>CM046336.1:0-500577 GCA_025403435.1 Artocarpus heterophyllus | reverse complement strand
GAGGTAGGTATCGATCAAGCATATCTTTAAATCGCTCCCAAGTTGCATAAAAGGGTTCCATATGTTGTTAGGCAAAACTTACAAGGATATTCTGATGAAACATCATGAAGTTCCTTGGGAAACAAAGAACTTAAAAGAAAAAAATTAAAACAAATAAAAATGAAATAAACCAAATAAAAAAATGTTCAAAGTAATCCTAGAGCTAATTGGTATCGATATTAACTAAATTAAACAATAATCCCCGGCAACGACGCCAAAAACTTGTTGGGGAAAATCCGCAAGTGCACAAAATTATAGACAAGTAATAAAGAGAGAGTAGACTATCGTTCATACGAGGATTGCATTAATCTAGCTAAGTATCGAAATTGATTTACTCTAAAATTATTTGAGCAATCAAATATAAAATAAAAAAAATAACAAAACAAAAAAATTTAAATGAAAATTTAAATAATAAAATACTAGGGCGTCTGATTTCACCTAAATTAATCCTATTCAAATTATCTAATTTAATCAACTGATGTTTACTCCTATGCCGATAACGAATTTCTCTTAGGTAGTCATTAATCTTTCTCAAGCATTAATAATTTATCCCAGTTAGCAAATTTTCTACATCTCTGTAGAAACTCTAAACTTACCAAAATTTATTAAAAACAAGAAATTCATAGTGTTACACAAGTCTCATAGATATCTTTATCCTATGATAATCTTATGGCATTCAATCATGGTCTAATTTAGTTATCACTTCTCAGCCTCAAATTAAATCACCAGTCATGTAAAACGTGCGTAAACTTTTACAAGCATTAAGATTAGATTAAATACTCAGCATAGATAATAAATAAACATCGAATTGAATTAAATTAAATAAAAGTAAACATTCATAATTCGGTTACATCGTAGCCCTAGAATAGAGAAAATTAGTTCCTAATGAAACAAAAAACAATCCTAAATAATGTCTTAAATATGATGAGTGAAGGAAAAGAACTGTGTTTGGATGCGAAGAAGATTTCCATCTCCGTTTTACACCGTTCTTCTTCTTCAAAACAGTGAGTTCTCCCATCTTGTCTGTAGTTTTTCCTTGTTAAAATTTGTGCTCCAATCCTCTATAATGTTTTATTTAAAAGCTAAGATTTAAAACGTCAATTTTGGAACAAAATTATACTTAAATTTGAGTTGGAATCGCAACGGCGCCTAGGCTTGCTTTTTTGGCACCTAGGCGCCAGGATTGTAGCGCCTAGGCGCTACACAGACTCGTCGAAAAATTTTTGAACTGACGCCAAGGCGTCGTAATGTTGCCCAGCCTCCTTCATAGAATGGCGCCTAGGCGCTTTGCACTCGGGTGTTTGTATGGAACTTCATCTGTAAGAGTGCCTAGGCGCCCATAAGCTGGCATCTAGGTTCTATTTTCATCCCGAGTCTAATTTTACTTATTTTCTGTCCGTTTTGCCCCACACTTTGCTATCATGCATCCTTTTTCCTTAAAACCTACAAAAGAATATAAAACACTATCAAATCCTTATAAATTACTCAAAACTAACAAAAATATTAAATGAAAATTATTTAATTAATTAGCCTAAAACTAATTTATCAAAGTAAAATTTAACCGTGTCTTTGGCTGGAAGTGGACGTTGATTATTTTTATTTTCTTTATCATGAGACTTTTTTGGTGCTGGTGTGGTTAGCATGGCAGTCACTATCCCTCCCGTGCTTGTCCCTGCTATCACGTCGAAATAGTCTGCAATTCTTGCTGATTTGTCGTCATCAAGCTCCTGCCAACTCATTTATTAATTATATATTAGAATGCATGCAAACAATTATCTTACGATCATCAGCAAGTACTAACACATACATACATACATATATATATACATATATAAAACTATTTTCATAAATATCCTCTGAATTTATTTTGTCCCATGACTTCATAAAACCGGTCAAAATACACTCTTTTCCCGCACAAGATTTATTGAAAACATGTCAAAATGCCTTTTTCGTTCAATTCCGCTATAAACCTAACAGACTTGCTACGTGGAACCTCATCAAAAATTAAAAATTGTATTAGCAAAATTCTAGATAAATTATTGATGAAATTGGACAGAGGAAGCATTTTGACACATCTTGTTGGGGAATTAGGCGACTCCTAATTCCAAGGATCGCAAGAACGAACAATTACAGAAAATAAATAGGAGAAAAGAAGAAAAGGAGACACCAAATTTTTATACAGGTTCGTCCAAAATTGAGACTACGTCCTGTTTCTGCCGCTTGCAGATTCCACTATGATGAAGGAGATTACAGATTACAAGAGCAGTTTCTCACACACTCATAAATTGTGCTTACCAAAACTCTCTTCTATCTAACACCCAATGGGAATTTTTTCTCTCTCAAGGATGAAGCTCTCAAGTATTATGCCTCTCACAAAATTATGCCTCTCACAATTTTCACACACACCCAACCTTAGCCACCTTATGTCTATTTATAACCAAAGGAGGAGAAAAATAGCAACTAATGGGAAACCCTAGTAGTTTCCCCTTTTTGGGGCGTTTGAGTTCGACTCTAACTCAAAGTTTCGCAACAAACCAGACTCCGGGCGCCGCGGCCCTTGTTTTGGGCGCCGCGGCGCTGGTTCATTCTCGGATGGGCGCCGCGGCGCTTGTTTTGGGCGCCGCGGCGCTGTGTCTCTGCCCCCCCACGCAGCACCTTTTTTTTTTTTTTCTTTCTCCTTTGCTAGGTTGATTTGGCTCCATTTGCAACAATCTCCCACTTGGAGACTAATCAATCACCATGTCTCCCACTGCAACGGCAACGACTTCTCACGCCTCTTGGAGAAGTCCAACTGAAGTTGCGCACAACTTCAGTTTCTCAATCGGATCCATCTTGGTGAGCATATCTCTGGATCCTTTTACCACCCACCTTGCCTTATACCGCTTGCTGCCAGCACTTTTATCTTTTGCCCGGTATACCCTCTTGTTGTGCAAGGACTTTTTACCCTGTGGTAACTTTGCCAGTTGCCATGTCCGATCCAACTCGTCCCTCATGGCTAACTCCCACTTGACCGAATCTCCAGCCTCCACGGCTTCATCAAAGCTCTCTGGCTCACCTCTATCGGTCAACAAGATGTAATGCAGAGTAGGGGAGTATCTCTGCGGTGGTCTGATTGTCCTGCTAGACCTCCTGACTGGTGTGGCAGGAGTCCTCTGGCTTCCTTCTGGAGCTATGTTTTCATGGTCTTCAACCTCTGGATTTTGCACCTCCACTTCAGGCAGATCCTTCAATGGAATCACCTCAGGCTTCTTGTCCTCAGAACCTGAACCCCTGGAGTCCGTGCTGTCTCTGTCCTTGTACAGAACACCTTCGTTGAAGATCACATCCTTGCTCCTGATAATCTTTCGGCTTTGGTCATCCCAGAGACGATAACCAAACTCAAGTCCGCCATAGCCAACCAGAAAACACTTCTTTGACTTGGCATCCAGTTTACTTCTAGCAGTAGAATCAATGTGTGCATAGGAAACACAACCAAACACTCTCAAGTAAGAGAGATCAACTTGTTTATGGCTCCATACTTCTTCCGGTAGCTTGAACTTCAGCGGTGTGGATGGACTTCTGTTGATCAGATGAGCGGCTGTGTTAATTGCCTCAGCCCAAAACATCTTTGGCAGCCCTGCATGCAACCTCATGCTTCTGGCACGCTCGTTTAAAGTCCTGTTCATCCTCTCAGCTACCCCATTCTGTTGTGGTTTTCCTAGAATGGTCTTCCTCATCTTTATCCCATTCTCAGCATAGTACCGCATGAACTCTTCATCTAAGTACTCTCCCCCATTGTCGGACTGCAAGCACTTCACATTCAAATCTGTCTCGTTCTCCACCATGGCTTTCCATCTCTTGAAAGCATCGAACACATCAGATTTGTTTTTCAGAAAGTAAACCCATACCTTCCTGCTTGAGTCATCAATGAACGTCACATAGTAGTTTGCGCCACCAAGGGAAGTCACCGGCGCAGGCCCCCACACATCTGTGTGAACAAGCTCCAATCTCCTGGACTTAGGCTCTCTACCCATCTTTGAGAAACTCACTCTCTTCTGTTTACCAAAGATGCAGGCTTCACACAAACTGTGATCAACAGTTTTCAAACCCGACAGTTTTCCTTTGCAGTGAAGCACCTTCATACCCTTCTCACTCATGTGACCGAGCCTATAATGCCATAGCTCAGTATTGGCAGCAGAATCAGCAACTAGAGTTCATGTAGAGAGTTCCAGCCTTGCGTCCCCGAGCAATAACCATCGCTCCTTTCGTGACTTTTCAACCTCCACAATTGAAGGTTACTTTATGTCCATCATCATCCAGTTGCCCTACCGAAATCAAGTTGCGCATTAATTTAGGAACATGTCTCACCTTATGAATCTTCCATACCGACCCATTAGGCATTTTTAAACTGACATCTCCAATGCCAACTATATCCAAAGGTTCTCCATCAGCGAGATAAACCTTACCATGATTTTCAGCAACGTAGTTCTCCAGGACATGACGGTGTGCTGTGGTGTGGAATGATGCTCCTGAGTCTATCACCCACGAATCAAAAGAACTGTCGACAGACAAGATTAATGCATCCTGTTGCTCTTCAGTGGCGGCGTTAGCTGCGTCATTGGTCTTGTCTTCGTTCTTCCTTGGAGCCCTGCAGTTCTTTTTCAAGTGGACCGTCTTCCCACAGTTCCAACACTCCATGGTCCTACCGTTCCTTGACTTGCTTCTCCCATTCCTCGACTTGCCTCTCCTGCCATTATCCCTGTTGGATTGCCTGTCAATTTTCCTGCCCCTATTATCAACATTAAGGGCCGAGTTCGACGAAGAGGCTTCACCTGAGTCCTTCCTACGAACTTCTTCCGCCAGAATAGAGTTTCTGACATCGACAAACTTCAATTTTGCACTCCCTAGAGAATTTGTAATGGCCACCCTCATGGGTTCCCAGCTATTCGGTAACGATGCCAAGAGGATTAGAGCATTGATCTCATCATCGAATTTAATCTCTACCGAGACCAATTGGTTTAGGACGGTATTGAAACTGTTCAGGTGCTTTACCACCGAGGCACCTTCAGGCATCTTTAAATTGAAAAGCTTCTTCATGAGATGTACCTTGTTATTGGCTGAGGGCTTCTCATACATCTCTGACAGAGCCTTCATCATCCCTGCTGTAGTAGTCTCCTTCGCAACGTTGTGGGCAACGTTCTTTGACAAAGTCAAACGGATCACACCGAGTACCTGTCTATCAAGGAGACTCCACTCCTCATCCTTCATGCCTTCGGGCTTATTACCCAAGGGCAAGTGCAGTTTCTTGCTGTATAGGTAGTCCTCTACTTGCATCCTCCAATAGGAAAAATCTGAACCATCAAATTTGGTGATGTCGGCTGCCATACCTTCTTCTCAAGTCATCGTTCTTGATTAAAAACCTCCGCTCTGATACCAGTTGTTGGGGAATTAGGCGACTCCTAATTCCAAGGATCGCAAGAACGAACAATTACAGAAAATAAATAGGAGAAAAGAAGAAAAAGGAGACACCAAATTTTTATACAGGTTCGTCCAAAATTGAGACTACGTCCTGTTTCTGCCGCTTGCAGATTCCACTATAATGAAGGAGATTACAGATTACAAGAGCAGTTTCTCACACACTCATAAATTGTGCTTACCAAAACTCTCTTCTATCTAACACCCAATGGGAATTTTTTCTCTCTCAAGGATGAAGCTAAGTATTATGCCTCTCACAAAATTATGCCTCTCACAATTTTCACACACACCCAACCCTAGCCACCTTATGTCTATTTATAACCAAAGGAGGAGAAAAATAGCAACTAATGGGAAACCCTAGTAGTTTCCCCTTTTTGGGGCGTTTGAGTTCGACTCTAACTCAAAGTTTCGCAACAAACCAGACTCCGGGCGCCGCGGCCCTTGTTTTGGGCGCCGCGGCGCTGGTTCATTCTCGGATGAGCGCCGCGGAGCTTGTTTTGGGCGCCGCGGCGCTCCTTTTTGGGCGCCGCGGCGCTGTGTCTCTGCCCCCCCACGCAACACCTTTTTTTTTTTTTTTTCTTTCTCCTTTGCTAGGTTGATTTGGCTCCATTTGCAACACATCTTCTATAGATTAGGGGGCATTTTGATTGGAAAGTAAATTAAGGTACATAATTTGAGGGGTATTTACAAAAATAATCCTGTATATTATACACATATGTGTATATAGGAAAGTAGATTGTAAACCAATTACCTAAAGCTTTTCTTCAAGGAAGCCAAGAATGAGAGCTGGGATGATACCTCGAATCCCGCCGCCATCAATACTTAGTATTGTCATCGTTTTTTCCCTATCGGTAGGAGGTACAAATGACTTTTGCGTCTGATCGACAGCCTGCATTTTAGCAGATAAAAGCGTATACATGTATATAATAAAGTAGTAAGTAAGATGGGCAATACATTCACAACACAAGCTTTGGGTTTGGTGTGGGAAATTACAGGCAGGTGATATATATATATATATATATATATAAGAGCAGGCAAAGGGAGGCTTGATGAGATAAAATATTCTTTGATTTACTCATTGGTCGAGAATATAATAAGGCCAATACTTCAAGTTCTGGTATTTTTATATTTTCATAACCTTTTCTCTTCCTTATCAATTCTTACCAGTTCTAGAAAAAGGACCAGTCATGTGTACTACATTTTTATGCCATGTGTTTACTTTAATACCCCCAATATTCTTTATACTTACACACAAGGCCGATACTCCAAGTTTTGGTATTTTTTATATTCTCAACACCATTTCTCTTCCTTTCCAATTCTAGATAAAGGACCCGTCATGTGTATCGCATTTCATGCTATGCATTTACTTTAATACCCCCAATATTCTTTATTCTTACACATAAGGCTGATACTTCAAGTTTTGGTATTTTTATATTGTCATCACCTTTTCTCTTCCTTACGAGTTCTAGAAAAAGGACCAGTCATGTGTATCGCATTTCATGCCATGTATTTACTTAATACCTCCAATATTCTTCATTCTTACACACTACGTAAGGTAAAAGGAGTAGTCCGCCCGTGTCCCCGTTTGGTAAAATTAGTAAAGTACTGAAAGTTGAGAATATATTGTAATCTTCTTGTAACTAATATTTAGGATACATTATTCAAGTGCCTTGTTAATTCACGGCCTTCAGTTCAAAGTAGAAAGACCCAGAAAGATTCTATAGATCGAATAGATTGAAAATTTACACACACCGTGCCAAATTTAAACAAAGCTCCACGGCAAGAATATTTATAGGCCGTATGAAAGAACGGTTGAAACCAATAATTTTGCTTTAAGAGTTGTATCATGTGAGACCTTTTACACTGTAGCTTTTTACTGTAGTATGTGAGAGCTTTACAAGGTTCATAGTTGTAACTGATAGTTAGAACCGCTCTTTCAAACAGCACACGTTGATAAGATCTGAAATATCTAGTGAAATTATTTTATCCTAGCACACTCTTTCCCAAATTACTCTATCTACGTCTTTTGAGTGTGCATTGTTAAAATTTGTGCTTGGTCATAATTTGGTCAACTGTGCCTTTTGTAAGAAGTGAATCAACTGCTTTGTTTTAAAATCTATACCTTATTCTAACTTAGATCATGCATAACTTATCTTACTGTCATTAATAATGAACCTTTAATTCAAATAATTCATGTTTTAATCATAATGCGTTATTATGCACTCTAAATTTTACTCTTCTTAGTTAATGATCTTTTTGTATTTAGTCCTAACGTCTCTGGAAGGTTACAAATTAGATTACTTCTTAAAACAAAACAATTTAAGATATGATACCACAACATATCATAGATTTTACATTTTATCTTCTTATACTTGTTACACTTGTGATATGCGCCTCGTTTCCTTGTACTGTAAAAAGACATATTCTTCTATGTCAGTTCAATTTTCATCAACTATAATTAAAAATGATTAATTTGAAATTCAATGGGTCATAAACAAGCATTAGACATTTTAAAAGTTCGAATTCTACGAAGTTACAAAATTTATGTGGTTGTTCTAATATGGCATGCTTAAATTTTCCCTTTGGCCCCCATTATATAGTTATATTGTTACTTAAGGACGGAATTACATGACATTCCAATGATTAGCTAATTCAAGCTAATATTCTGAACCCTTTTTTACATTTAAAAGCACTATAACATGTACGAGTTAGCTTCTAAGAGCTTTATATTGTAGATGGTTCAAACTGATAAGTTCAAATTCTAGTGCCAAACAGAGGGTGCAATACATACAAAACGTACGTTTACGTCCACTAGCATATTCTATACCATGATCGTACATTCAAATGAGTAACTTGTTTATTTTGGGTAAAAAAAAACTTTGGCTTGTTTATTATCAATTCACCATTCTATACAAGCATTGGAATCAACTTTTTGTTGGTTTGATTTTCGACCAGAAAAAAACTTTTCGTTGGACTAGGCCTCTTGACCCCCTCGCTTTCAAACCGGCCCAATTTCTCCATTCGGTCCGCATGGACTGAGCTAGACGGCCTGAATTGACACCACTATACACATATAAAGTGGGCAAATTCATCAATTTTTCAACCCTTTCAATTAATGCAATTGAATTAAGGCCCTTTTCCCTTGTTTTTTTGCTTATGAGAAATTACTCTAATTAGGAAAAAAAATATAGAAGAAAATGGTACACAACTAATTTATTTGGAGCAAAATGCAATCATTAACCCCAGAATCTTGTGCCTATCTTTAAAACAAACAACAACTCAGCAATTTTGTGACCTGTTATATATTGGAAGCATAACAGGTGCGTTTCAAAATATAAAGGGCATACTAACACAAATGACCTCTATAATTCAAGGGACTATACGTGCAAACTACTTATGTTTAGTCTTATCAATTCCATGTCATTGGGACACCAAAGTCAATATATCTAGTTGCAGCAAACTTTAAGTGACTGGTGCATGTCATGTTAGAAATCAGATAAAAGCATGTGAATGCGTTGATTATCACGGCTTCTCAATTTTGGTAGTTGATAAGTTAGTTTTAGGCTAATTAATTAGATGATTTTCATTTAATATTTTTATTAGTTTTGAGCAATTTATAAGGATTTGATACTGTTCCGTGTTCTTTTGTAGGTTTTGAGGAACAAGGATACATGATAGCAAAGTGCAGAGCAAAGTGGACAGAAAATAAGGAAAATTAGACTCGGGAAGAAAATAGAGCCTAGACGCCATGCTTATGGGCACCTAGGCGCTCATATAGATGAAGTTTCATACAAAAATCCGAGAACAAAGAGCCTAGGCGCCATTCTGTGAAGGGGCCGAGCAACACTGCAGTGCCTAGGTGCCAGGAATGTGGCGCCTAGGCGCCAGTTTAAAAAATATTATATGGGTCTATGTAGCGCCTAGGCGCCATTACGAAGCCTAGGCGCCATTACGAAGCCTAGGCGCTAGAAAATCGAGCCTAGGCGCCATTGTGATCCCAATTTAAATTTCAGTGTAATTTTGTTCCAAATTTACCCTTCCAAACCCTAGCCTATAAATAGAACATTATAGAGGGTTGGAGCACGAATTTGAAGATAGGAAAACTATAGACAAGAGGGGAGAACTCACCGCTTTGGAGAAGAAGAACAGTGCTACCCGGAGACGGAAATCATCTTTGCATCCAAACAGAGTTCTTATCTCTCACTTATTATGTTTAAGATATTATCTAGGATTGTTTTTAGTTTCATTAGGAACTAATTTTCTCTGTTCTAGGGCTACGATGTAGCTGGATTATAAATGTTCACTTTTATTTAATTTAATTCAATTCGATGTTTATTCATTATCTATGCTGAGTGTTAAATCTAATCTTAATGCTTGTAAGAGTTTGCGCATCTTTTGCATTGATATGTGATTTAATTTGAGGCTGAGAAGCGATAATTAAATTAGACCATGATTGAATGCCATGAGATCATTATAGGATAGAGATATCTATGAGCCTTGTGTAACACTATGAATTTCTTGTTCTTAATGAATCTTGTTAAGTTTAGAGTTTCTACAGAGATGTAGGAAATTTACTAACTAGGATAAATTATTAATGCTTGAGAAATATTAATGACTACCTAAGAGAAATTTGTTATAGGCATAGGAGTAAACATTAGTTGATTAAATTAGATAACTTGAATAGGATTAATTTAGGTGAAATCGGATGCCCTAGTCTTTTATTTATTTAGATTTTCATTTATATTTTTTTTTTTGTTATTTTTTTATTTTATATTTGATCGTTCAAATAATTTTAGAGTTAACTAATTTCGGTACTTAGCTAAATTAACGCAATCCTCATGAGAATGATACTCTACTCACTCTTTATTACTTGTCTACAATTCTATACACTTGTAGATTTTCCGCCATAGTAGTATAGGGATATAAGAAATTGAATCAGCATTTCAATACTCATAATTTCATGAGGAGCTTGTGTCAACAATGAGCGATGACATTTATTCTCTTCTACAAGAGGATGCACCTTCTTTTCCCTTACTTTAGTAATTTGAGATTTGAGATATGTATGTACTACATGCAACACAGCTTTCTTATTTAAGGTCATTAATCTCATTTACACGAGAGACAGTAAAAGCATTATTAATACTAATCATGAACTTATTTGAACTATGCCTTCGCTTCCTCTCTTTAGACAGTTTTTCAGCAAAGCTGCATCATTACGATCACAAAACTGACAAAAGTTTAATCATTATATAATTAGCACAAAATTAGTTCAAATCTACCACTAAAATGAAAGCATATGCCAGAATTCATTAAGGTCCTGTTTAAATGGCTTAAAATATGTTGTTTTTGATTTTTTGCACATGCTTAAGTGGCAAACTGATTTGACTCTTGGCTTTTTAGGCATTTTTAAAGCAAAGCACATCTTTAGTGTTTATAAAAATCTATTTTGTTTATTCTTTTATTTGTCAGTAACAAATTTAAAAATTTTGTCTATCTATATCCTTATATTATATTACTTTTTCTAAGAATAAGGACTTAACTTATTTAACTAAATATGTTCAAAAACTATTCTGAAATTAAATGGCACTTTTCTATGCACTATCAAAACACCAATTAAAAAATTCTATTTTATTTTTTTTCTATTGCTTAAAATAAAGACACAAGCTATTTCAAACGGGTCCTAAACACGTTTTTGCAGGTTTTGTATTTCATAATAGGTAGTTTAGGGTATTCAAATGGCTTGATTTATTACTTGATGAGGGCAGCATCATTTTTGGTGACTTCTTCACTTTGATTAGCAGACAAAGACGTATCATGAGGCACTCTATCTACCAACCCAGTCTATGTGTTAATCACGAAAACAGATAGCTTAAGAAGATTCCTCCCAATATCTTCAAGCTTCTTGAGGTATTTTTTATTTGCGGCGACGCCTGTTTTAAAGCCTTCGACTTTCATCGAGTACTCGTACGTGCAATTAGGCGTGTAGCAATCATTTTTATGTACGTGCAAGGCATACCTAGCTCTACTTTTTAATTTTCAGGTAACAAAAAATAACAAAAGGTAACATACAACACGAACATGCATATTTTTATTTAGGATCCTTTCACAATATGATGTTCCTACCAAAACTACGTATGTCTGTCTGAATGTCAAATCATATCAAAATATACAACACAATACTAATATATATGATTAATTTCTTTTATCTTATAAGTACCCTACTAAAGAATTATACATGCAAATATATGTACCTGGATTCTTAGATAGTTGTCTAGGGCATTACGGTTTTCCAAGATACGAGTTGTGTAAATGTTAACCATGTCATCGAATGCCATAAACATGACACCAAGCAAAGGTGACATCTTTGTTTCTAAGTTGATCAACCAATCCCACAGACCTCCATTGACAATTTTGTGACCGGGCCGCTTACCGGGAGAATCGGTGCCCAGAGACTGAATTAAAAACTCATTGTTAATTTTGTTGAATGTAGTTGCCAGCATTTTCCTTCTCAAAACTCTTTGTTGCTTCACGTATTGCTAGCAATATCTGAACAATTCAATTAATAAGAGGATTTTCCAAAGAAGTCTCTTGTAAAACATATACGCATATGTATACACTTTATTGATACTATGCAATTTTGAACAGTAAATAATACAAGTCATCCAAAAATATAAGAAATACATAAATTTAGCAAAAACTTGATGAAGGGATCTGACCAGTGGGGGAGCCGGACCTTTTTGTTAGTGTAGACATTATGGTGAAAAGTACTAATATATTTTACCGTATGGAGATATAGTTACATATTTAATATTATAAATAAGAGATATTTATATTGTAAATAATATGATAAATATATTATTTATTTTATAAATTTATTTATTTTATAAATTTATTTATTGTATAAATAAAATTTATTATGCTATATATAAATAAATAAATAAATAAATTATATTTATTATATATATTTTTAAAATATAATATTTACTAAAATTAGTTTTAAAAAAATGAGATTTTTTACGACTTCCCTGTTATTGCTGATATTACATTAATTACCTGAAGCTCTTTTTAGAGGAAGTCAAGGATGGTAAGTGGGATGATACCACGGATCCCGCCGCCGTCGATGCTGAGTATTGTCGTTGGATTTTCATCATTGGTGATAGCTACAATTGACTCTTGCTTCTGGACGGCGACCATATTAGCAGGAAAAGAAAGAATGTGATATTTGCGAAAAACTTGTTGGCAAATTCTTCCTTCATATAAGGGGGAATATCTTGGTTCTGAGAGAGCAAGAGAAAAACAAAGGAAGAGGCAATCAGATAAGTCGGTGACAACTCTGAAAACTGAGTTTGTGTGTAATTTCCTTCTAGTAGATTTGTGAGTCATTGTTTCTTGAGAAAATCAGAGAGAAACTGAAAAACTTAGTGATAGAGAGAAATTTCTAAGACTTGTATTCTTGTTGGAGATCATAGTCTGATTTTCCCTCAATAGTGAATTGGACTGGAGGTTTGTCACCTCTGCCCTTGGACATAGGATTCACTTGAATATGAGCCAAGTAATCTCCTGTGTTGTTGTTCTTTCTCTTTTTTGTGCATTATTCATTTTCTTGTTCTTTTCAACTCTAACTATTTTTCGTTGTGTAGGCGCTGTGGTTGTTCTTGATTGGAATTGTTCTTTTCAATTCTAACTATTTGTTCTTCACAAATTGGCATCAGAGCATTGAGTTGATTCGTATCCAAGACTCTTCAATTGGTTGCAATTTAATCAAGGATGACTACACTCAAGTTTGATATCGAGAAGTTTGATGGCAAGAATGACTTCACCCTCTGGAGGGAGAAGATGATGGCTCATCTGGGCAATTTTGGGTTAGATGAAGCCCTGAAAGGAGAGCCTAACATGGCTGAAACTCTTGAGGCAAAGAGAAACAGGAGATTCTCAAGAACGCTTGGAATGCAATAAGGAATGCAATAATTCTGAGCCTCAGTGACCAGATTCTAAGAAAGGTGGTCAACGAAAAATGGCTACTGCGATGTGGGAGAAATTAGAGCAACTCTACATGACCAAGACTTCTCCAAAACGAATATATCTAAAGCGGAGGTTCTATGGTTTCAAGATGGATGAGGCCCAGACTATTGATGAAAATGTTGATGAATTCAAGAAATTAGTTGCAGATCTTGAGAGTCTTGAGGTTAAAATCGAAGATGAAGTTCAAGCCATTTTTTTCTTGAATTCCCTTTCAAAGCAATATGACCAACTTCGAGATATTCTAAAGTATGGAAAAGAAGAGTTGAAATTGGAAGAAGTCATAAGTGCTACTTTTTCTAAAGAATTGGATTTGAAAGTTCATAGTAAACAACCAAGAACGAATGGAGAAGGTCTGAATGTGAGAGGGAGACTAGAGAAAAAGGATTTTTAGAATAAGAATCGTAGCAAATGAGGATCAAAAGCCAGAGGAAGGAAGACTTGTTGGCACTGTCATAAAGAGGGACATCTCCAAAGAAATTGTCCTTCAAGAAAGAAGGATAATTTCAAACTAGATGATTTGAATCATGGTGATACAGCCTCTGTCTCAGATGGGTATGATAGACGTATTAGCAGTTTCTAGTGCAGATCGAAAGGATGAATGGATCTTGGATTCAGGGTGCACGTTTCACATGACACCCAAGAAAAATTGGTTTGTCGATTTTAAGGTGGTAAATGGAGGGAAGGTTCTTATGGGAAGCAATGTCGCCTGTGAAATTGTTGGTATAGGGTCTGTGGGAATTAAAATGTGAGATGGTTCAATAAGAGTTCTAAAGGAAGTTAGACATATCCCAAATTTAAAGAGGAATTTGATCTCTTTGGGAATGCTTGACAGGAATGGATATTCTTTTAGATTACAAGATGGAGTTCTAAAAGTGATGAAGGGTATTATGGTGGTGATGAAATATCTTTTATAACAAGGGCTCTATGTGCTGCAAATTAACAGTGTGTGTGTAGAGTCTACTGACACTATACAGAAAACTGATCATATAATGATCTGGCACAGAAGGTTGGGTCACGTGAGTATGAAAGGACTCCAAGAATAAGGGAAGTAAGGTTTTCTAGATATCGTTAAACTTAGTGAGTTGAAATTCTATGAAAACTGCGTACTGAGAAAGGCACACAGATTAAAATTTGGCAAAGCAACACACAGAACAAAGGGCACTCTTGATTACATCCGTTCAGACCTATAGGGATCGCCAAAGGTACCTTTGTCATTGTCTAAGTGTCAATATTTTATTTCCTTTGTTGATGATTACTCTAGGAAAGTCTAGATATATTTTTTGAAAAACAAAGATGATGGTTTTAATAAATTTCTAGAGTGGAAATCATTGATAGAAAATCAAATAGGAAAAATAATTAAAAGGTTAAGAACTAATAATGGACTTGAATTCTGTAACGATGAATTTACCTCTTATTGTGCTAAAACTAAAATTGCAAGACAAAAAACTTGCACCAATACACCACAACAAAATGGGTTAATAGAGAGAATGAATAGAACTATAATGAACAAAGTAAGGTATATGCTTGTTGATTCTGGTTTGTCAAAATCATTTTGGGCAGAAGCTGCTGCCACTGCATGTTATTTAATAAACTCGTCTCCATCGTCTGCATTATATTTTAAAGTTCTTGAGCATGTTTGATCTGGGGTGAAACCGAGTTACCATCATTGAAAACCATTTGGATGTATTGTATATGTGCATGTAAGTCAGGGAAAACTAAATCCTAGAGCCAAGAAAGGTGTTTTCTTGGGCTATTCCAATGGTGGTAAAGGCTGTAGAATATGGCTTATTGAGGATAAAAAATATTATAAAGTAGGGATTTTTTTTCAATGAATATGTTTTCTATAAGACTAATCTGTAGGACTATGAGATTAGTAATGATGACTCACAACCAAGCTCAAGTGGTTCTCACTTGGAGCTTGAGACAGAGATACTTGTTCAACCTCAAAGTACAACACAGCATCCAAATGCAGAACAAGGAAGAGTTTTTGATCAAGGTGGGGCAACTGAGTCTTCTCAACTAGAGATATCATATTCAAATCAAGGGACTTCAGATACTCAAATAGCTTCTAATTCAGATAGAAATCTAGAAGGATATCAGCTGACAAGGGACAGAGAAAGAAGGCAAATACATGTTCCATCAAGATATGCTCAAGCTGACTCAATTGCATTTGCTTTAAATGTTGTGGATTGGTTGAACGAGGCAGAACCAACTACTTTTGAAGAAGAAGTCTAGAATGGGAGCACTGGAGGGTTGCTATGCAAGAAGAAATGGATTCTTTAAATAAGACTCATACATGGCAGATAGTTCAAAGACAAAAGGGAGAAAGAGTTATTAGAAGCAAATGGATCTTTAAGAAGAAACCTGGCATACCTCGTGTTGAGCAACCTAGGTATAAGGCTAGGTTGGTTGTTAAAGGATATTCCCAAATAGAAGGAGTAGATTTCCATGAAGTATTTTCTCTTGTGGTCAAGCATTCTTCAATATGTCTTATCCTAGTTGTTTCAACAATGGAAGATCTGGAGCTTGAACAAGTAGATGTTAAAACTGCTCTCTTACATGGCAGTTTAAAAGAGAGGAACCTGATGACACAACCAGAAGGTTTTAACAATGGAAACCTTGCAAATGTTTGTCTTCTCAAGAAATCTCTATATGGGTTAAAGCAGGCACCTTGACAGTGGTATAAGGGGTTCGATGATTTTATGGTTAATCAAGGCTTCACAAGAAGTAAACATAACAACTGTATCTATTTTGCTAAATTAAAAGACCACTTATTCATCTATCTGCTTATCTATGTCGATGACATGCTAATAGCTTGTAAGAGCATTGCTGAAATTTAGAAACTCAAGAGGAAATTGAATTCTAAATTTGAGAAGAAAGACTTAGGAGGTGCTAAAAGGATTTTGGGAATGGATTTATATAGAGACAGGCTTAAAGGATTGTTGACAATTTCTCAGGAAGGATGTATAAATAAGGTGATCGAAGTCTTTAGAATGTCAGAGTCAAAGGTTGTCAACATACCAATTGGGGCACACTTTAAGCTAACATTACTCAAAGACCAAGAGGCAGTTTTGGAAGAAAAGGAAATGGAAAATGTTCCATATTCAAACTATGTTGGAAGCCTGATGTATTCAATGGTTAGTACACACCCAAATATAGCATACGAAGTTGGTTTAGTCGACGGATTTATGAGTAAGCCTGGCAGGAGTCACTGGCAAGCAGTTAAATGGCAGCTTAGATACTTAAAGGGGTCAACACGCTTAAAGTGGGTATATACCAAGTCTAATGATTCGATTGAAAACATTGAAGATTACTGTGATTTAGATTATGCAGGGGACTTAGATAAACGAAGATGGTTATCTGGATATGTGTTTACTTTTGGTGGAAACACTGTAAGTTGAAAATCCAGTCTACAGCATGTGGTGGCATTATCATCAACTGAAGCAGAGTATATAGCTCTCATAGATGCGGTAAAAGATGCCTTGTGGTTAAAAGTATTTGTTAATGGACTTGGTTTTGTTCAAGATACAGTTCCAATTTATGGTACGTGATTCACAAAGTGCAATACGCTTAACTAAGACTAGTGTATTTCATGAGAGAACAAAACATATTAATGTTCGCCTGCATTTTGTAAGAGATGAGATAGCTTGAGGATTGGTGAAGATCATGAAGGTTTCCACAGAGGTTAATCCTACAGACATGCTCACTAAAGTAATTCCAATTAGCAAGTTCAAAGGAGCCTTGAACTTGCTAAGACTTCTAATTATGGGACATTGCTGAGCTGCAGAGGTACTTCAGTCCAATATCATGAGATTCTTCAATTGAGGCCAAGGTGGAGATTTGTTGATTGAAAATGTCTTCACATTGAAGAAGTCAGAGGCTGAATATTCAAGAATAAAATTACTAAAGAAGACAGCAACTTCTTTATTAGTTTATGTTTTTTAAGGGTATAAGAGTCTTTGTACTTGTTAGCTAGCATTGTATAAGGGGGAATATCTTGGTTTTAAGAGAGTAAGAGAAAAACAAAGGAAGAGGCAATCAGATAAGTCGGTCACAACTCTAAAAATTGAGTTTGTGTGTAATTTCTTTCTAGTAGTTTTGTGAGTCATTGTTTCTTGAGAAAATTTGAGAGAAACTGAAAAACTCAGTGATAAAGAGAAAGTTCTGAGACTTGAATTCTTGCTGGAGATTGTACATTGATTTTCCGTCAATAGTAAATTGGACTGGAGGTTATTCACCTCTGCCCTTGGACGTAGGATTCGCTTGAATCCAAACCAAGTAATCTTCTGTGATGTTGTTCTTTCTCTTTTCTGTGCAGTCATTTTCTTGTTCTTTTCAATTCTTGCCATTTTTCATTGGGTAGGCTCTGTGGTTGTTCTTGATTGGAATTGCAGGTTCGAAGGGCTTTTTCTTCACAATAAACATACTTCAAGTTTTTGCATTTAAATTCCCATTACCTTAACCCTTCCTTACCAGTTTGAGAAAAGCACTTGTTCATTTGTTGCCATGTATATTTACCTTAATAATCCTAATATTCTTTCTAGCTACGTAAGGTTAACGAATATCCCGCAATTTTCTTTCATAGTTTTTGGCAAAATGGCTAAGCTAAGTTACCCATATAATTAAGTTTGAAAGGGGAGAATGGTATTTTATTCTTCTTGTAACTAATCTTTAGGATTCATTCAAGTGTGCCTTGTTAATTCATTGCCTTTTACACCCGACCTTCAAGGCTAGAGCCAGGCCTCCACAGGTAGGAGGGCGTGTGGTGTCGCTGTGAAAACCGGGCACAGAAGCCCGGCGGAGCTTTCATATGTCATGATATATGTAAATGAGTAAATTTTTTATTTAAAAAAAAAAAAAAAAAGAAGTTTACTTTGACGTTTTTAATTTTTCTCCATTTTGTATGCATGTCGACAGGTACTGTTTCTGATCTACCAGTCACTACCAAAAAGAAAAAAAGAATTTTTTTATGACCATTTTGGAAATTAAGTTTCCTCTATGGTGACATTCTGTTTGAAGATAGACAAACCTACGAGCTATTCGCGATCAAAAATTAATTTAAAAAAAAAAATCTGAAGCTGAGGTCAAGAGAAGCACGCTATTGACCTTTCGTGGGGTTGAAGTACCACAAATAAAGCTGCAGCACAAAACTATATGCAAGCATAGAAAGAAATATCATTGTTCAATTCCCCCCAACCTAATTGGATGTTAATTAGAAAGTAATTAGTGAGAGTTCATGACATGAGGACTTTACATTAAAAGAAATTTATGAGGGATGACATCCACTTATATATCCAAGAGGGGCATACATATGTGTGTGTGTGTGTGTGTACACACACACCCTTGTTTTCTCTCTTTTCTGATAAACAACAACTACTGCAGCAGATAACTACTTAGAGCTATGCCTGCGCTTCCTCTCATCAGACAATCTTTTAGCAAACCTGCATCAATGTAAGATCACATTAAAATAGTGTGCTAAATACCATATTCAACCAAAAAAAAAAAAAAGTTGGTTGTGCATGATCATAAAATAAATAGAAAAGTTGATTCAAACTAATTATAAAATGAGAGTATCAAAACCCATTTAAATCAGTTTTTCATATATATAATTGGTATGAAATGGCACGGGTTCTAAATTACCTGACAAGAGCAGCTTCATTGGTCAGAGTTTGATAATTTCGATTAGCAGAGAATGACATGCCGGCAGGTGCTATTTCTGGCAAGCCAGTGTCTGGATGAGTTGTTGAAACAGACCGAGTAAGAAGATTTTTCCCAACCTTCTCAAGCCGCACGAGGCTTTCTGGACTTGCATCGTCTGTTTTTGCCTCCTCGGCTTTCATTGCATAATCCTAAATAACAAAATTTGATGAAAATATGTCGATATAAAACAATGCAATACCAATTGGTTTCTATATTTGCTGTGTTTACCTGGATTCTAAGATAGTTGTGCCTGGCATTGTAATTTCCCAAGACAAAAGATGTGTAAATCTCTACCATGTCGTCGGACACCCTAGACATGACATCAAACAAAGGTGACAACCCTTTTTCGAAGCTGAACAACCAATCTAACAAGCCTCCTTGGCCAATTTCATGACCATGTCGCTTTTCTGAAGAGCCAGTTCCAAGAGATAGAACTAAAAAGTTGCTGTAATCTGGTTGGCTGTAGTTACTAGCATTTTCCTCCTGGAAAGTCTTTGTTGCTTCACGTATTGCTAGCAATGTCTAGACAAACACATGTAAAAAAAAAATCAAAAATCAATTTTAGAATTTTAAAAAGGGTTATTGTAAACTTTTGAAAAATTTAGGGAACCAAATTAAGAAAAAAATAGAGTTAGAGGTTAATATTATTACAGGGTTGTTGGCAGCAAGTCCCCCATCAACTAGAAAGTATTCTTTGCCATCGGCTTCAAATTTATTGCAAGGAAAGTAAGAAGGCGCTGCTAACGTGCTCACAACTACGTCTTCTAATTTTACCTCTGAGTCGTTCTTTTTCGCCTGCCATTTTTTATATTACAAATCATTAACCATTTTCAAGCACATCCTACTTCCCAACCTAAACATCACCCTTTAATTAAAGAAACAACATTTTTTAAAGAATAATTTTTATGGAAGAATCGAAAAAAATACCCATTAGTGGGTATTTGTCTTTTAACTATCAGATCTGTAAAAAAAAAAATGATTTTGATCAAATCTAATGATTTCAACACATGCACCACCGATAAAAGGTTCCCACTCAAATATTATTTTTTAAAGAAAATTGATCATCATGTCAACCTGTTGAGTAGAGAAGATTATTGGGTGTAGGTCTTGCATGTCATAAGCAGGGATGACAACATTAGTGAGAGTTTCACTCAAGAGTCTGCCTTTGCAAAACTCCTTGATCTTCCTACGTAGGTGAACTCCATCGTACTCCGGTGCTTTGAGCTTGGCGAAAGCCCACACTCCAGCCATTGCTATCAGCGTGAAGAACTTACCAACGCGGCTACTTGGTTCTCTCCAACCATGAGTCTGTTGCCTGGCTGATCTAGCCTCGTCCGAGAATATCTTTGGACCTTCCTCAAAGTAAAATTTGTTGATTTGTTTAGCCGGGATTGGACCACCATTTTGATCATCTGATGGTGTTGTGAGCATGGCAGTCACTATACCTCCTGTACTTGTTCCTCCTATTACGTCAAAATAGTCCGCAATCCTTGCTCCTGGACCGTCAAGTTTCTGCTAATAATTGTAATTTATTTATTAATTATTAGAAAGCAATTATCTAGTATTAATTCTGTGGCCTATACAACTTTTTTAAAAATGGCATAAATAAACAAATTTTTTTAAGTGTAGCACATAACATGATGTAAATTTCTCTACTAATGCTGGGCTATTTGATCAAAAACTACGGAGATATAAAAGTAGATAAACTAATTACCTGAAGCTCTTTTTCGAGGAAGGCAAGGATGGTAATTGGGATGATACCTCGGATCCCGCCGCCGTCAATGCTGAGTATTGTCGTTAGTTTTTCATTGGTGGCCGGAGATAGCGCTCTTGACTCTCGCTTCTCGACGGCAGCCATGTTAGCTGGGGAAAAAAAGTATAATAAATGGCTTTTGAGGAAAAAATAAATAAATAAATATATATATATATAGTACTAGGTCAATTTACAAGATTTTGGTGCGGATAACTACAGGAATGTGATATACTTATATATATGAGAGCGGGCTTAAAGGTGACTTAATGATGAGATATTTTATATTATTCTTTGTTTGTCACTGACCGAGAATTAATAAAAGGTTACTTCAAAAGGTTTTTTATTCATGTTCCCCACCTTTTCTCTTCCTTAACAGTTTGAGAAAAGCATTTATCCATGTGCATCACATGTTGTGCCGTATATTTACCGTAATATCTACAATATTCTTACCACATAAGGTAAAAGGGTACATCCGTCCTTTTGTTTTCATAGTTTCTAGTAAAATTCATTGTTTAACCTACTTCAAAATTTACGGCATTTCCATTGTCTCGGGAGGGGAAAGTAGTGTTAATTAATCAACAAAGAGTTGTTTAATTTTAACGTTACGGTATATTTTTTATTTGTTATTTACTTAAACATAATGTTTATATGTGATTTGACTTGGAATTAAATTTTATATTTTCTTCTAATCATAAATCAGAGCACTTGGTTGTGGCTTCCTTTTATATTCTTGTTTCAATGCTTGATCATTTGATTGTGGCTTTCGTTTACAATTCTATACTGCTATTAGAAAGATAATTTGCAGTACGTAGAACCACTAGTAGTTCAGGGTTTCTAAAGAAATTCAATGGTATACCACTTATAGGGCATCATTTTACAGATATTCCAAGATCCAAGATAAGGCCTAACTTTATCCTAGTTCATTTATTCTCGATTTTTGAAAGGAATCCCAGTTTATTTTTCAATGGAAGCCATATCTTTAGCTCAAAGACCGTTATTTTGAAAGAAAAGTCAATTATTTTCTTGGGAGCTTTCAATTAATTAAATTAGCAGCTTTACAAGAAAAATTTCCTGTTATAATAATTTGATCTCACAAAGTCAAATTTCATTGTGGCTTAACTCTTGGGTCATATATCAATTAGCTTCCTTTTTATTTTTATTTTCTGGGTTATTAGTTTTTCTAATTTTATTTGTAGTTTTTTATTATTGTTCGAGAAAATTTAACCTATAAATAAGTTATTGTCATCATATATAAAGTGATAGAATTTTTATGAATGATATTAGACTTTTGTTCTCTTTTTCCCCCAATTTTCAGTATTCTTTATGAATGTCAATTTTCATTAACAGACTTTGAAGCAACCAACTGGAATTTTTTATGAATCGACAGATATTTACTAAACTATCTCCTTTATTCTTTTCTTTCTCATTTATTTTCAAAACGTTTTCGCTGCAAGTTACGCTTCCAATACATTACGCGAAGTCAAATATCTTCAAAAGCATAATATATACTTGCAAACCACACTTGTGCAAGTATAAAGACAAGAAAACTAATATAAGTTATTTCACTATTCAGGAAAAGGATATATGCTAGAAATCAAGTTAAAGCCACAATTTCTCAAATAATTCCATGAGGATCAGTGTGCATTAAGAATGAACGATGACATGTATGCACTTCTACAAGAGGATATACCTTCTCTTTCCTTTATTTCAATAATCTGACATTTGAGATATGTATATATACTACATACAACACAGCTTTCTTATTTAAGGCCACTAATCTCATTTACAAGAGAGAGTAAATGCTTTATTAATAACAAACTAATCATGGATGATCATAAATTCTCCGTAGAGCTAAGCCCTTCGCTTCCTTTCTTGAGACAGTTTTTCAGCAAATCTGCATCAGTGTACGATTACAGAATTGATTAAATTAAGGTTGATAAAAAGTGACCACAGAAATTAATTTTAGAAAGAGAAAACGTTTTTGCAGGTTAATATTTCAAAAAAATAAGTAGTTAATTTATAGACGCAAATTAAGTGCCTGATTTGTTACCTGATGAGTGCGGCTCCCGTTTTGGTCAATTCTTTAGGTTTCTCTTTCTTGTCATGAGATGAAGAGTTAAGTTTCTTATCAGACGAAGACTTGTCGTCTGGAACATACAGAATATTGTTCCCAATTTCTTGAAGCACGTTGAGGTAGCCTAGACTGACATCGTCTATTTTCACATCTTCGGCTTTCATTGATCCCTGCAGGTACACATGTAGTGATAATTTTTTTGTGCACGAAAAGCATACCTAGCTCTTATTAGTAGAGTATTTCTATTTAATCTTATGAGGTTAAAATCTCGTTACTTATAAAATAATGTATATATCTTAATCTAGAAAGTATACTATAAACTAGGCCAAATTTTACTGTTTTGTAAATAATAAGGTTTTAACCCTGTGAGGATGAAAAAATATATATATATTTATATTCAGGGGTGACATCGCATATACATATATAATGCACCTAGATTCTCAAATAGTTGTCTTGAGTATTACAGTTTCTCAAGATAAGAGATGTGTAAATGTTTATCATGTCATCGGATGCCATAGACATGACATCAAACCAAGGGGACAACCTTCTTTTGAGGTTGACCAGCCACTCCAAAAGGCCTCTATCGCCAATTTTTGGACTTTTTTGCTTTTTTGCAGAACCAATTCCCAAAGACAAAACCAGAAAATTGTCGTAATTTTGTTGAGTATAGTTTACTAGAATTTTCACCACCATTTTCCTTCTCTAAAATCTTTGTTGCTTCACGTATGGCTAGCAAGGTCTAAATAGACATATGTTAAACAAAGACAAAAAAAATTGGTTAATTAATTAGAGAACTTTTAAAACGAATTACTTATAAGATTCAAAAAGTAATATTACTAACATTACATAATTTAAAATTGTCCAATCACATCCAATTCATATCAAAATAAAAAAATATAAATTTAACGAAGCTTGACGAAGGGATCTAGCAGTCTTAAAAGAAAAAATAGAGAGAGACAGAGGGGGGGATTGAATATTATTACAGGATTATTGACAGCAAGTCCCCCATCTACTAGATGGTAATTTTCATCAACGTCACCAAGAGTAGAATGTTCCCCTTCAACGAGAAAGTATTGTTTGCCATCGACTTTGAATTTATGGGAAAGGAAGAAAGCAGGCACCGTTGATGTGCTCACAATTATGTCTTCCAACTTTATATTTAAGTTCTTTTCTTTTATGTCACGCCCTAAAGTACAGGTAGTGACGTGGTAGATTAATTAAGTTAATTAAACTAGATTTTTAATTAAAATCACCAATTAAATGTTTTGAGATATTTGAAAAAAACGTGATTGTTTAAAAACTTTTTAAAATAATTATTGTTATTTTGAAACAGTTAGGCATGAAATAAAATATTAAAGACAAATAAATATGAGTTGGGCCCCACTGGACCTACATTAGTGCGCATACATGCTATTGACAATAAAATATCACAATCACAATCCAATACGAGAGATAAAAATTTAAATAGTATATGCCTTAATTTAAATAGAGAAATAACCTAAACAGAATTCCTACAGCTCATGGGTTTACTATGTTGCCTCTCAGTCGGTCCTGAGCTGCAATCCATCTAGAGGAAAAGCGTTTTGAAAACAAATAAAGAAATGTGAGCAAAAGGCTCAGTAGGACTAAGTTTAGAAACATTAGTTCTAAACATAAATTCTCATATTTGAAAATCATTCACAAAATTTCAGAAAGATGAATAAAACATGTTAAATTCATCCTTACCTTTAGAATCCCTATTCATCTATAATTATTTTTTATTATTTGTTCTTTGGCAAAGCCATAGTATCACTACCGTAATGGCCCAGCTGGATTTCAGAACCTACCCTCATGGTTGCTCTCTACACGACCCAATCTCAGAGTATGGCATCATGTTCTATTAATTCATCCTAGGCGGTATATATATGTATATATATAACGCGTCTGGTACCATGTCATTAATTAGGTCTACCACTAAAATGAGAGCATATGCCAGAATTCATCAAGGTCCTGTTTAAATGGCTTAAAATAAGTTGTTTTTTATTTTTTGCACATGCTTAAGTGGCAAATTGATTTGACTTTTGGCTTTTTTAAGCATTTTTAAGGCAAAACACCTCTTTAGTGTTTATAAAAAGCTATTTTGTTATTCTTTTTTTTTTTTGTCAGTAACAAATTAAAAAATTCTGTCTATCTATATCCTTAGATTATATTACTTTTTATAACAATTAGGACTTAACTTATTTAACTAAACATATTCAAAAACTATTCTAAAATCAAAAAGCACTTTTCTATGCACTATCAAAACACCAATTATAAAATTATATTTTATTTTTTTTCTATTTCTGAAAAATAAAGACACAAGCTATTCCAAACGGGTTCTAAACACGTTTTTGCAGTTTTCGTATTCCAAAATAGGTAGTTTAGGGTATTCAAAGGGCGTGATTTATTACTTGATGAGGGCAACATCATTTTTGGTGACTTCTTCACTTTGATTAGCAGACAAAGACGTATCATGAGGCACTCTATCTACCAACCCAGTCTATGTGTTAATCACGAAAACAGATAGCTTAAGAAGATTCCTCCCATTATCTTCAAGCTTCTTGAAGTATCTTTTATTTGCGGCGACGTCTGTTTTAAAGCCTTCGACTTTCATCGAGTAATCATACATGCAATTAGGCGTGTAGCAATCATTTTTATGTACGTGCAAGGCATACCTAGCTCTACTTTTTAATTTTCAAGTAACAAGAAATAACAAAATGTAACATACAACACGAACATGCATATTTTTATTTAGGATCCTTTCACAATATGATGTTCTTACCAAAACTATGTATGTCTGTCTGAATGTCAAATCACATCAAAATATATAACACAAGACTAATATATATGATTAATTTATTTTATCTTACAAGTACCCTATTAAAGACTTATACATGCAAATATATGTACCTGGATTCTAAGATAGTTGTCTCGGGCATTACGGTTTATCAAGATACGAGTTGTGTAAATGTTAACCATGTCATCGAATGCCATAAAGATGACATCAAGCAAAGGTGACGTCTTTGTTTCTAAGTTGATCAACCAATCCCACAGGCCTCCATTGACAATTTTGTGACCGGGCCGCTTACCGGGAGAACGGTGGAGAACGGTGGAGAACGGTGCCCAGAGACAGAACTAAAAACTCATTGTTGATATTTTGTTGAATGTAGTTGCTAGCATTTTCCTTCTCTAAAGTCTTTGTTGCTTCACGTATTGTTAGCAATATCTGAACAGACATATGTTAAACAAAGAATAAAAAAAAATCAATTAATTAGAGGATTTTCAAAAGAAATCTCTTGTACAACATATATGTATATGTACACACTTTATTGATACTATGCAATTTTGAACAGTAAAAGATATGAGTCATCCAAAAATATAAGAAGGATATAAATTTAACAAAAATTTGATGAAGGGATCTGACTAGTGGAGGAGCCAGATCTTTTTGTAAGTGGGGTTATTATGAAGTACTAATGGATTTCATTCTATAGAGACAGTTACATATTTCAACGTGTATGTTACGAACTAAAACACATGGCTAATAATCATGCCAAAATATCAGCTAAGTCCTAAAGAATTTATATTGATATATTTTCTGCTTGAGGTCAAAACAAAGTGCATTGTAATCTGACATGTCGTTTATATTCACCACATAAATACATGTCTTGTAAAAAAAACTACATTTCGTTTCAAATAAAAAGTGTACACATTGAAAATGGCAGCCAAATGTTGTTCTAATTAAACGACACACATGTTGAAGATAAACGGTTAATTGCATTTGGTGCATTATCATCTTTCAGTGTTTGGCAAGGATCCTAAACTTTCAAGTTGCACCCTTTAATGTTTTTTAGAATGGTATTAGTCCAACAACATTAATTTATCGACGAAAATTACCCAAGATTTTTTATTTACAAATAAATCCTAAACTTTTTGGTAATTGATAAGTTGGATCTTGAACTTCTTAAATTTTGAAAATATTTCAAATCTAATCATTGTATATTTATTGACTTTAGTTATCGTATATTTATTGACTTTAGTTATTGATTGGATTACATTGTCAAGAATTGTAAAGTTTAAGTCCTAAATACTGAAGTAGAAAGTTTAGGGTGCAACATGAAAACAAAGGATAACTTTAAAGTAGATGAGTGATAAAACAATTAAAGCTGTTGAAAAAAAAAAATAAAAAATAAAAAAAAAAAAAAAACGCATGTTATATATGTGTCAACTCAAACAATTGGAAAGGAAGAAAATGTCATTTATAGACATGTCTATGTAAAAACGACATGTCGTATGTCAAAGGCCAATGACGTGGGACATAAAATAAAATAGATGCAGAAAGGCATACCGCACGCTAAATGATATACAACAAGAAAAAAATAATAATAATAACATATGGATGACAAATGGTTAAGGATGACAAAAGCATATTTGACTGGGAGGATATTATTGCTATTAGGTACTAAAAGTAATAAAGAGTGGACCTGGGTCATGAGACCCACTCTCTCTTTTTCCTGTTGTTCATCTAGTTATAGGTGTTGACAGGACAAATGATCAAACTATGTTTATTACATTAAATATAATTTTAATTTGTAAATATTTTATATTTTAAAATAATACTATTAAATTATTATATAATTATATATTACAAATTATGATATTATTAAAATAAGAGACATTTACTTTTTTATATCTTTTATTTCAATTTTATTTAAAAATTATACTTTTGATTTTTAATCTCATCAAATGTGTACTTTAAGATTAAATTTAATATATAAATCTATACTTGATTTGACCTTTAAAATGGTTAAATTATCCTTAAATAAAAGAGGAAAAAATTCACTTTCAAAAAGTATAAGAAAATATAAACAAAAACACAAATAACATCTATTTTTGAAGATATTTTGTATATTTTTGACGTCAAAACCCTTAGTGTAAAGTGTTTTTAAGTTTTTTAAAGTTTTTTTATTTTTCAATCTAAAGATAATTCAGGCAACTTTTTAAGTCAATATTGAAAATTGATTTTAAAAAATGTATAAATTTATGTATTACATCAAATATAAAGGCATACATTCGGTGAGATTAAAAATCGAAGATATGGTGTTTAAATAAACCTAAAATATAAGGCATAAAAAGATAAATAAACCTTAAAATAATTACTATATCAATTATAACATTTTTAAAATATTTTCAATATTGTGTTAAATTTTAATTTTATAATAATAATTTGGCCATTTAATGTAACTTTTTCCATTTGATTATTGTTTGTTTGACGAGTCTAACAACTTAATAGATTGATATGATCCAAAATTTGCGGCGAAAGTTCCTAAGATTCCATACACACAAATAGGAAGATTGGTAAATTAATTACTAGATAGAAAGAATACAATATATATATATATATATATATATATATATATATATATATATATAACTGAAAAGAAAATGGAGATATTTAAGGGAATTGATCACGATAACCTGTCGAGTTGAGAAGATGATTGGACTCATTTTTTTTAAAGTCTTAAGTAGGGATGACAACATTAGTGAGAGTGTTCCCCAAGAGTGTGTCTTTGCTAAACTCCTTGACCTTCCTGCGTAGCTGCACTCCATCGTACTTTGGTTTTTTGCACCAGTTTAGAAGCTTCATTCCATCCCTTGTCTTCTCCGAGAATATCCTGGGACCATCCGTATGGTAAAATTTCTTCATTTCTTTAACTGGAATTGGCAGTCACTATTCCTCCTGTGCTTGTTCCTCCTATTACGTCGAAATAGTCCGCAATCCTTGCTTCTGGACCATCAAGTTTCTGCTATTAATTGTTTCTTGCAGTTATATTAATATAAAATATAAACTACACAATTATGCTGTTTATATATTATACATGTTAATGGTTTATTCGAGTATTAGTGCTGGAGAATCAAGAAAAGTCAAATTTTGAAATTTTTTTGAAGTAAATGTTAGATTTTGAAAATATTTGTAGTAAATGCCTCAATTACAATTATATTAATAAAATATTTCTGCTAATTAATTGTTTCTTACTAGCTACGTAAGGTGAAAGGATGTCCCGCATTTTTCTTTCATACTTTTTGGTAAAATGGCTAAGCTAAGCTTAGCTACCCCTATAATTAAATTGGAAAGGTGAGAATCGTGTTTTCTTCTTCTTGTAACTAATCTTTAGGATTCATTCAAGTGTGCCTTGTTAATTCATGGCCTTTTACACCCGACCTTCAAGGCTTGAGCCAGGCCTCGTATGGTGTCGCAGTGAAAAACCTGGCACAGAAGCCCGGCGGATCTTTCATATGTCATGATATATGTAAATGAGTATATTTAAAAAAAAGTTTACTTTGACGTTTTTAATGTTTCTCCATTTTGTCTGCATGTCGACAGGTACTATTTCTGATCTACCAGTCACTACCAAAAAGAAAGAAAAAAAAGAAGCATTTTTTTAATGACCATTTTGGAAATTAAGTTTCCTCTATGGTGACATTCTGTTTGAAGATAGACAAACCTACGAGCTATTCGCGATCAAAAATTAATTTAAAAAAAAAATCTGAAGCTGAGGTCAAGAGAAGCACGCTATTGACCTTTCATGGGGTTGAAGTACCACATATGAAGCTGCAGCACAAAACTATATACAAGCATAGAAAGAAATATCATTGTTCAATTCCCCCCAACCTAATTGGATGTTAATTAGAAAGTAATTAGTGAGAGTCCATGACATGAGGATTTTACATTAAAAGAAATTTATGAGGGATGACATCCACTTATATATCCAAGAGGGTTATACATATATATGTGTGTGTGTGTGTGTGTATATACACACACCCTTGTTTTCTTTCTTTTCTGATAAACAACAACTACTACAGCAGATAACTACTTAGAGCTATGCCTGCGCTTCCTCTCATCAGACAATCTTTCAGCAAACCTGCATCAATGTACGATCACATTAAAATAGTGTGCTAAATACCATATTCCACCAAAAAAAAAGAAGTTGGTTGTACATGATCATATAATAAATAGAAAAGTTAATTCAAACTAATTATAAAATGAGAGTATCAAAACCCATTTAAATCAGTTTTTCATATATATAATTAGTATGAAATGACACTGAGTTCTAAATTACCTGACAAGAGCAGCTTTATTGGTCAGAGTTTGATAATTTCGATTAGCAGAGAATGACATGCCGACAGGTGCTATTTCTGGCAAGCCAGTGTCTGGATGAGTTGTTGAAACAGACCGAGTAAGAAGATTTTTCCCAACCTTCTCAAGCCGCACAAGGTTTTCTGGACTTGCATCGTCCATTTTTGCCTCCTCCGCTTTCATTGCATAATCCTAAATAATAAATTTAATGAAAATCTGACAATATAAAACCATGCAATACCAACTGGCTTCTATATTTGGTGTGTTTACCTGGATTCTAAGATAGTTGTCCCCAGCATTGTAATTTCCTAAGATAAAGGATGTGTAAATCTCTACCATGTCGTCGGACACTCTAGACATGACATCGAACAAAGGCGACAACCCTTTTTCGAAGCTGAACAACCAATCTAACATGCCTCCCTGGCCAATTTCATGACCATGCTGCCTTTCCGATGAGCCAGTTCCAAGAGACAGAACTAAAAAGTTGCTGTAATCTGGTTGGCTGCAGTTACTAGCATTTTTCTCCTGGAAAATCTTTGTTGCTTCACGTATTGCTAGCAATGTCTGAACAAACACACGTTAAAAAAAAATGAATGAATTTTAGAATTTTAAAAGGGAGAATTGTAAACTTTTGAAAAATTCAAGGAAACAAATTAAGGAAAAAAAAAGAGTTGGAGGTTAAATATTATTACGGGGTTGTTGGCAGCAAGTCCCCCGTCAACTAGAAAGTATTCTTTACCATCGGCTTCAAATTTCTTGCAAGGAAAGTAAGAAGGCGCTGCCGACGTGCTCACAACTACGTCTTTTAATTTTACCTCTGAGTCGTTCTTTTTCGCCTGCCATTTTTGATATTACAAATCATTAAACATTGTCAAACACATCCTACTTCCCAACCTAAACATCACTCTTTAATTTTTTTTTTTAAAAAAAGACATTTTTTAAAGAATAAATTTTATGGGAAAAACAAAAAAAATACCCATCAGTGGGTATCTATCTTTTAACCAACAGATCTGTAGAAAAAAATAATTTTGATCAGATCTAACAATTTCAGCACATGCACCATCGATAAGAGTTCCCACTTAAATAGTTCTTTTTTAAAGAAAATTGATCATCATGTCAACCTGTTGAGTAGAGAAGATGATTGGGTGCAGGTCTTGCATGTCATAAGCAGGGATGACAACATTAGTGAGAGTATTACTCAAGAGTCTGCCTTTGCAAAACTCCTTGATCTTCCTACGTAGGTGAACTCCATCGTACTCTGGTGCTTTGAGCTTGGCGAAAGCCCACACTCCAGCCATTGCTATATGCGTGAAGACCTTACCAACGATGCTACTCGGCTCTGTCCAACCATGAGTCTGTTGCCTGGCTGATCTAGCCTCGTCCGAGAATATCTTCGGGCCTTCCTCAAAGTAAAATTTGTTAATTTGTTTAGCCGGCATTGGACGACCATTTTGATCATCTGATGGTGTTGTGAGCATGGCCGTCACTATCCCTCCTGTGCTTGTTCCTCCGATTACGTCGAAATAGTCTGCAATTCTTGCTTCTGGACCGTCAAGTTTCTGCTTGTTCATTATTAGAAACAGTACTCCGTTTACGCTAGGGATAACAAATATAGAAAATGTGTGTTTTGGGCAATATTTCAACTTAACTTATCTCTCTATGATTTTGACATTTACTGCTTTGGTTTTAAATGAAGAAATACAAATTATAAATTAAATTACTAGGTTGAAGTTCAAGTTTTTCCTAACTTAATCATTTCTTCAACTATAGATGAACTAAAAAAATTGAGGTCTACTAGTAGTATACTATAGATGAACTAATAATTTTCCAGTTCTCCCTTCTTTTCCCCTTTCTTCCTTACCGAACAAGTTAGTGCACAATCAGAGCACAAAAAAAAAAAAAGGTATAATATTCTCCATTGAATATAGAGCATTCTACCTTCTTCTTTTCCTTCTCTTTTCTTCTTACCAAACCAAGTGTAAATTAGAATTATCCGATTACTCTGCTATATAATAAAGTACTACATATATCTCTATTGATTATATCAATGGCAGAGTCTTATTTTTTAGTGAGGGGGCAAGACTTTAAAATTTTGACATCTTATATCTAAAATTTCAAGTTGCTCCCATTCCACATAAAAAATAAAAAAAGATCAATATGTAACTGTAACATGATAATGTATCAAACCGAAGCACAAAGAGAAAATTCCTATTAAAATTTTTTCTACCTGAATTGACTATCACAGAGGAAATCTGTTTGATGAATGGATACTAAAACTATTAATCATATACATGGATATATATTAATTACCTGAAGCGCGTCTTCCAGGAAAGCAAGGATGGTACCTGGGATTATACCTCGGATCCCGCCGCCATCGATGCTGAGTACCGTCATCATTTTTCCACTGTTACAAGGTATTGACATTTGCTTCTCGGCAGCCATTAGCAAATTAATCAGAAAGAAAGATATAAAGCAAATGGCTCCTTGAGTAATAGAAGGTCAATTCACAAGATCAAAATTAATTGATGGAAAATCAGAGAAATTTGATACAGTTTTATGCAGCATGGCTTGAAAAATTTAAGAGTCTTTATTGTTTAGTGCAAAGAAGATGCAGTTTGGTAACTTATTAGCCTAGAAAAGACTACCTTAAGGTTTTATGTGTTAATACTTGGTTCAATCTGATGTCCCCCAAATTTGTACCGCTGCCACATTTTGGTCCCATGCAATTACTTTAATTGAGCATTATTACCCACTACGTAAGGTAAGTTATAGGGTGCCTTTGGGGGTTTTGACGAGCTCATTGGCTCTATTGTGAACCCCACTTTTTTTTTTGCTTTTTTTCTTTTTTTTCTTTTTTTTTCCCCTTTTTTCAAAAGTTCGATACGATATATGATCATATAGCATTCTAGAGGGTTACCAGTTACCAATTTGGTACGGAAAAGCGACCAGGTGAGATTGTGTATGCTAGGCCGCTATGGCAAGATAGAATTAGTGGGTTGAAATGGTAGAGATTAGAACCCACCATCAAAACTTCCATTTGATTCTCTCCTTACAAGTTACACCATGTGTTAGTAAGAGAGACGGAAAATAGATGATAGAAATGGAACTTCTAAGCTACCACAGGTGGTGGTGGCATGGTGATAACGACAGCTTGTCACCTGACTTAAGTCTCCCTCATTCACAGCCCAAGGTTTAAATGCAAGTGCTGCATGTACTACACAAGTGCTATGTATACTTATATTAAATATAATATATATTAGCAGTGCTCTAAGCACTGATTTCTTTAAGTGGTCCATTTATTTTTGACTGTATCTAGAGTACTTTTGTGACGGACAGAGATATATTGGTCAGTTCAGTTCTATGGCTTGGTCCCTTAGCTCATCTATCTCAGTTTTTACACCATCGTTTTGGGATTCAAAAAGTTAAGAAGCATCCAAACTAGGAGGAACACAGCAAGCTCTCAAATCCAAAGGAACACAGTAAGCAACAGTTCATATTACACACCAACTACAATGGCCGAAGGTATGTCAACGACCACACTTCCTAATTATAATGTTATATGCTTTTGGGTTATGCATATCTAGATTATATTTAGTATAACAGTTGGTATCAGAGCCGTTAATATTGTCTCTGTCTTGTTTTACGCAATTTGCTATTTTGAACTATAGCATACTTGTTAAAAAAATTTTGTGATTTCGGGTTAGGAGTTTTATGAAGTCTTAATAGACACTAAAATTAGAAATCATTAGAAAATTGAGTTTCTATTATTTATATGATTTAAAACTCCATTTTACGTCCAAAACATGGAAAAACATTCGAATCTGCAATTAGGTCGTCATTTGGGTGATTTGGGTCATGAAAACCTGTTTCAGGAGGAAGAAGACGACTACAAACGGCATGTTGTTGTTGTGGCTAGCCGTTTGGACTGTTGAGCACGTTTTCTAGACCAAAAACTACAAGTCATTTTGGGCCTTAATGTCTAAAATGACATGTCGTTTTATAGGTAGAAATTATTAAAAAAAAGCCCAAAAATAAAAAAATATATTTTTATGGGTATTTTCCAAATTTGATAATTGAACATTTTTGGGAAAATTTGCATAAAATTCATAGAATTTAATATTTTATGAAATTTTTATAATATTTTTGTGTGAATATAATTTTATATCTTTATGTGCACATATTATTCATTATGTATAATTTCTTATTCTAATTTTGCATGTAATATTAAGTTGAATAATTTAGTACATTAAAATTTTGTATAATTATGTGCTAGATTATGCTATTTGTTTGTATAATTTTAATTTATATATAAAGAAAATTAGTACATAGATTATTGAGTTTTGTTCATATTTATTTATATTGCTTTATGGTAGATACAATTTACTTATGAACGACAATTTAGAATAAATGTCTAGTGATCCATATAATTTTAATTAATTTGAGTTTAGTCACAGCAATCTTAATCATGCAAAATTATATATTAAGTGATTTAGGATCACATTTAAACAATGACATTTGTTGAATTAATCAAAATTGATATCTTATTTTATCCCACATGAATTTTTATTATATTTGTATGGTTAATAAGAATTATATTTCTTAATTTACCTACAAGAATTAAGAAAAAGGAACATAGTTTAGTAGTCTTATCATAAAGTTAGGTAAATCTTATTAAATTAGAACTTTAGTCCATAGGCAAGTTTTATCTCACTAGATACATAATTTTAGAACATGATTTATATTGGTAAAACATGATATATGTTTATTAGTCTCAAAAATTATAAAATATAGACATGTAATTATTAATTTGTTATGCAACTTGGCAACCTGCAAATTACTCGGACATTAAATGTGAAATTCTCGAACTTAAAAGGGACAATAATAAAATATAAAAGGAGAGAATTCTTCTTCATCTTTAGACCAAGTTCCTACTAAGGCTATCTCAAAGACGCCATTTGAATTATAGAAAGGTTGAAAACCAAGTTTGCAATATTTACGCATTTAGGGATACCCACTTGAATTAAGAGTTTATAATCCACAAGAAAAGAAACTGGATCTAAGGACTATTAGTGAGTATTTTATTGGATATGCTGCAAGGTCTAAAGGAAACAAATTCTATTGCCCATATTACAGTATTAAGATTGTGGAATCAAAAAATGCAAAGTTTCTTGAGAATAACTTGATTAGTGGGAGTGATCTATCACAGAACATTGTTTTTGAGAAAGATCATTTTGATGCTCAACCTTCCTGTTCAAGTAACAGATTGATTATTATTCACAACACCCCTCAAGTTCAAACAAGTGTTAGATAACCGATCTTCAAAGTTCCACAAACTGCTGATAATAATCTAGTAGATCAAATTATTTAAGAAATGCCTAAAATAGTTAAACAACCAGTTGAACAATATGTTCCTTAGGAAAATATTGATCAATTTCTAGTGATTATGTTGTATATCTGTAAGAGTCAAACTATAACATTGGAATCGAAAATGATCCTAAAATATTTTCACAAGCCATGAGTTGTAAATAATCAAATGTGTGGTACGATGCCATAAAAGATGAGGTGAATTTTATGACATTTAATGGAGTTTGGGATCTTCTTGAGTTGCCCAATGGTGTAAAAATTATAGGATGTAAATGGGTCTTTAAGACAAAGAAAGACTCATTAGGCAACATTGAAATATATAAAGCAAGACTCATCGTTAAAGAATTCACTCAAAGGGAAGGAACCTACTATAGGAAGATTTTTTCTCCTGTATCTAATAACGATTCTTTTCATATTATTATGGCATTAGTTGCACATTTTGACTTAGAGTTGCAATAAATGGATGTCAAAATGACTTTTCTTAATGCAGATTTAAAGGAAGAAGTTTACATAAAATAACCAAAAGAATTTTCCTCTAGTGATGGTGAGCATTTGGTATGCAAGGTTAAGAAATCCATATATAGATTGAAATAAGCATCCTGTCAATGGTATTTGAAGTTTCATGATAGATTAATGTATATATCAGAATGTCAGTGGGAGCAAAATTTGTTTCCTTACTCTATATGTAGATGATATTTTACTTGCAACTAATGATAAAGGTTTGCTACATGAAGTGAAACAATTTCTTTATACAAACTTTGATATAAAGGATATGAGTGATGCATCTTATGTCATTGGCATAGAGATCTATAAAGACAGGTTTAAAGGAATTTTAGGTTTGTCGCAAGAAACCTATATCAACAAGGTTTTAGAGAGGTTTAGAATGAAAGATTGTTCACTAAGTATAGCTCTTATCTTGAATGGTGATAAATTTAATTTGAACCAGTGACCTAAAAATGATTTTGAGATGGAACAAATGAAGAACATCCCACATACTTCAGTTGTTGGAAACCTGATGTATGCTCAAGTCTGCATAAGGCCTAACATTGCATTTTATGTGGGAATATTAAGAAGATATCAGAGTTATCTAGGTATGGACCATTAAGGAGCTGCAAATATAGTGATAAGGTACTTTCAAGGGACTAAAGACTTCATGCTTATATATAGACAAACTGAAAATCTAAAGGTAATTGGCTATTCACATTTAGATTTCGTTGGCTGTGTTGATTCATGAAAATCATTTTAGTACATTTTCATGTTTGTCGATGGAGTCGTATCTTGGAGAAGCGCCAAACAAACTTTGACCGCTACTTCCACTATGAAGGCTAAGTTTGTATCTTGTTTTGAAGCAACCTCGCATGATGTATGGATGAAGAGTTTCATTTTTGGGCTTAGAATTGCGGATTAGATTTCTAGACCATTGAGAATATACTGTGACAATTCAGTTGTAGTTTTTATGGCTAAAAACAACAAAAATCGTAATCCAAGCAAGCACATCGACATTAAATATTTAACTATAAGAAAACGTGGTAAAGATAAAACAATGGTCATTGAACACGTTAGTATTGAATTGATGATAGTGGATTCTTTAACAAAAGGCATGCCATCATTTAAATTTAGGGATCATATAGAAAGAATGAGACTTGGTTCTTTTGTGTAATTTTCAATGTAAGAATGGATTTATTTTCAATGAAACTCTATTTCAGTTATGATATTTTCTCATAGTTGTTTTGTGTATACATTTATTTATTTAGAGAAATAACATTAAGTTTGGACTTAGAATAAACATAAGGTTTATTTATTAAATATTAAGGGACGTAATATATTGTGATATGGAAGATAATATTCGCTTTTAGAGGATCTATAGTCATAATTCATGTATTTTTCCTTACTGTGTTAAATAATATATGGGTCAGGTGAGAGACTGTAAGTGCTGCGTGTACTACACAAGTGCTATGTTCACTTATATTAAATATAATGTATATTGGAAGTGATTTAAGCGCTGATTTCCTTAAGTGGCTCATTTATTTTTAGACTGTATCTAGAGCAACTCTATCATGGACAGAGGTATATTGGGCAGTCCGACTCTATGGCTTGGTCCTTTAGCTTATCTATCTCAGTTTATGCACCATCGTTTTGTTGATTGAGAGAGTTAAGAAGCATCCAAACTAGGAGGAACGCAGCAAACTCTCAAATCCGGAGGAACACAGCAAGCAACAGTTCGGATTATACACCGATGACAATGGCCAGAGGTATGTCAACAATCACACTTCCATAATTATAATCTTATGTGCTTATAGTTTATACATATCTAGATTACATTTAGTCTAACATCAAATCCTCATGTCCTTGTAAAACAAAGTTCTGACCCTAAAATTGGCAATGCTCCCCTACAGTGGGTATAAGGGGCCAACGGTGGGTTGATGAAATTTGGATTGTGTACGGATGAAGAATACATTTAGGCCCTTGACTATGATATTGGCGGGACCAATAGATTCCCTCTATAGGTATTGTGTGAGACAAAAGAACGTTAACTATCATGCTTCTTATTTAGAAAAAAATAAAATAAAATAACCTATGAATTATCTTTTTTCCCAAGAAATAAAAAATTACAAAAATCCTTGTAAGGAAGTAACCGGGAAGTATGATGCTTTTACATTAGTTTCGAAAATTCCCCTCAACTATAGTCATTGTTACTGTACTCTTTAAATTTAAAAAATATAACATTTATTCATTCGATCTATAAAATAGTAACAAAAAACTTTGTAAATTATAATTTTGAGCATAAAGGAGACAATATCACACAAATAATGGACATTGTTGAATAGTTTAATGAACTATTGAACTGTGAATATATCTCGGTGTAATCACGTGAAAGTAAACAAAGAGGTTATTTAAAAAAAAGAAGAAGGTTTTTTAGTTTATTTTTTAAAATATAATTTTTTTTAGATATCTCAACCTTTTAAAATGAAAATTAGCTTTACAGATGATAGAATTACAAAAATACTCATATATTATGTCAAATCTTAATTATGTACCAATTTTTGTCAAAAATTCTAACAAAAGAAGTTTTTTTTGTTAATATTCTATGAAACGAGGAGAACGGATGTTACATTTTGAAGTTTGAGGCAAAGTGGTAGAAGGGATATAGTTGATAAAGAATTTTTATAATTAATCCAAAGTTTTTGTGTTTAGTAAAAAAAGGAAAGGAATTATATACTTTGCTAAAAAGAAAATTACATGTTATACTACACTTTTAAAAGTTGTGTTTATTTATGTCAAATTTAAAAAAGTTTATATCACACTATTATTTATATTATATGTTAAGTTTTGCCACAAATGAACATGTGTGGCATTTATAAATAGTAAATCTCAAAAGATGACATTTATGAAAAGTCACTTTTACTAAAATACTCTTATATTATATTTAGAGCCCATTTATAATAGCTTATTTTATGCTGCTTATGGCTTATTCTATCTGCTTATGAGCCTGTTTGAATGACCCATTAAAAAGTGCTTGAGGCTTTTATAAGCATTTATTCGAGAAGTCAAGCCAATGATGATTTTGAAAAAAAACACTTATAATTTTTTTTTATTTACACTTTGACAGTATATTTAATAATAATAAATTAAAAATTCTATCTATGTTTTTGAATTACACTTTTTTTTATATCAATAAGGGTTTTTGACTTATTCAACTAAGCAAGTCTAAAAGCTTATTTGAAATCAAAAAGCATTTTTTTTACTATTTAAACACTAATTAAAAAAGCTTAGTTTATGTTTCTTTTCTTCTATCACTAAAAATTAAAGACACAAGCTATTCCCCTAGTAAATGAGTAAATAAGACGTAATTACGGAAGAAAATAAGAAATAGTAATTCCATATCTCGTGATTTTGGCATAATACTTAAAAAAAAATTATTTGAGGCCATTTAGTATTGTTTTTAAAATTGAAAAAATATTTTTATTTTAAAAATAAAATTTTTTAAAAATTATATTGAAAGTATTTTTAAAATTTTTACTTCAAAAAATATACAAAAATATTTTAAAAAATTTAAAAAACAAAAACAAACGAAACCAATGGCGCTTCTTTTAACTTTTTCTTTTGCACTTCTTTTCTTTCTAATTTCCTTAACCATGAAAATTCTTGCTTCAAGATAGATATGATGCTTACTTCAAAAATAAAAAATAAAAAATAAAAAATCCTTGCTTCAATTTGTACACAATCACTTTTCAACTCTGCTTTAACAATGCATTGGACTGACAAAGACCAGCATGACAAAAGTCTATAATTGAACCGACACTGATCAAGGGCAGTGTTGGAATATTGGATTTTGGCTCTTGTTCGAACACTTCGAGACCACATAATGTTTATCATGTTCTCCGCAGAACCAACTACTCTTGTATTGAAAACTACTCAATTTGCTTGTCCATATACATATACATATATATACGTATGTAGCATCTGAATTCCGGAATTGGAACATGAATTCTTTGGTTGTGTTGGAATCATCCTGCTTTGTTTTCAATAATAATATCAAGGCAAAGTACAAACCTTTTGTGGTTAAACAACCAGCTTATTGCAGTCTGAGAAAGGAGAGCAAAAGAAGAGTCAAAACTGCAGCTTGGCCTTCAATCTCAGTTGCCCTTTTCGGTTCAGGTTTCCTCTTGGGACCCTTACTTGATGGGCTTCACTCTCGAGTAGGTCTTGTGGTGTATGATCAAGGAGCCATTGATGTTGGTCCACTCCACACAAACATTTGGGTAAAGTCAAATCAGTGACTCTTTTTTTTTTTTTTTTTTTTTTGAAACCTATGCGTCTTTGAATTTCTCGTGATTTGTTTTTTTTAGAATTGTTTCCTTGACATTTTAATCCTTGGAGTTATGGAATAGTAACAATTAATTTCAATCACAAACTAGAATCAAATTTTAGATTTAAGTATTAGTTTGGCTTTTTTGTCCTCGAAAATTAACTTGGTAATTTAATCGTTGAATTTGAAAATGCAGGGATTAAATTGTTAAGATTTAAGAAATATGACAAAAGTGTAATACCATGAAAAATTCAGGGGCCGAAACTACCAGTAACTTATTTTTTCTTTTTGTTTTTCTTTTTCCTTTCAATTTTTCAGACAATAATGTTAAACTGTTGCCTACACTTGATAATGGTACTTGGTAAATTAATAGGTTCCTGCTTTGCTTGGTTTGTTCTACTGCACTGTTGGATTACTCCAACTCTTCTTAGATGAGAGGAGCACTTCAAAGACTCCAACGGGCACACAGGAGAAGGCTTTTGCTTCATTGATGTGAGTTTGATTTTTGATGAATTTGTCAATTGTCTTTGTGAAATTTTTTTATTTTTATTATTAATAAATTTAGGTGCAGATTTGCTTAGTTCTTCTACTCTGACACCTTAGTATAAGAAAGCATAATAACAACAATAATTCTTGTTGAAGGAAGAGCACTTGTGATATTCATAGAAGTGAGTGCTGAAATGTACAAAGCTGGAGTTGCAGACAACATTGAGGCCTACATATTATTCGGATTAGCGGAGTTCCTGTGGTTATCCCTGGACAGGACATTGCCGGGCTTCGCCCTCTCATGCATTGTCGGACTTGGTTGCCCCATTGCCGAAATTCCCTTGATGAAGTAAGGATACATTTCTTAGTGAAAACAGTTTTTTTATTAAAAAAAAAATCGAATTTTGTCAGAAGTTTGATGCTTAACCTCTCTGCAGATTCTTCCACCTTTGGCATTATCCGCAGCCAAACATTGAAATCTTTGGACAGGTAGGCAAAACACGAAAAAGTTTTTAAACCAGTTATTGAAGTACTTTTACGGAATAATATGTCAAACTTTCTTCCTTTATCTGAGAGGAATTTGAGTTTCCGTAGTTGCCTACATGCAGGGATTAGTCAGCTGGACACTCACTTGCTACTTCGCTTACACGCTGTTTTTGATTAATCTGTCACGGTGGCTGAAGTCAGTACTCTCGCCTGATCGTGATAGCGAAGACGACGACGGCAACTTCTTAGAGAAATAGTTCAACATTGTTCCAAGAGGCCTCCTTCGATGTATTCAATGTTGAAGCATTAATAAATATAAGTCTGGACTTGGGAGTGTATAATGCGGGGTGGACCAAAATTGAATCCGTTGATTTCATTATTTCTGAATACTTACTCAATTGTAGGATAAACAATACATATATTTATGAAAAGATCCATTTGTAGGTTACACAGAAGAAATATATTGTAATAACCAAGTAAATACTACAAACTCTGAGGTGTTTTCCTGGCTTAGAAACCTCAAGATTCACATATATTTATCATCTGAGGTGTTTTCCTCAAAGATCTTCGGTGATGGAGAAGAACCTACCGTGTGAAGATAACGTTTACAATATCCGGAAACTTCTCCTTGATTGCCGCTTTGATGCCAGACCCAATTGACTCGGGCCCCTCGTACTTTACAAAGCAATCCCCACCTTCAACAGATAACACTTCCACGCTTCCACCGAAGTTCTTTATGGCTGGTCTCAGTATGTCAAGGTGACTATTAACAGCCTGCAAATCAGAGCGTTTGAGATTTTGCTAAACCCATTCAGCATTAACCAATCGTCGTACCCATATCAAAACGGCGCCATCAAAAAGAGAAACTAACCTCAACAGTTGTCTCCTTTGGTTCTTCATTGTAGACTTGGCGAATGTCCTTGACCGCATCACCAAACTTCTCCTTCAACAAGCGCTCGATCCCCATCTTCATAGTAGTAGTCGAGCTAGGACAGCTCCCACATGCCCCTATTGGTTATTTTTAAATGCAAGCAAGCAACGTCTCAGCACATGAACACGCTGGCCAACTTTTAACAATTAACTAGTATGAAAGTTCTGCTTGAAACATGGAAACGACAATGCTCCAGCAGTCACACCCTGGCCCGTTTGGGAATGCAGTGCAAATCACAAAATTGTAGTTCAATCCAATTTAACAACAATATTCTCTCTCATAAAATTTGAATAATGACTAGTTAGGACTACAATTTTGTTATTCAAACCGTGTTCTCAAATAGGCCATCTCATGTCTCAAATTTATCATAAATACCAGCTTATCCCACGAATTCTTGATCATCTATCGACAATCTATGTATTGCAAGCATCAAAATAAGATTATACAAAGCTAGATATGTTAATCATTTGGACTTGGAAACAAATCAACGCAAAAAACACATATTATCATTCTTCAGACATTAAAAGCGAGTAGTATAAAATGGATATATATTGGCACAACTAGCAACTTCCTCTTAACGTCCATCATTTTACCAACAAGAATCTAACGAAAAACCATTATTGTTTGTTGAATCCACGTATAAAACAGAACACAAAACTCACAAAACAGAACCGCTAATTGATGATAACGTCTTTAAATCAAAATCACAAATCCATTTCAGAGAACAAAAAAATCCCAACTTTGAATAACTTAAGATTATAGGTGCTTGAATTGTACTCCCCAAAAAACGAAATAAAAATTAAAAATTTTTCAGCCTCGTCGAGATAAGCGAGGAAATTAACCATAAATAAATGAAAACTAATCGAAAGAAAAACAAGAAGAAGAAGAAGAGAAATTGACCTTGGAGCTTTAGAGAAATAACACCGTCTTCGACGGACACAACATCGACGTTTCCACCATCAGAAATGAGATAAGGTCGAACATCCTCCAGAACGAGGTCAACGTTCTGAGATGTGAGCTCGAATTTCTGGGCAGAGTAGAGTCCCGGAGAAGAAGGAGAACCAGTACTTGAGCTTTGGTTCGCAGCTCTAATGGCGGTTTTGGAAAGGGCCTTGCTTTGAGAGGTAATTCCGCGTTGGTTGAGAGAAATGAACTGTGGGAATTGGTGGGACTTGAGAAGGATCTTTGGAGAAGGCGTTGGGGATTTGGGGATTCCTGTTGTCGTCAGAGACGCCATGGTCAAAACTTGAAATCCTTGAGTTGCTTATTCGAGTTTGAAATTGACAAGAAAAAGGAAAACGCTGGGAAAGTTTACTATTTTAAGAAGGTTGATGGTCTCTAGTTGTAAATCTGATAAAGTTTCTAGTCGTTCACGAACACCGGTGCGGAATTTAAAAATAGAAGAGAAGGGTGTATGAGCAGACAATTTAAGAAGTATACATCAAAAACAAGATAAAAAGTTTAAAAATGAAAAAAAAAAAAAAGCAAAAGAAAACGACAAAATATTGGACCAAGGCCTTTGAACATTGTAGAGTGTTTTTAGAAATATTACTCTAACTTATTGGACCTGACTATTACAATGTAATATAAAATAAAAATATATTATAATATAAACTTTTCCTATGTTAATACAAAGATGTTTCATAGTTTGATAAATTACACTTCCGCACCGGAAATACGACATAGATATACTTTCACAAAAGCCCAAAAAAGATTGCCGTTTTTTTTAAGTAAAAGAATATTTCTTTGATGAAAGACAAATCTCATCTCAAAAAAAAAAAACCTTCAAACAAATAAAAAAACCCAAAAGACAGCAACATCTCTTCTCTACAAACGCATCGATTTGGGTACGCTAATGACCAAAAGATTTCTCCTTCGTCCCTCATTTGCTTAAATCCCAATCCAACAAAAGAGGTTTAAAAAAATTAAAAAAAAAAAAACCAAAGATTGGATCTTTCATAACACCACCTATTCCAAAGATCCGAATTCCGAAGCTGGGAAATGTTTGTAGTCCAAGTCCAACTCTCTTACTTACACGGATACATTTAACCAAACCTAAACGTACTTCTCACTTTCTCTCTCTCTTCTCTCACTCGTATCAGGTGGGTCTTTTATTAGGGTTTCTGTTGCTCCGCGCAGAGGAGAGAGAAACCGAAACGTATCCAACCATGGCGGGCTTCGACCTTAACGAGCCCCACGACAGTAATCAAGCCACCTTCCCTGAAGGCTCCGAGGTGGAGGTCAGCAGCGACGAAGAAGGCTTCAAAGGCGCCTGGTTCAGAGCCACCATTGTCGAGAACCCTGTTATGACCAAGAAGAGCAAGAGCAAGGACAAGGACAACAACAACAAGAAGGTGTTGGTTGAGTACCGAAACCTCGTCACGGAAGACGGGACCGAGCAATTGAGGGAGCATGTTGAGCTCTGCTACGTCCGGCCGCTCCCGCCGGAGATCGGTCGCCTGAATTTCGAGGTCGGGGATGTAGTCGACGCCGATTACAGGGACGGTTGGTGGACGGGCGTGGTGAAGAAGGCCATGGGGAATTGCAAGTACAGAGTGTTCTTCGATAACCCTCCCGATTTGATGGAGTTTGACCTCAACCAAATGCGGGTTCATCAGGACTGGATTGAGGGTCAATGGTTTCGCTCCAAAAGACAGCCGGTATTTTTTCAAATTTTCAATTTTTTTTCTCTTTTTAAAGATTTTCTGAAGTGTTTTTTTTTTTTTAATGTCCCAATTTTTTTTTTTTGGAATTGTTCTCTTGTTCTGTTGAATGTAAAGCTTGTTATTTCTGAACTGGAATTAAGCTAGAAATAACAAAAGGAAGATCTTGGAGCCATAATTTAGACATTTATTCTAATTATTTTTCCCTCTTTTTGGTGTTTCTCAACTTCCTTTGTTGTCCCTTTTTCTTGTTTTTCTTTTGGGTCTAAGTATGTTTTTAAATAGAATGTGTCTCTCTAAAAGGTTCTCTGGTGTTTTCTTGAAATGTGAAACTTTTTTTTGGTCATTTTTTTTTTTTGCTGCATGTGGGCAGCGTGTTGAGCACATAGTTTTCTTGCTCAAAGTAGTCTGAACTAGTATTATCTATTAAGTTAGATTTCGGTCTTTTCTTTTTCTTGGCTGATATTATGCATGAACACTAGTTTTCGGGAATACTTCTCAACGAGTGTCAAATTTTTCATACTTTTATATTTTACTTTCGGTTATTTGTCGGTTTTTCGGTTGATATACTGGATATATCATACCGCATATGATAAAAATTGTTTTTTTTTTTTTTAATTTTCTTTCTGATCTACGACTTTGGTTTATGGTTTTTGTTGATCTTCTTGCTTCTTACTTTCAGTTGAAGGTTTGGTTTGGTTGATAGTGTTAATCAAAATGAAGGGTCTCGTTGAGTGTATAATTTGCCTGCAAAAATTTTGAGAACAAGTGTAGAAAGTCATAATGGGTTTAGAATTCGATCATTTATCAAGGCATGAACATTAAATTCCACTGCCCTCTTAATGACTGCTTTATTTATCCCAAACTAACTGTAAAGACTCTATACCACATGTACTTTGTTCTCTTTTGTTTCTTTTAGTCTTAGATTCTAACCTTTACATTTCTCACGTATTATTTAAGGCACGCTTGGCACGTTGTATTAGCACTTCGTATTATATTATTTAAAAATAATGCAATGTTTGGCGACATCTATGTATTGTACAATTTACTACGAAATCAAAAATTAATACATTACAAGTCGTGATATCAAATACAACCAAAAACCTCCATATTAGATCGTATTGTATAATTTAAACAAAAAGTGTATTAATAGACTAATCAAATATTTAAAATATATTAAAAATTGACATAGAAGTTGAAGTTTTAGAATGAGATTCAAGACCGGGGTTTGGGGTCAGGATTCACAGCCGTGGTCAGGGTTGGGGTCGGGATCGGGATCGGGATTCGGGACAAGAGTCGGGTTCAAGGTCGAGATCCGGGACTGGTGTCTGGGTCAAGGCCCAGATTTGCGGTCGAAGTCAGGATTCTGAGTTGGGATTCAGGACCGCGATCGGGGTCAGGATTGGGGACCAAGGTTGGGATCGAGATTTGAGATCGGTGTGGGCCGCGGTCTGGGTGAACCGAGGTTGGGGTTAGGATTCGGGGTCGGGATTGGAGACCAGGGTCGAAGTCGAGGTCGAGGTCGGGTTCGGGATTCAAGATTGGGGTCGGGATTCGAGGTCGAGATTTGGGACCAAGGTTGTGGTCGAAGTCGGAATTTGAGATCGGGGTCGCGATTGGGATTCGGGTCGATGTCGAGATTCGGGACTGGGGTCGGGATCGAGATTCTGGCTGGGGCCGAAATCGGGATTCGGGGTTAAGATTGGGGACCAAACTCGAGTCGGGTCGAGGTTGTGATTTGGGATCGGGATTAGAATTCGAGGCTGGGATTTGGGACCAGGGTTGGATTCGGTTGAAGTTGGAATTCGAGACTGGGGTTGTGGTGGGGATTCGGGGTTGATGTTGGGATTCCGGATCGAGATTCGGGACCAAGGTAGGTCGAGATTCGAGGTGAGGGTAAGGGTCAGGATTTTGGACCAAGGTCGAGGTCGGGATAAGGATTCGGAGCCGAGGTCGGGTTGCCTGAATCCCAACCCCGACCCCAGTTCAAAATCTAGATCTCGAATTCGAATCCCGATCCTGATCTCGATCCCAACCCCGACCTCGAATCGTGACACTGACCTCGACATCGGTCCTAAATCCGGACCCCGAGACCGGTCTCAAATCCCATCCTGACCACGAACTCGACCCCAACCCCAATCTCAAATCCCGACCTTGATATCGTCTCGAATCCTGACCTCGACCCTGGCCCCAAATCTTGCCCCCAACTTTGGTCTCAAATCTCGACCTTGACCTTAGCCTAAAATCTAAACCCAGACACCGGTCCCGACCTCGACACTAGTCTCGAATCCTGGCCTCTATCTTGGCCCAGAATCCCGACGCTGACCCTGGTCTTTAATCTTGACCTCAGTCCCAAATCCCGACCACGACACCGGTCTCGAATCCTGACTCCCACCTTGAATCTTGTCCCTGACCCCTGCTTCAAATCCCGACCCCAAACCTAGCCCTGAATCCCAATGTTGGTCTCGAATCTCGTCCTCGACCCCAGTCTTAAATCTCGATCCCGACCATGGTCCCGAATCCCATCTGGACCTCGATCTTGGTCCCAAATCTTGACCCCTACTTCGGTGTTGAATCCTGACCCCGACCCCTATCTCGGTCTCGAATCCTGACCCTGATTTGGAAACTGAATTTCGACTCCGAAACCATGACCAAATATATTTAAAGTTTAAATACTAATACAATACGATGGTAGACAAACATTGTATAGTGTAATACAACATGTTAATACGGTGCAAAATCAAATAATATATTGTATAACACTAATACAATACAATGCATTGTAATGCAATATAATACAATACGGTGTGTCAAACATGACTTTAGAGAGTAAATAAGTGTCTACACAATAATTAGATTTCAATAGTTCTGCATGTGTTTTATTTTAACGGACAAAATTAATTTGGTTTTCCTTTTAATTTTTAAAGCAAATGACAGGGTCTCCTTTCAGCCCAGGAACAGATGTAGAAGTGAGATTTGACACTGAAGATTTATGCGATGCTTGGGTCCCTGCACTTGTAGTGAAAGAGAACGAAGACAATATGTTTTTGGTGAAGTATCACAATGCAAGGGCTAAGAATTGGCAATATGTTGCAGACATCCATCATATCCGCCCTCCCGCTCCTCGTTATGCAGATAGGACTTATAAGTTACATGAGAAAGTAGATGCATTTTTTGATTTTGCCTGGCGGGCTAGCGAAATTACCAAGATCCATGCTGGGAAGATGTATACTGTCACGTTCAAGCATGGTATGAAGTCTAAGGAACTTAGTCAAGCAGAAATAAGGCCTCTAGTGGAATGGAAAGATGGAAAGTGGAACATGCGGTCCAAGGTATGAGAATGTGCTGTTAATTCTGTGTTTTATTTGTTTAGCCTTGAGGAAGTAAATAAGGGCCTAAGTTACAAAAGTGCTAATTACTGTTTTTTACCAGTTAGAGATTGACATCTAAGACTGTGTGGGACCCTCTGATTTGTGATTGGTTGAAACAGTGTGGTGATGATCGCTAATGATGATCTGCTATATTACATTGCTTCCTTGCTTTGTATTTAGTTGCATCATCACCTTGGTGTTCTGGTGAAAACAGACAGTTTGGTTTCATGCATCTGGTAGATTTTCTATGGTTAGTATCCTGTAAATTTATATTTGTGGTTGGTAGCTAAATTAATGGAATTCTGTTTCAGGAAGTCTGGGATGCTCCAAATTCAAAGTTGCAAGGAAAGTTAGAGCATGGTCCCAAGATTGTTAATGTTGCTGATGTGGCCTCTAAACTTGGAAGTTTGGATGCTGCTGATGATAAAAATGAAAAGCAAACGCCTCAACCCAAAAATTCTGAGAAGAATTCGACGGAGCAGTCTAAAGGTTGCAATGGGGAATCAGCTTCGTCTGTCTCAAGTGTGAAAAAAATAACGTTATCAGCCCCCACCCGTGTTGGTAGACGTGGTCATCGTTTAAAAAAGTTAAACGACGGAATTCCCACAGAGTCACCATTATCAGATACAACAGGTCAAGCCAAGAAAGAAAAGCATGTTGCATCAGCTACACAAGTAAAAGGAGCTAAAGTGTCCACACGTTTAAGAAAACCTGTTGTTCCGTTCAATTTTGAAAGCATTGCAGAAAAGAGAGCTGTGAGATAAACTATTCCTTCTATCCATCCCTATGTGATTTTTTATTCATGATACGAAGTTATTCGTTTTTCTGATTCTTCTTTTATATGCATATTTATAGCCACATCCATGAGTCCTGATGCACTATAGGCGGTTATTTAAGTTTACAAATTGAAAAGTTCTTACTACTGTCCCTTTGCTGTATTATGGTTGGGCTATGTAAGGTAAACAGTCTTTTTTTTAATCTAGTGACCAAATTTGATGAGTGTAAACTGGTGCACCTGATGAGTGCTTTCACATTCCATCACCCTTTCTGAACATTGATTGTTAACTTTCTACCCTTTGAATTTTTATTTTCTTCTCTGTTTTTTTTTTTTTTTGGGTATAGTATTCCTGATCAGGATATTACATTATTAACGTGTAGAGGACTAAGCAACAGCAAGACAGTGCAGTTGGTGGTCAGAAAGACGGTGCAGTTGACGGACAGAAAGACAGTGCAGTTGATGGACAGGAAGACGGTGCAGTTGATGCTCAAAGAACAGATCCTGTGAAACGTAAAGGAAGACCTAAAAAATCTCAAGTTGGTAGCCTACCATCATCTGCCGTAGGTAATATACATTTTCATTTGAAAAATGGGGAGAATGAAAAGAAAAAACAATAATAAAGCAGATGCTGCAATTGGTATTATCTCCTTTTTAAAAGAAATTTGGTGCTTATGGTTTGCAGGTCAGGCCCAAAATGTAAATACTGGCAGTGCCACCACCAAAACTTTAGTTGAAGAGGACGGAAAGAAAGAAATTGAAGTCCCTGTCAGAATCGCATCAGACACCAAGGGAATGGGGGATTTGCCGGGTGAAGTTTGTTGTCAGATTCTTGATGAAGACTTGGCGGTGATAGCCATAGATCCGATTCCAAATTCAAGTGATGCAGCTGAATGCAACAGCCGGGTAAGCAGTTTGCTTGTATATGAACAATTTTGTGCAAAGCAAGTGAATGGTTCTTAATCCAACGGCACAGACAGTTCTTGGTACTTAAATATAAAGTTAAAGAGATGTTGGAACTTGGAACTTCCACTGCTTTCTCAGAAGGAGGCATCAAGCACAAGTGATCCTTAGCTTGATCCACATTATTCTGATTTGTAATGGGAAACAGAGATTTGTTTGGAAAAGAATGGAAAGAAATTAAAAAAATGCCTATTAGAAAGTGAAATTGGAAACAGCTAATCTTTTTCTAATGCTTGCTAACTTTAGCAATAGGAATTTTAACAAGTATTAAAATGTCTCTGTGTAATATGTATATAATGATGGTTAAATTTAGCAAGGCTACAAAAGTAATTTTTGGGTTGTTTTAATTTGAAGAGAAACAAATCCATTGGTAACATAGGATCGACTTTTCTTTTCTTTATTCCATGGGTCACGCCAAATTACCATTTCTCATTTTGTAGTTAAACACATGAATAGTTAGGGGGAAAAACATTCCTTTTTTTTCCATTTTTCCATTCCCCTAAAATCATGAATGGTCTGCAAATGGAATTAGAAATTCTATTGAAACTGTTTGTTTGAAAAAAATTTAAAATATGGAAAGACAGGAATATGAAACTAGCTAAAATTCTCAAATATGAAGAATGCATTATACTTTCATCTAAAATGAGCTATTGACACCCAGGTTGTGTCAGCTCAACTTGCCAGTGACCCTATTTTGGCTGACCTGCTTCACAGCCTGGTTCTTTTCCCAAAAATGGTATAAACTTGGCGTGAAACAGACGTCATTTTGCAATTCACCGTTATTTTATTTCTATTTTTTCCTGAGCTCCGTTCTTATAGACTATGCATATGTATCTCCTTTGTTGTGCAGGAGTTGGAGGAGCAAGAAGCTCGAGGAAGGAGCAGTCGTAAGCGAAAGAGGGGTAGGCCAAAAAAAGTAGTGGTCTTAGGCCTAGAATCTTCAGATGGAGGTATTTATTAACTTTAAGGTGTTATTTCAATATATTATCACCTGCACTTCTTACAACGTTAGATGCATCAAAATTATAGTCCCAACGCACTTCTTATTCTAATGCCTGCTGCTAATCAACTGTTTTTTAAAATCGAACTATCTATTATCTCACTCCTATTCTGCGATCTGCTTTTTCCTTCTACCAAATAAGGCTTAAGTCTAATCATCGATTGGACATTCGTAACTCCGGAGTCATAATTATGCTTTATGTTTTCTAGTTAAGCTCCAGAAGGGAGCTAAACACGTTGAGGCAATTATTGTAAAAGCGTGTCCAACTAATGAAGTTGCTTTGCCTGTTCAAGAAGGTGCAGAAACTACAGGTAGGAGAGTTTGTAGCCCTGATTTCATTAAAGGAGAGTTTGAGGGTAGTCTTTTTTTTTTTTTTATAAAGAATAATTAAAGAGTGTTTAATGGTTGTAGAACTTGTGCTTCTTAAACTTGTTATGGTTTAGCATTTTTGTCTCTGAATTTTTTTCCTGATAATATGATTCTTGAATTTACAAAAAGTGGCAATGCTAATCGTCAATGGTTGGATTTTGAATACACTAACTATAATTTGTTAGCACTTTTGTGCATTTTGCACTTTTCGTAGTTTGCACTCTTGCTTCTTAGTTTTTATGTATATTTTTTTTTTTTTTTTTTGACAATTTATTCCTGAATCAGTCAAGAAATTCTTAACATTTAATTCCGATTCAAAGGCTAAAGTGTCAATAAAAAAGTTTAGCGGTGAAAGGGCCATACCATGAATAGCTCAGGCAGGGAATAGAAAATCTGAATTTTTAAGTAAACCAATAAGGTATATAATGATAAGTGTTATATCCAGACTTTACCTATAAAGATAAACTAGAAAATCAATTGTGCAAATGAGGATGTAAATGAAGCAACATGTTAACAAGCCTTTTACTCGGGGTACAGGTAACGATTCCAACGTGTACTTGGGTACAGGCAACGATTCCAACGTTGGAATTTATTTATTTATTTCCATCTGAATGCCAATGTTGGAATTTACAAAGCATGCTTCTTGTTTGCTTTGTTTGATGGCTATGAGAAGTCGCATAAAGCCACTTTTCTGTAGGAAAATTTTGGTTGGTTTTTTATTGTGTTGTAGCCTTGGTAATGTCATTTCTTTTTGATGGAGGAGAAACCCGTCATCTTATTTTTCACATCTAGAATCTGACTTGTGTGTATCATTGAAGCTAATAGGAATTGAATCATTACAGCAAGAAAAAGTGAGGATTTTTTTATTTTTTTTTTGAGAAAAAAGTTTGAACATTTGGTTTCATTAGAAATAAAAAGAAAAAAAGGAAAAATTGTTGTAATTGAAGATTATGCTCGCAGTAATTTCAATGAACTTGTTATTCTATTATTATTTGGAATTTGTAGATTTGCAAGAGGCCTCTAGAAGAAAAAGAGTTGATGCTTCCCGGACAAAATGCATAACAAGCGAAACCGGGGCGGTGTCTCTCCGACCATCAAATACCGCTGATGATGATGATCGGCCGCTGTCAACATGGGTGGGCCTAGTGCAGTGTCAACCAGGTGCCACTGAAACAAGTAAGCTAATTCTGCTGGTAAACAATCGGGTACTAATATTTTCGATTTTTGTTCATACCTTATTCAAGTGCTTTTGGTGTACTGTTTTTTCCTTTGCAGAATTGCTTGGGAAGACGGTTGACCAACGGAACGGGGATAGAGAACAGCCTGATGCAGAGGTGATGGCAAAGGAATCTCTTGCGACTGCTGCCCCCAATGACTCTCTGCCTGAGGAAGTTCAGAGGTTGCCTTTTGTGAAGAGCTCACCAGTATGGAAAGTCATCGAGTCCCTGGATGTGTTTAAAACAATGCCGCAGAGGCCGCATTTCCGCCCTCTCTATAAGTGCAAAGAGGAATGTAGGGAAGGGCTGGCCATCGGTAACATGGTTACGTTTTCCGGCTTGGTTGACAAGATAACCAAGCTGCGATTTGATGATCGTGGGAACATTTTCTCCAGTGCATTGGAGAGCCTCCTCGACTTGGAAAAGCACGGCTTTAACGTTGCAGTTCTAAGGGACCGGGTGAGTAAGTTTTTGTTGATTAAAGACAGGCAGGAACGCCTTCGCAACGAGTCGAAAGAGGTTGAGAAAAAGAAGTCAGAGTATGCCGGCGAGAAGACTAGGCTTGCGGAGGAGTGCAAGGATATAGCGAAGAAGATAAGTGAACTGCAAGAAAAGCATGCGGTATTGAAATCCCAATTGAAATCTAAGGAGGTTGAGCTCGCCAAGTTGCAGCAGAACGCGGATGCCATCGATGGAAGCCTCGTAAGCGCTCGGCTTGACTTCGAGAAACTAGTGGCTGCACCTTTGAAATTGGCCTAACCGAGGTTTTTCTTTCTGCGTTGCTTAAATGTTTTCTTCTTTGGCAGATATGATTGTAGTGATTCATGACACGATCAAGTAGTGTGTAATATTGGCATTTTCGCTACTTGTTTGCCGTAGCAGTTGACGTAATGATGTATCCTTAGCTCGTCTACTTTCCTTGCAATCTTTATTTAAGTTTAGGACGTCTATTTCCATTCAATCTTTCTGAAGGAAACGCATTTTAATTTATTTTGTTCGCGTTATATATTTATTAGGAAAAATTTTATACTAGGGGTTCAAAAAGAATATTTTTATATGCTAATTTTGATAAAATTTGATGCAAGTCTTGATAAGTAACTCTACTCAGAGTTGTCATTAAATTCTAGAACTAAAAACTGTGTACCTGCGACGTCCATTAAAATTTAGTAAACGTTAGGCAAAATTCCATGGGCTTCTGTACATGTAATGGTTCTTTAATAATAGCAAGGGTCAATGTGTTATAACATCATCCCATGCTTATAAGACCAAAACTACGACCAAGTGGTTATAAATCATAAGATTATGCCAATAATTTGCTACGCCTTTAGGAAGGTTTTTTTGGTGTTTGTGTGTGTGTTTTCTTTTTCTTGACGTGAACATATTGATTCTCTACCCTTTTTATGGAATCATTTAGGGATTTAAACTCTGAAATAATTATGCTCGCAAATACTATTATCTACTTAAAAAAGTAGAGACTGATACGATTGGACAAAAAAATGTTGGCGAAATTTCATTTACTACTTCCACACAAAAATGAAGTATTACAAAATTGTTCGTTTTTCTTATACAAATCTTAAATTGGTCACTTCAACTGCAATGAACGAAAAACAAGTGTAAAAAGACTAGTTCCCGCTTTCCATCCCCACCCACGAGTTCCAATAAGAAAAATCTGGCAGCCCCTACCACCATGCAGTAGCTAGGGTTAGGGTTTCGTTTAAGAGAAACTGTGTGCTGTGCTTTGGGTTATTTGTTTTCTTAATCAAAATACCCACCTGACACCCCTGTACAGTTGAACCTGAACACAAACCAGAACCACTACTCCCAGTCCCGCTCCTTTCCACACCATTGTTGACTAGTCTTTTCTTTGGAAACAATAAAATAAAATGAAAGAGTTTTAATGAAGGGGACACATGCCTTGAGTCTTCTACGTGTGTAGTCTAGTGATGAGGCACTGACGGCGAACCAGAAAAATTAATGGGAAGGTTTGAGGGTGAATGAACTGATAAGGTATGACAAATTAAAAGATACAGAATTTTAAAAAGGCCAGATACAATTTAGAGAGGAGAGAAAGAACATAAGTTTAAAATTAAAAGAGAAAAAAAAGAAAAGAAAAGAAAAATTATGGGTGGTCACCTATCGTTGTAGCTGGCTCCACCCCTCCCATCACCATTTTAAATGAGTTATAAATTGGACATCTTCAACTGCATCACATGTTGGGTAGTTAAAATACGACAGAGAGGGACTGTATCGGGTTCATGTTCTTCCATGTTCGTTCTGTTTTTGTGAAAGTTGAATACATACAACATGAGTACATGACTGACGTTTCATAATGTACGGCTATATGTTTAGGAAGCAATCTTATTTAACCTTAATCTTATAAAATTATGACTTTGCTGTTAACAAAATAATATAATTTAATTTTAAAAATATATTATATATTAAACTATAACTTATAGTTTTATAAATAATAGGATTATAATCAATAATTATCAAAAAATATATATTGTCAAAAAATCATTTATATTTTCATAAGGTTAAAAACTCTGCAATTAATAAAATTATGAGTCTATTTTTTAAAATAAAATCTATTATTTTATTAATAATAAGATTATAAATTTATAAAGTTAAATAAGATGGTTCTCTAAGTTCTCATTGATCCTTCTTGCAGAGTGTACTTTTGGGATTTCGTGGCCAGCTGGTTTCATCAACCTTCATGACGGCGTAATTTGTACAAAATACTGCAGTGAAACTCAGTTCCCAATAGTTGTGAATTTAATATCTCCACTTCTGATGCTTCAGAAGTGCTCATAAGAAGACGCACAACATTTTTGTCTCTTTTCTTCTTTCAACTATGACGTTGCACAACATTTACATCGAGAATACTCTTTTAATAGGTCGGTTTGATATTTAGATTTAAAAATTACAACATATAAAGATTTTATATTATTTATAATTATAATTAATAGTTAAAACTGTTATTTCAAAAGGTTTTTGGTCTTAAAGACTATAGCCAAACTGTTACAAACCTATATCGAGGATTTTTTATTTGTTTTTATTGGTTTTAATATTTGTAATGTTACGCTCGTTTAAGGTAAGTGACCAGAGTGGAGGACGTGACTTAGAGGCTTCTAATTCTCATTAGCCTGCTTTTTAGATTTTAAATTGTAATTATCTTGTACTCTATTTAAGGAGTTCAAGACAAATGAAATAGATGTTTTGGCATTTTTTGCTATTGGGAGGTTTAAGTTCCTCGAAAACTCAATTTGAAGGTCAAATCAGGTTCTCTCGATCAAACCTATATTTATCTTCTCTAATTTCTTCTATTATTTTTAATTTTTTGTTATAAACAAGTTGATCTATAACACAAACCATGTTGCATTCATAAATATACATGCATGCATATGCGCATTATATAGTTATCATTCCTATATCCATAGTCCACACACCAAGCGTCCGAGAAAATAATGAGATGTTTTCTTTTGTCATTATTTTATTTTTATTTTTTATTTACCTAAATCAAAGCAACCAAGTGGGAAGGTGCGTGTACATGCGTATCTAGTACATAAAATATTTAAGTCTAGACAGATAACCATTTATATTGTTGCGTGTGATAAATGCAGAAAGGAATCATTCACGAGCGTTATTAGAGAGAAAGAGAAGGGGAGGTTGTTGGTTGGGACCATATTTGTATTAAAATTGATTTAAGAAAATCTTATGTTAGTACTTGGACCGCTGTCTGCAGATCAGCATTGCAATGTTGGCAATATTTATAGGTGACCAAGTGAGAATGGCTATACTTTTCGTAGGTCAACATGAATACATGTATAGGAGGGTAGGTTCCAATACGAGTGAATAAAAATAAAATTCATGTATAAGATTCTTAGTTATGCTATATCAGACGACAATACATTCATCAACACTGAATATGATCTCTACAAACATAAAAGTATGATTCATAAGATTTTCTCTACATACATCTTGCTATATAGCTCCATCCCCTAAAAAAGGATGGGCCTTCAACGGGGCCTCTCTATCCACTGTGGAAGAATGGTACAAGGACTATTGTTCAAATTTAAGACTAATAGATTGGATATAATGGTAAGAATATTTTTCATTCTTCTTCTTCTTTTAATATGTGATAGGGTTTGATACTCTACAACCCTACTTTAGCACCTTTATTGTAGTGTTAGGAGCAAAAACTGGGTCTATTCTTTAAATAGAATTGGGTTGAATCTTTTTTGTTTCATGGGTGTATCATAGAACTTTTAAAGTGATTAGAGGATGAGATCAAATCTATTTTGTTACATAAAAATAGCTTGACTAACCAACAAAAAAGCAAAATTGGAGCTTTCTTTTATATTATATATATATAAAAATATAAAAGTAGATGACATTTTGAAAATTTAATAATCATAGTGCATGGACAACATGTCAAGTTTAGAGTCAAAACTGAAAATAACTATTAATCAACTACTTTTTAACTTAGTTCATCTTCTTCTTTGGTCTACATTGCTACTTGTCGTTTGCACCTTAAAGTTGATATTTACAATTAGCGAGCACCAGTTAATTTAATGAGAAATTAATTATGGCATTGAAGTACAAGATTTTTTTTTAGATGCAACATTGAACTACAAGCTATAGATTGGGTGATTGTGAGCGTTTCCAAGAAAATTAACTAAATAAAAGTGACGTCTTATCGTTTTGGGAGGTCCCCTATTGTCTTATCCAATATTCATTAAGCAATATGGTCAATAAAATGGCCAAAAATGATAATCATTCCTGACCAAGAGCGGAAATAGAAAAATTATTTAGAGAATAGAGACATGACTTAAACGAAATACAATTTTAGAATTTCGTCTAAGTCAATCGTATGTTTTGTTCAAGGTTTTTCTTTATATATGTAAATATCAAATATATTTTCATTGGTTGTGAGATGAGTATTGAAAAAGAAAGAGAGTGGTTGTTGGAATTTACAAATATACAAGCCTAAAACCAATCCACTTTTTTTAAAATTTGGTGTAGTATGAGGCTTGTAGTTCTAAATTTTTAATGGTTTTTACTCGTATATAATAAAGAATCTCACTGGTATTCCTCAATCCTTAAAAAAATGTGCATTTTTCTTTCTTTTTTAATAGTTTTTACTTGTATATAATAAAGAATTTCACCAGTATTCCTTAATCCTTGGAAAATTATGCATTTTTCTTTCCCTTTTTAACGGTTTTTACTTGTATACAATAAAGAATCTCACCGGTATTCCTCAATCTTCAGAAAGTTGTGCATTGTTCTTTACTTTTGGTCCTTCAGTTATTATTGCAAGAAGGTTATATTAAGCATGTGGACTTTTGTGAAGAAGCCTATATTGGATTGATGCGTCTAAGAATTTATTGCATCCAACTGCCCCATGCATAATTAGAAGAGGACCATTTCCAAACCTTTATTCAATACCAAAACGACATATAATTATCTTATCAAGTTGTCTTTGTTATATCATTGTCATAAACCATCCCCCCCCCAAAAAAAAAAAGAAAGAAAAATCCATCTCCTCTTTCTACAAATCATTAGCCCTTTGGAGGCAAAGATGTCGGCCTTGGTGTTGAAATCCAACGTTAATTGCCATGGGGAAGTTAGAAAAATGAGTTGAGGCAGAGTCAATTTTAAGAGGAGGGGATAAAACACAAGTATAAAATTTCATATGCAACATTAAAAGGGAAAAAAATGTTTAGGAAGGACGGCCTCCCACCTGTCACTCTCCTCATCCGTAGGTGGCTCCACCTATGTTAATTTCATATCCTTATGCCTTACACGGGATATTCCAAAATTAAAAAAAAAAAAAAAGGTTTAGACCAAGATGCAAGACGAACTTATTAAATTCTATTGGAACTAAATTTTGGAGGTGGTTTTTCTATCAACACCAAAAATGGTGGTAGTTCCAACAGAACAATCAGACTTAAAAATCAATTAGCTTGAAATTTAAATCTTTCTCAAGCACTCGGATTCAAAATTGGACTCTAATGAGTAATGAGTTTGGTGGATAGTTTTTGACTTGAAGAGTTTCAAGTTCTTGTTGCCCTCCTAATTAATTTTTTAAAGTGAGCTTTTCAAACTTTTAAGTCTCACGCATTTGAAAAATGGCAGCAGTTAGGTATTTGCCATGAAACAAACATTGATGAACCTCTACTGTTAACTTGCTTATTTTCTATGGTGATGCAGTCCATATTGGGGAAAAAATCAAGTGGCAATTGATATCCATATTTTGGACTCAAAGCCCATTATTGTGGAAGATCAAAAGCTCTTTTCTTTGCATTCAATTCATTAAATTAGTGTATTTACAATTATAAAAGTTTTCTTTATGATTTGATCTAAAAAAGTCAAATTTCATTTTTGCTTAATTTTTGGTCAAATATAAGTTAATTTCCATTTTTTTTATTTTCTTATTTTTATTAAAAGTTTCCCCTTTTTGCTTGTGGTGGAATTTTTATGACTTATATTTTGAGTATCTATTCTTTTTTTTTAATTTCCGGTATCCTCTGTAAATCAACGAAGTTTAATACCAATTCTCGATATTTCACGTAAATCAACAACTTTTGAAGCCATAAACAACAGGTACTGAATTATCTCTTTTATTGTTTTTGTTCTTATTTATTTAAAAACATTTCCGCCACATTAGTTATGCTCTCGCTACATCAGTTTGCGTCACGGCTAAGTATGAATGTTGTACCATACAATTGGTGATCATCATATATTTGTGTATGTATATTTAAAATTAATAATTATGACAAATGTCTGCTCAATTTGAACAGAAGCTTTGCAGAAATATTATGAAGCTATGCTGTTTAAGCTGATCCTTATATCGAAGTTGTTTATTCTATAAAAAAGTAGTTGATCTAGACTATAGTCTATTTTTAAGCTTGGGCTTCTTTAACTGTAAGTAACATGGAGGATTCACGTTTGGCATATCCAAACTATTTTTATATGGTAATGTTTGACTGATGCAAGAACAAGCTATATATATATATATATATAATTGGAAAAATAATTATTATTTCTGGTTTTTAACCAACCAGCTGGAGATTGAAAAAGGTAAGACTTTGGTTGACAATGAGGATATTTAGTTATGCCAAAATATGTAGTAAAAGCTATACAGTCCAAGCAAGCGTATATAGCAGGAAGAGGCCTTATGTCAGCCAAGAACAGGGTACGTTGTAGAACCCACATTCTTTGTTTGGAAAGTACATTTAAACAACCAGAGTAAGAAATAAGCTTTTAATTGCTTGAACTCAATTTTACAATAGGACTAGATTATCCATAAATGTAATATATATATATATATATATATATATGTATGTATAATATATATACACATAGATAAAGGGCTTTTCTTCAGTCTTTTTTGTGGAAGGTCTGATGAAACATATAGAAGTGAAAAACGTAACACAATATTTATAAGATTGAACGTATTATTAATTCTGAAGCAGTGTTATAACTTTTATAACATTTTGTATTGTAAATTTCTTGATGTTATGTCTCTCTAATTTGACATTACATTATCATGTTATGTTTTTTATTTCTATATGTTACATTTAAAAAAGCCTGCAAAAACCTTATATGAACACACATATATATACACACAAGAGGACTATATTATCAAAAGTATAAAAAAATCTCATATTTTTCTTTAGATTTGAGAAAAAGGGCTCATCTTGTGTTAGGCTTACGTGGGATATCATAAGTTACTGGCTAATGTTGCGTTACTGGAAGCGTTGCAGTAAAGTACGAGAAAGCAGTTCATCTTGAGAGAAGGAAAAAAATTAAAAAGAAAAAAAAAAGAAAAGGGACATTTATTAATGATACACTGCAAAAGTTAGTCTAACCATGCCTTGCTTTATCGTTTTCATTGTCAGTTCAAATCAGAAAGAAACCATACCAAGTTTCAAGAATCAGGATTCAGGAACAATAAAATAAGAGCAAAAAGAAATGTTAATTTTTGGATACATATTTATGGAAAGAGTTCAAAAAAATGACAACAAATGAGATTGATTAAAGTTGGTTTTACAAGAGACAAGGCCTCCACCTGTTACAACCAAACATTTACCCCACACACACCCATTGCTATACACTATATACATATCTGTCTCTGCGTGTGTGTGTATATATATATATATATATATATATAATATTTTCAAGTTACTGAATGCCCTCATTCATTTCTTTTCTTTTTTTGCATGATCATCATCCAACTTACAGACTCCAGTCTGTAATTACCGGTCTCTCTTTACTCTTTAGTCCTTCCTCTCTTTATGTATGCAATGTACCCATATTTTTCTATATTTCATGGGATTTTAATACAAATATGTGTGTATATATATAGGGGTGTGTTATACATGTTATTTATATAAATATATATATATATATATTGAAGGGTATTTTTATATATGTCTTGAGGATCCCATGTTTCATTTATTGCAGCTAACTGTTTTAAGTTTTTGTTTTCTTTAATTTCCTGAATAAATGTTTATATGATGCCAAACGAAGGTTTTTTACATTATCTATGAGCATCCTTTTTTCATGGAGCAATTCTATGCGTCAATCTTGCACGTTGTTTCCCTCCTTAATCTGACTCTTTTTTTAGTCCCTTTTTCCTAGCCGTGGGCTCTGTCATGTAGTTTTGGTCCTCTTTTTTTTCCCCATAAAGAAGTATTATATAAATTTAGTGTATTTTTTTTTTCTCACCAGCCACCGGCTTTGTTGTATAAAGTTGAGTGTTATTTTTGGTCGTACTTGCACAAAATATGCTATTTCAGGCATGTAAGTTTTAGAAGATATGATTATTGTTATTATTGTGATTTTTTTTATATTCATTTTTAATTTGCTACATCTATTTTTTTTTCTGGGTCCTTAGAGTTCTTCACAATCTTGAGTCCTCTTATATTATGGTTCCATAATACTCGGCTAACTCAACGGTCATTTCTTTCCCTTGTCAAGAATTTAAATTTTAGTCTCTTGATATGACAACAAAATCTTGGCTTTTACAAAACCATATTCTATTATATATTGTAATTATATGAAGGATTTGCTTATGTGTTTATATATGTTACAACATTGATTTGATGGTTTTTTTTTTTCTGTGATCAAATTCTGTACTAAAATTTTCTTAACTGCTAACAACTTTTAGAATAGGTGGGTGGTGGGTGGTGGGTGGTGGTGGTGGGTCATTCATGACTTTGAGAAGTTTTATTATTTTTCTTTTTTGTGTGGACCTCTCCTGTTTGAAAGCCTTTAAAGACCCTTTCATGAAATTTTTTTTTCTGCTGAGTTTGTTAGGCTTGACATTTTACATACACCAAGTACTACAAGTACTCACTTGTGTCTTGACGCCTCTCTTGTCCAGGTTTGATTGAAAGACACAAAAAAAGAAAACCAAAAAAAAAAAAAAAGAAATGAAGTTATTCTCAGCTCAAGTTGAGGAAGGAAAGGAAGGCAAAGATGGCAAGCCTTCGGTCGGTCCGGTGTACCGGAATTTACTCTCTAAGCACAACTTCCCTCCACCTGATCCAGAATTAACCACATCTTGGGATTTGTTCAGGTAAAAATTAATCATTTTTTTAATCTGTTATTAATTCTGCTTATAATTGGAAGGGAAAAACCAATTCAATGTAGCATATGAATTTTTAATGACCAGACTAATTCTTATTTACTTGCTTGTCACGGTTTGTTTACAGAATAGATTATTTCATAATTTACTTGGTTTAGGTCTATCTTTTCTTTAATAAATTTTCCTTGGAGGTTTCTTGGCATGGAAAAAAAAAAGACTTGAAATTTTCTGTTTAGACCGTTATGGAATGTTAAAATTTTCTCTTGGAGGTTTGCTTAAATTGATTGCTTAGACTAGATTGTTTTGACAACAAAATGATGTTTGACATGGCAGCAAATCCGCGCAGCGACACCCCGGAAACCGGATGCTCGGGTGGCGAAAACTTGTTGATGGGCAGGTGGAAAATCATCTTTCAGACAATGCCAGTTTTTTTTTCTCTCAAATGCTTGTGACAACTAGTTTTAGGAAGGTACTGATTTTTTTTTTTTTTTTTTTGGTTTCTTTGTGCACTTTGTCCTGGTTTTTAGTTTGGACCTTATGTTTGGAAAACATACAAGGAAGTTTATGATGAAGTTCTCCACATTGGCTCTGCATTACGAGCATCTGGTGCTGAACCTGTAAGTAAGCACAAAGAAAATATGAATTATATATGTATATACGTATATTTATACATCTAGTTGATGATTTTTATGAAGATATATATTTTTTAAAATTTTTTATTGGGATTTCTTGATGATCAAGTGAGTTGTGACAGGGCTCCCGTATTGGCATTTATGGGTCAAATTGCCCTGAATGGATTGTGGCAATGGAGGTACTTTATTAAATTAATAACACCATTTTCGATTATTTATGTTGTTATTTTCCTTCCTATGTTTATGTTATTTAATATAGACCAGAAATACTTTTCTTTTATTAAAAAAAATGCCATGTAACAACGTTTTGTGTTCTATGTAGGCTTGCAATGCCCATTGTTTGATTTGTGTGCCTCTCTATGATACCCTTGGTATTGTGCCTCTTAAACTTATCTTTAAACTGATCTTATTTGATATAATTATTTGAATTTAACCTTTGAATGTTCCTCCTGAATGCAGGGCCACGAGCTGTAAATTTTATCATAGATCACGCTGAGGTTGATTACGTTTTCGTCCAAGATAAGAAAGTTAAAGAAGTGAGAACCAAAAAACATTGACTTATAAAACTGATTAACCAATCACATGGCTAAATTAAAAGACAATGATGATTCTGATTGGAGATGCATGTAACTGTGTGTTGCAGCTATTGAATCCCGATTGCGAATCTTCTCAAAGGCTAAAATGTAAGCATTGCAGGACAAATTGTGTGTGTAGTCTACTGGCGAAAATTCTTTTGTACTGAAGCTCGGTTGTGGTGTTGCAGCTATTGTCTGCTTCACTTCATTGACAGAAGAACAGAAGGAGAAGGCAGCCAAGTTTGGGACAAAATCGTTCTCATGGCATGAATTCCTCGACATGGTTAGTTGATCTATCAAGTTATAAAAGGCCATGGCAATTGTAAATATACAAAATTTTTTTGCTTTTTCTATGATAATTGTTGCTTCAAACATGCATTTAAGCAGAAGGTTTATTGAAATTAACATATAAAACATCCTCGGCTTCCCAAATTGTATGTTGTTGATCCTATATTTTATTGATTTTCCAGGGAAAACAAAACCCAATAGAGATTGTTCCACCACAGATTCATAATGTCAGCACAATTATGTACACCAGTGGCACAAGTGGAGATCCTAAAGGCGTCGTGTTAACACACGAAATCATTGCCTTTTCTGTTAGAGGGGTTGACCTTTTCATGGAACAGTTTGAAGATAAGGTAAACTTGATTTTTGCATTCAATCTTGCATTTCTATAGTTGCTTTTTCATTTTCTCCGATGGAATTACAAGTTACATTGCAACATCTATCTAGTTTTGCTGATATATGCATCTGTGAGTTTTAGCAGATGACAGAAGATGATGCCTATTTATCTTTCCTCCCTCTAGCTCATATCCTTGACCGCCTGATCGAGGAATACTTCTTCCATAAGGGCGCTTCTGTCGGTTATTATCATGGGGTAATGCTACCAAAAAAAAAAAAACTATTTCTTAGACTACAATCAACACTCTTTGGTCTTTAATTTTTTTCTGATTACTCTTACTAATCTTATTTGAAGGATCTTAATGCATTGGCGGATGATCTAATGGAACTAAAGCCAACACTTTTTGCTGGGGTACCTCGAGTTTTCGAACGAGTACACGAAGGCATGGAAATAGTCCTGATTATCAGTTTCCAACAGCTTCTTTATTACTTCAGTTGGACCTACTAATCTTGTCAAACTTATTTGTTTTTCAGGCATCAAGAAAGCGGTACAAGAGCTCAATCCAAGGAGGAGAAAAATTTTTGATCTTCTCTACAAATAGTTACGTTGTTCTTCTATTTTTTTCTTCACAAGTGTTTAAACATTGCTAATTATACACACCCTTTGATTGGTTCAACAGCAAACTTGCTTGGATGAATTGGGGGTACAAAAACAAAAACGCTTCACCACTAGCAGATTTCTTGGCCTTTAGAAAGGTTGTTCCTTTTTTTTTTTTTTTTTCTTACTTGCTTAATTGAGCTATAATACTTGTTTATCAATAGACCGATTTGATTGTCATCATAAATTTGTTTCTTCCTTCTCTTTTCATCCATGATCTTTCAGATTAAAGCTAGGCTAGGTGGTCGTGTAAGACTTATACTGTCTGGAGCTGCTCCTTTGAGCGCCGAGATCGAAGAATTTTTGCGGGTTACCAGTTGTGCCTTTGTAGTCCAAGGCTATGGCAAGTTTTTGTTGAATACTTGTTTGAGTTCTACATTAAACACCATAATAGCCCAAGATTGAAAGTCCTTTAGAAAATGTAGAAACACTTGTTCTCTTCTACTGCCTAATTGCATAAATAAAAATGATCAAGTCTTTTTGTCACGTTTTGGTTAATTTAGGGTTGACAGAAACTTGCGGACCAGCAACTATAGCCCATCCTGACGAAATGAGCCTGGTTGGGACCGTTGGTTCTATATCAGTATTTAACGAGATGCGCCTCGAGGAGGTTGCAGAGATGGGCTACAACCCGCTCGGAAACCCTCCCCAGGGCGAGATCTGCCTTAGAGGGAAGTCTGTGTTTGTTGAGTACCACAAGAATCCTGAGCTGACAAGAGAAGCAATGAGGGATGGGTGGTTTCATACAGGTTGAGTAAAAACTCTTCCTTAATTTCCCAAGGTTGAAAGAAATTTCCATTACAAGACTTTCTTCTTATAACATGTAAGTTTTTCAAGCCCTTTTCATTTTCAGGAGATATAGGGGAAATTCTACCAAATGGAGCTATAAAGATAATTGATAGGAAGAAGAATCTCGTAAAACTTTCCCAAGGAGAATATGTTGCACTTGAGCACTTGGAAAATGTTTATTCTATCACTCCAGTTGTTGAAGATGTAAGTTCCTTGTGTTGGGCCTTTTTTCTTTTCTTCTTTTTTTCCTTTTTTAAAGCTGAATTGGCCTTTTTTTTTTTTTTTTGTTTTACTTGTTTTATTGTGTTTAAGATATGGATCTATGGGGACAGCTTCAAGTCATTCATAATTGCAGTGGTTGTACCACATGAGGAAAACACCAAAAAGTGGGCATATGTGAATGGTCATATGGGTTCATTTTCTGAACTTTGTCATCTTGATCAGCTTAAGAACCATGTACTTTCCGAGCTTAAGTTGACTGCTGAGAGAAATAAGGTATCAAATATAGAGTTTTGATCTCAATTTACTTCATGAACAGAATCTCTAAAATATTATTTATCGGTATTAGCAATGCGATATCACACAGTATATTAAAACTATGCAATGCTAGTGGTGATGAATAACGCTGCTCTAAGTTAAACGTAATTCCGAATGTTGAAACATCTTTGACCCTCTTGCCATCCTTTAACCAGCTGAGAGGTTTTGAAAACGTGAAAGGAGTGATTCTAGAACCTCACCCTTTTGACATGGAAAGAGATTTGGTGACCGCAACGTTGAAAAAGAAAAGAAACCATCTTCTCAAATATTATCAGGTAAATTCAATTACATGCCCAGTTTTTGTGTTTTATTTTTTGTCAAGAATTTCTCCTTGTAAAATTTGTGATGTTAAAAAACATTGGACAGGTTCAAATTGATGAACTCTACCATAACTTGCCCGGACGAAAATGACGAGTTCTTGGTCAGCAGCAAAAGAGTACATTCTTCTGCAAGAGTTACTAGTCTTCCCCCTTGTCCAAAATAAAAAGAAAAAGAGAGAGGAAAAAAAAGTTGTATCACTTGTATTATTGATGTTGTGACATTTGGCTACAGCTGATATATGCATTTATATATGTGAGTAATGTAGTAAATTAAGAACATTTTCTTTGCTCTTCAGATGGCGTTATAAGAATAAGTTGATATCTGTTCTTTGCATGCCCAAAAGAACACATTGCTTTCACCGTCAACTCGGATTTTAATTGTAGGGAAAATGAACTCAGTGAACTCAAAATAGACGTGTGTTAATTATTCCTCAAAAGTAGATCACTCTATTTAAAAAATAAATATAATTTCTTCAATTTTCTGAAGTAAAAAATTGTTTTAATTGGCCCCTCAATTCTCATAAATTTTAGTATATATGGTAAAATACTTTTTCGAGGAATACTTACAACACTCACCTTTATGTTCTCTATATTTAGAATTTGATATATAAAATCCGTTAACATGATAAATTATTAGTTAAAAAATTAAACAAATAATTCTGTGTCACACAATTGGTCATTTGTCCAATTTAAAATTTTTTTTTGGCTCTTTTTTCAAAATATCCCCACAGGGACACAATTACCACTACTCTTTCCTCTCTTTTTTTTCATATCAAAAAGAGTGTTGGTTCTGTTGGCGTGTAATGTAAACATAGTAGTCAGTTCTAAAACTCCCCCTCTGTCTATATCAAAATAAGAAAATGAACGTTGCCATGAACAGAGCTTTCCAGTCTTTAACTACAACTCGCTGCCATATTTCATATTTCATAGAACTTGGAAAATTATATTTCCGAACCAGATTTGAGCCTGTTTCTTTTGCTTTAAAATTTAGGAGTTTTTTAAGATTATGTTGTGTGCTTTTAAAGATTATGGTTTTTTTTTTTAATAACATTTGTAGACTAGGAGTCTAACGTACCGGATGACACTGTCATGTCAGGTTCGCTTGTGGACATGCATGCAAAGTATGGGGATGTTGGTGCGGCTCTTTGTGTCTTCGACGCAATGCCTAATAGAAATGCGGTCTCGTGGAATACAATCATAGGAGTCTATGCAACACACGGGCTTGCAATGAGAGACTTGGACGAGTTTGAGAGAATGAGGAAGAGCGATAACAAGCCTGATCAAGTTACATTTGTGAACGTGTTATCAGCTTGCGCGCATGGGGGATTGATAGAACAAGGCGTAAAGCACTTTGCTTCTATGGCGGAAAAGTACAGGATATAATCGGCAGCAGAGCATTATTATTGCATGGTTGACTTCTATGGAAGAGCAGGGAAGCTAGAGGAAGCGGTGAATTTGATCAAAGGAATGCCAGTTGAGCCAGACATCGTTGTGTGGTGAGCATTGCTCGCAGCCTGTGGCTTGCATCCGAGATTAGAAGTTGGCAAGTTTGCGCCGAGGGAATCAACAAACTCAAAAATGAGCACCCTGCAGTTTATTTAATGCTTTCAAATATTTATGGGGCAAGCGTGTTAAAAAGCAAATTGCAGGGTAGTTGGGTTGAGTTGCACTTTGCTCCATCATAAAGTAGTACTCATATATTATCCCCTCATTCAATCTCAAGGTCCATTGATTAGACATTTTGAATTAAAAAGCAATCAACATACGAAAACAATCCTCCCCCTTGAATCCAAAATCTTCTCTTTGTTTTCAATATTTTGAACGTATTTTTCAAACCAACACCCTTGAAATTCATCCACCACTGGTCGTCCCACCCCCATCTCTCCTGCTTTTCTCCCCTAATAAACGGGGCTTTAGTTTTCACCTCTGAAAACGGCGTGCCCGAACCCTAGATTGGACGATTGGAAGGCCAATTCAATTTTTGTCTTCACCAAGTTTTTTTTGGGGAAAACAATGCAGTCTATTTAGAAACGACAAACTGGAAGGAAGCCAAAATTTATGGCAGCCGAATCCGTATGCCATTGGCATCTCATCCTTAATTAACTACCAATTTCTAAAGAGTAGAAAATGCGACCAGAAAATCCGAAACAAACTCGAATGAATAGACTACATGACAACGGTCTACTAAAAGCTATCAAGGAAAAGATGCATAAATATTGCTTCATCTTCCACTACGTTCCTGACCGCTGACAACCGGCACCACCGCCCTGCAGAAAATGCTTTGATGTCGCAGAGAGTTTAGATGCCCACAGTATCTCTACTCTGCCAATAGAGGAGAAACATCCAAGTTGTCAGATTTTGGTCGAGAATTTCATTTTCGGTTCCTGCTTTCTTCCCTCTCCCTTTCACGCTTCTTGTAAAGCCTTTCGAGAACTCTCTTAGCCTCACACTGAGGGAAGTTCTCCAGATCGTAGTAATGTGGTGCTATATCAATTAGCCTGTAACCAAATAACATTTCATATTGAAGATTTAAATTTTTTTATATTGCCATGCCAAAAAAAAAATAAAAATCTAGCAATATCAGAGACTTCAGAATTGATTGACAAATTTTTCAGGTTTTGAAAACCGCAAATTGCAAAATTACGAACGTCTGAGGGGGTTTGAATTTATTGTCACACAGATCATGGATGCACAAGTCGAGGACATAATAATTTTAAACCAAGAAACAAAACAATTTTGACTTTTGATAAGAAAACGCAGCACAAGAACCATGAAACAAATTACCACTAAAAAAAAAAGGGGCAGCATCAGGAAAAAAATGTTGATAAGATTAAGAGGACAGGGAAGGAAACTAACCATTCACCACGAATATCTGTCACTGTTCGTATAAAATTTCTGCTCGTTAAGACATACTCATTGTAGATGACCCATTCTGGCTTGTGATCCAGGCAATTCGAAGGATGCAAGTGCACCACCTACAAAGCAAATAACGCTCTCTTAGTATTAATATAAATAATTATGAACAGAAGAAAAAAGGGAACACCCCCAAACAAGTAAAAACTAATATAGATACCTGGTTGTCCTTGACGGTCAAGTAGTGTCCAGTGCGCTCCAAATGTGCTACCTGCATGAAATAACCAGCTAGCATTGCCTTCCTTATGTTGACGTAGTAGTCTCGGCTGTTGAAATCCGTACTGCATAACTTGAGGTTAAATCGTGCCATGATGCGGACTAGCTGTTGTCTAACGTTATCTGCAGACTTCAGCGCCCTGTGATTGATAAAATTTTCGTAACACCAAGATGGATCCTCATCTGTTACACATGCAATAAGCCCAAAAAAAAAAAAAAAATTATCAACACCAACCTCCATTTGACACTTAACAAAAGTTTATATATACATATAAGAATAATTGAGGGAGGAAAGGGAGAAAACAGGAATTATAAATGTACTTACTATTTTGCTTGTATGCATGGTACACATTCAAAAGTGTCAGGTGATCTCCGTCGATGTGCCCAAACCTAGCTTTCGCCTCATCCGCAGCCTTTTGAGCCTCCCTAGGCCGGACAAAGCAATTGGGTACTAAGAAAGAAATTGGTTATCACAGAGGAGGCCCACGGTAGGTCAGCAGATGCATAGAGGCCAGACGACACCATTTGCTTCATGAGATAATACTGAGAAACTGCAACTATCTGCATCAGCACTTACTTAGAAATCCTATGGTGCATGCCAACCGGGGGCATGGAACCCAGACATCACAGTTGCTGATGACAACCTAAAATGACACAAAACCACTCAAGTCTCTAACTGCATGCACAAGCCCTTGCTTGTACATAAACCAGCTAGAGGACACCAAGTGCACAGATACCCATCGGTGCACATGCTCAATGGCATGCATTGAAGCAGCCTCACAGAATCTGCATCCCTGCAGATAAGACTCTAGACAGACACGACAAAATAGGCAACATAGAAGATAGAAGGTACCTGAAAGCATTGCAGAAATCGACAGAATCTCATTTGAACAGTTGAATTCAGGACTAACAACGAGCATCTTTGACATCTGAGGATCTAATGGAAATTCACTCATGATTTCTCCCAGTTTTGTTAAGTTTCCCTCATCGTCCAATGCTCCCAGATAATTCAACACCTCTAATGCTCTCATCAATGTCTCTGGAGCAGGGGGGTCCATAAAATCAAAATGAACCAGATCATCGATTCCCAGTTTCTTCAAAGTAAGGACTGTATTTGCAAGGTTTGATCTCAATATTTCAGGATAAGTCTGTGGTTGAAGATCATTATTGAAACTCTTCTCTGTGTAAAGTCTAAAACATTTTCCTGGCTGAGTTCTTCCAGCACGCCCTGATCTTTGATGGGCGCTAGCCTTTGATATTGGAGAAACCAACAACGACTCAACACGCACTCTTGGGTTGTAAACTTTTTGTTTAGCAAATCCAGGGTCAATTACATACACTATACCATCTATGGTCAAAGAAGTTTCTGCAATGTTAGTTGACACCACAATCTTCCTTCCAGGGGGGCCTCCCTCGCTCAATGGAGGAGGAGCAGGTTCAAAAATTTTCTGCTGCATTGCTGGAGGAAGAGTTGAATACAGAGGGACTACTTTCACAGGGCCAACCTGATCGCCAAGATTTCCAATCTCTTTGGTTATCTTACGGCATGCATCTTCTATTTCCTCCTCTCCAGTAAGAAATACAAGTATATCTCCCTGAGGCTCACACATATGTATTTGCACAACGGTCCGAATTGCTGCCTCCAAGTAGTCCCTTTCAGGTTCTTGGGTGTAAAATATCTCTACAGGATGAAGCCTACCAGGAACCTTCATGAGTGGCGCGCCATTAAAATAACCTTGAAACTTTTCAGCCTCCAGAGTTGCACTCATCACAACCAGCTTCATGTCAGGTCTATTTTTCAGTACTTCCTTTAGAAGTCCAAAAAGGACATCAGTGGCCAAAGTCCTTTCATGAGCCTCATCAAGAACTATCACCTTATACCGTTCTAAAAGTGGATCTGTCATTGCTTCTCTTAAAAGCATACCATCAGTCAGATACCTACCACAAACAAAACATATGTTAAGTCACCTAATGGGAGAGCAAATGACACATAGCAGGCACGTTCAAGCCTACTGTAAATAAGAACAGAAGGTATTGAGTCAAGATATCACGCTTACTTAAGAACTGTTCTTGCGCTACTGCAGTCCTCAAACCGAATGCTATAACCAACCTCTTCCCCAATGGTTACGTCCATCTCTTCAGCAACACGTCGAGATACCGACATTGCAGCCACTCTACGAGGCTGGGTGCATGCAACCATCCATTTTCTTCTTTTATCTGGATATTCAGCATCGACAGCTTCCAGAACAAACTGAGGGATCTGTAAAATTATAGCATCGTACCATAGTCAAAATCCATTCAATAGAAAAAAAAAATCTCGGACTAAAATGATTGAAGAGCCAGACGCATACACAACTCGAGAAACATAACAAACAGCAACATAGTCAGTTAACCCAACATTCTCTAATTTGAAAGATAATGTTCTTTATTTTCTATAATTTATACTCTGTTTCTAGAGATATCAATTGAAGGCATTGTTCCACAAGTCTCCAAAGTCCAAACAGAAAATTAGATAAAATGAACAGATTCCCGAAGAAATCATTCCAAAAAAAAGGAATCTAAAAAGTAACTTGCAAGTACGACAACACTTTAAGAAAACAAAGAGCAAAAAAAAGAGTTATTTTTTCCAAAAATTAAGCACCCACTAAAAAGTTCTAACTTCCGCACTAATTATATACTTCCTTCGTTCCAATTTTCCAAGCAATTAAATCAAAATAAACCACATAAACAAGAGGCTAAAGCCGTCATTATCAGTTTTAAAAGTTCATTTTCATTTCTCCTAATCTCAGAGCAAAACAAACACAAGAACAATAAATTGAAAATATCTTTCGCGACGAACCAACCTGAGTTGTTTTACCACTACCAGTCTCACCAACCAAAATCAAAGTCTGGTTGTTCTTCAGAACCGGCAAGAACTCATCTTTCTGCAGCCAAACCGGCAATGTCTTCCTCTTTTCTAAGATCTCAAAGTACCTCTGCGAGTACGCCTTCCCCGTCCACGTATTCACCAGACCATTGTTATTACCCGCCATGGGAGCTCCGCCGCCGTTCGTTTTGGAGATCTTCGCCGAAACGGAGGTCTCGTCCACCACGTCAAACAAGCTCAACTTCCTCTTCCTCTCCGTACCCATCAATCTCACAATCCCGTCGCGAAAACCGTAGGGCAACCCTAGAAAATGTCAAAAAGAGACGATTGAGGCGTTATCAGAGGAGATTCGAAAGGGGAGTTTTTCAGGACTGGTTATTTGATAAGCCCTAGCTAGGAGTAAACCCTAGAAAGAAGAAGGTTTGGGTTTGGGAGAAAATGGCTAGGGCACTGGCGTGGGGAAAGAAAGTGACTTTCCAGAACAATTACGGATGCGTTCCTTTTATACTGCCTGTACTTCGCTAGCCGCTAAACCGACAACCTTTAAGCCGTTAACAGGTAGTTAAGCCTAGCCCAATTATGAGGCCCGATTTTTCTGAGGCCCCTCAAAATGGCAAAATGAAAGCTCACTTCCTCATTTCAGTGAACTTGGGTCGAACTATCTGATTGGGCTGATACTTGAACCAGTGACGGGTTCTATTTGACATCACTTCTGTGGCAGTGATTATTTGAGAAAACTACATAAAGTAACCCTTTATCGACACCCGTTATTCAAAATACTTTCTTTTTTAACTTTTTAAAATTATACTTTTTATTTTATTTTTTAAAATATTAATTATGTATTTACTATTTTAGCTATTATAATTCAATCTCAAAAATTAAAAAACCCTAATTCTTTCTCTACTCCCCCATGAGGAAGTGAGAATGAAGGGTAACTTAGATTTTTAATAAATCATCAATTTCTAATAAAGGTGTAGTTTTAATAATTAGTTTGTTGGAAGGTATTTTTAATAAGTTAGGACATTTGGGGGCATTCTTCCAAGTTGCCCTTATTATTATCACTTCTTTGGAAAAATTTGAAACATACGACTTTTAAAAAATAGAAAGAAAGAGAGGAGAGAGAAAGAGACATGGGAGAGAGAGACAAGAGCATGAAACATAGGGTAAGGGGAGAAAGGGAGGAAGAGTTAGGTGGTGAGATTTTTGTAGGGTTAATTGGACATATTGTAGGTTAAAATGGTATGAATCAAAAGTTTGAAAAAAAAATACAAAATATTAGTGGTGTTAAAGAAGTGGTATAAAACCTAATTTTCACTAATTATGAAGTATACTTCAGAATTCGGGCTGTGTATCAATATATGCCATCAGGTGTAAAACTATTGTAAAATATGGCATGCACTAATATTTATATGAGAAAATTACATGCTATGCCAAACTTTTAAAAACTGTGTTTATTTTTTTCACATTAAAAAAATTGTATGTCATATTATCATTCGTTAAGTTATGCCATAAATGAACATCTATGGCATTTATAAAAAGTAAATTATAAAAGATAATATTCATGAAAATTCCCCTATTTAGATTTAGTAGAAAGACTAATTTACCCAACAACTATGACTAATACTTAAGGATATATTAGATATTTTAAAATATAGTATAATAATGTGGCACGACATTCTTTGCAATTATTTTTTTCAATGGCATAAATTAATCCACATTTTATTTTTTGCGCCACATATGCGAGTTCGTTTGGTAAATGGATTCGAATTAGTGATTTGATTTGAGTTATATGATTTGAATTAGGAATTGAATTAGTGATTTGAATTGTTATCTCAATTGACATTTAGATGTGTATTTAAGTTTTGATCTAAATATCGAATAAAATTAGAATTTGTATTTGGAGAGGTAGTGAAAAAACTTTTTAATTTATTAATAAATCTAATAAAATCTTAATGCTAATAATCCTAAAAATATATGTGATATAGATCTTAATTTATTCATCTTTTAATAGGAACACAAAGAAAAAGAGTCATCTTAATCGTATACTAAATGAAGAAGTTTTGATTTTTTTTCCTCAATTATAGGAGAAAAAATTTCAGCTTTTACTATAGCAAACATATCTAAGTCTCAAGAGTTTAAGCCGATTAGAACTCTGAAAACTTGGATTCAAAAGACTCATTTGATTTGGATTTTTTGGGAAACAAACCCGCATCCAAAGGTGAATCAAAAGAGTTCTAAGAATACTCTAAACAAACAACTCCAAAAAGAGCCCTGAAACTTAGAATATTTGAACGATGTCTTGACTTATATTGAAGAAAATATTGGGCTAGAACAAATTTTAGCTTTTAATAATGAAGTTAAAATATAGCAAATTTTGTTTTGGAATTCACAACAATAATAAAAATTAATATCATTAAAATAATTATAGAATTATACAATATAAAATATGATATCTTAATTATAGTGTCATTTTTGTTACTTTTACAGCATTAGGAAAATTTTGCTAAAGTTCAACTCTGCCATTTAAATTTTGCAATGTAATATCAGGGCCTGTTTTAAATTTGAAAGAATTACACAAAATGACAATTTCAAGGTTCCTTTATAACGACGCCTTCTTTTTAAAAATATTGTCCTTTTGTTATTTTAAAGTAGTTACATAAGGTAATGGATTTTAAGTGATGGTTAACAAATTGTAAGAAAGGGTATGGACTTTCTACCCAAAAAAAGCTATGGACTTATATAGCCTACCTCGCAGGACCCGCCATAATCAGATTTTATACTCGTTGCTCATACGTATTATCCTTTTTGGGCATATAGTAGCCTTTAGAGTTTTTTTTGTGTCCCTGATACTTGAACCTAAGATCTCCCTGCTTGTAAGGTGTCTAGAGCGGACACTACGTATGAGTAATAAGTATAAGACCCGACTATGTCACGTTCCCTTGAGGTAAGTCAATGGAGTTTGAGGCATTACATTATTTTTTTCACCACTTATACAACGGATGTATATGCAATTAAATTTGTTAATTTCCATGTTTAAACTATGTCCACGTTCTTTAACATTATGTAGATGTATATATATATTTTTTCAATTTTAAGTTTTAATCGTTTCTCCCATTTTGTCCTTTAGAGGATTTTTAGTGCAATCTTAACGATTTGAGGACATTAGGGGTCATTGATGAGAAATCTATGTAATCATAACAACTTGGGAACATATTATTATGTTTCTTCTCTCAATTTAAAGGAATGGTTCACAAAAAGAGAAGAGAGCAGATTTTCCATAACTTCCTCCAGTACCGTACAAGGGGACAAAAAAGATGGCTACATACCTTAAGGCTTTATCATTGAGCTTGAGACCCCTATTTTGAATAATCAAAAATTATGAGTTGCCGTTTTTCTATATCATTTGATGATATTCAGTTCTCTTATTCTTTTTTTTTTGAAAGGAAAGAGAGTTTCATTCAAACCAACAAAACATTACAAACAATGTGTATGACTCTACAGTACAATACAGGACTCTAGGCGACCGATACAGTTTGTAAATCATATCAACGCACACAAAAAGAGGAAGTGTTAGATGCCCAAAAGACGAGAGCACTTTGACACAATCTAGAGACGAGTTCACATAATGCTCTTTTAATGGCCCACAATCGAAGGAAATTCCAATCGATTAAGCTTCACAGCACTGTATCAGCAAGGCCATAACTATCACTAAAACACAACCTGCAAAGAATAGACTCTTGGAGATACACAAACAAACAAGGCGGAAGATGGAAAAACCATCTCCCTTGTTACAACAAACACTAAACCCTAAACTCAATAACAAAGCACAACACATAAACATCATTATTGAAAAATCTAAAAATTGAGAGGACCCGGCCTCGCGCACACTCCGTTAGGCAAGCTCCATAAATACCTGACCAGAGACAAACGAACAACCTACAAAGATAGTAATTGTGAAAGAAAAAGGTCGACGCCAAGAAGCAGGAGGACCACGAGCAAGACATAATCACCGACTCCATGAAGACAAGGCACACCTAAGATACTGGCTCTGCACCACCCGACCAAAAAAAACTCAAAACAGAAATGCCATCGACGCTTTGCCAAAACTTACAAGCCACTATCTCTGCTAATCTGATCTCGACGACAGAGCAAAGCCCTAGGGAAACCAAGCCACCAAACTCCGACGCACTCGAAGAGAGCCGTAGAGTGCAGCGACATCACCCCTCCATCTCACCAAAATCTACCTCAAGAGCAATAGAGGAACTGGGCACGAACGGAATAGTCGTCATGAGACCCCGAGCACATCTCTGGGCCGGAGGACCAAAAGCCAACCAAGCGGCAACAATGGACTCCGGCCCCACTCAGGCAGCGCAAGGAAAACCTTAGAGAAATGAAAGAGGGGGAGAATACAGAGAGTCTTGAGAAATTTGTTGTGTCACTTCTCTTATGCCAATTAATATATGCGATTTGTTAAATATATACCACAATTGATGTACCGTTACACATTCCAAAAAAATATCACATGGAAATAAAATGAGTAAAATAACTAAATTTTCCTCTATTAATATGCATCGTTTAAAAGGAAAAAAAAATCAATTATCACCATTATAGCTTATATATATAAAGCTTTAAGCCTGGTATAAAGAACTGTGTATTTTACGCGATACAAGTTTTAAAATTAAGATGAATTTGTTGAAAAAGTGTAGTCATTATAACTAATAGTGAGTTATAATCTGAAGTTCGAAAATTAACATGTTAGTTTTTTTATTAAAAATAAGTCACTAATACTAAATCTTGATTATAAATACTCTTTTTATTACCATTGCATGCCTTAAAAAAATTGAGCAGCAAAATAGTCATTATAAATAGCATATCCGAAAGCACAAAATGATATGAGGCAGTTGATCGGTGCTAGCAAACCCTAACCAAATCTGAGTTGACCCATAAGCAATCATCTCATACCAACTTGCATTTATTTCCCTTTTCCAATTGCACATGGTGATGCCAACCCATCTAAATTCCACTTCTTTTATGTATTATATAATGTATTTATATGTATATGATTTATGTTGCCTCTAATTGGTGCCACCATTGTGCGGCCACAAAAACAAAACTTCAACTTCCATGTTTCTTTTTTTTTTTTTAAATATAAAGGAAAAAATTCAACTTTGGCTTTTGTATTCTCTGACTCATTCCTCTCTTTATACATTTCAAACTATATATTACTACTAACTAACTCGACAACACAAGTGTACATATGAGATTTTTGTAGCCCTATACTTTTACACATCAATTGTGTTGTGGGTTCATTAATAATTTGTTTGCTCTAAAGTACAAAACATATATTATAAGCATACATTATACACAAAGGGCCAGAAAAAAATGCAACCTTGCCATGAAACTAATATATATAATTTCTTAGGGCTTTTAAGAACATATATATCAACTTTTGCAATAATTGTTTTTTTTTTTTTTTTTACAAAATTTGAGTTAAAAGTTCAATTGGAATTATGAATGTAGTTCAACCGCGTTTTCAAACGTCTTCTAAAATGATCAACATGTAGTTGAAATTCCAGAACTGTCAATTAAAACATTTGTTAAATATTTCCCTTAAAAAATGAAAGGTCAAATCACAATAGAAAGGAGAAACACAAGCAAACATAACAGATAAGCAAAACAAGACTAGGAGTACTAGAAAACAAAAATGGCCACAGCATACGAGTACCACGTAATAGAAAAAGAAGAAATTATAACCACCATATATACACAACTACTACCATGTTACTTTTGCACTCTTATTTATTGTTTATTTAAGTGACAAGGAAAGGACTATGATGATAAAATTTACTGCAAGTACTAGAAGTTAAAAAAAGAAACCCTCGTAATAAGTAGAATTCTATATTCATCATGTAGAGAGTGTTTGAACAACTTGAAGTTAAAATTTAAACATTTTAACGTATGAAAACCTTATATTATAGTAAATTTTTAATTTTTATTGTATCATGCGATAGCTTTACCAACTAGGCAACCAAACAAAGCTGTAGTCATGTAGAATTTTATTTATTTTTTTTCAAACAATTACGTGCAAGTCTTCAACTCTCTGAAAATAGACACCCATCGCTATATTAAGCGTAACAATAACATGCATATTACACACATGCAAAGTTGAGAAGATTGAACTCGTAGTGGCCTCATTTGATTTGGATGCATGATTATTGTACTACTATGTATACATTTATGTATATAATGCTCAGGTTATAAGGAAAGTAATATCCATTCAAATAAGCTTCAAGGACTTGGAAATAAAGAACTTCAAAGATGGGTTACATATCATTTCCATGCATATGGTAAAACAGCAATAAAGCACAGCTGTCTGTCTTCAATATGTGTCAGTGCCATGGGTGATCTTATTTAATGTTGCAAAGAACGTAGCTGGCGCCAATGTTTGTTATTACAGATCTACAGGGTTTTGCAATGGGCCAGCTTAAACAAATTAATGTAGAAACATGTATAGTTAGTTATAAATTGAGGCTTGACGTACTTGGCTCATATATATATATATATATATATATAATCTCATACCATGCACATATATTATATAGAATAACCCGTATATGATAATTCAAGTTTTAACGTATGTTTTCATTTCTAGTACAATTCATCCTTTAGTAAAGATACATAAATAACTTTGCCATATAAATGACACATACATATATATTTGTAATAAAGTAGTGAACTTTTTCACTTTTCCGTACGGTAAGCGACATTGCCACTCTTATCCTAGAACACAAAAAGAAATCACGAACATATTGTTGTACAAAATGTATTAAGAAAGAAAATTAGGAACGTCTAAATATCTATGACAAATAGGATATGTTACATATGTATATATAGTACAATTATTGTTTCGACTTCACCTGAACTCAGCAAGGGTTGGAATATACAATCCCACAGAAGCACTAAACAAATATAGCAAATATTTTTTTGCTATTACTTCTCTCTCTCTCTCTCTCTTTTTATTTCCCCCGGTCAACTATGTTGAAACATCTTGAAAACGAACATAAGGGGAACAAAAACATCGTCTGAATATAACAACAAAAGAACCAAAGTTATATCTCTCTTTGAATCTTGAATTTGACGGTGAATTTGAACCCTACACCTTTTGATAGATCGAGTATGAATTTACGACTTCGTGGAAGTTACCATCCCTTCATTGCCTGCGAGAGTCAAGTACTTATCTCTCCTCGTTAGCTTTGTGCATTCAAATCCCAACGCCTTCCCAAGCTCGCCTTGCACGTGATTCGCCACGTAGAACCTCGATTCCCTATTATCGCGACACGAGGAAGAACTGGACAACTTTTCCAATATTTGGACGGTGTAGGTCGGCGCAGGGTTCATGAGGAAGAAAAGTGGGTCCAGGCACTTGAGCCCACCGGCAGTGGTGCCGTGGAACATGCTTACGTGGGTCCCCACAGCGACCGGGACCACGTCATCCGCGATCTCCGCAAAAAGCGGACTGAACCTCAGAAGGTAGGGTTCCCTACACGTGGTCCCCTCGGGACAAACAACCAGGTCCCCTTGATTCAACAGCTTCTCCATCTTGATCGAGTCCTGATCGCGGTTTCTCGTCAATCGGACGGTTCTGATCGGCGCGAGTATCTCGGACATCCTGCTCAGGCTGTAGGTGAGCGCGGTGAGGTTGGCTTTCAACGCGAAGCAGAGGTAGAGCGGGTCCAGCAGAGTTCTATGGTTGCACACGTAGAGGAGCCCTTTCGACTGGCCTTCCTCCTTGGGCTTCTTAATTGCGCCGGAGGTTTTAGGCTTTGTGATAGTCAAGCGGAGCCCACTGAAGGCTAATATGGGGATGGAGATGTCGTAAGGGAGAGAGAGAGCAACCATTGCTCTAGCCACGGCAAGGGTGAGCCCAAATGGGCCCCACATAAGGGCTTGTAGGGTCCTCAAAGGGCTTGGTCTGAAAGCCAATCTACCGTCATGAAAGATTAGGGGCTTGGGATAATTCTCTCTTGGTAGATTTTGCCAGTTTCTCTTGTCCGCTCTGCTTACCAAGTACACATCCTGTTATTTACACAAAACAAACAGATTCTAATCAGTGACCAAAGGCACAAACAGGGATACTCGGCGATTACTGACAGGGCTTTGGAGAACAAAGTTAGCATGTTAAAAAAAGAAGTTACAGAAAAGTTGATTGAAACCATAAAATTACGGTTGAAACAATGTTCCTTTTAAGGCTCATATTAGCCTAGCCCCTTTTTATTTTTCTAGTAATCACCCATAATATCATTCTTATTAACAATTATGAAAAATGGTTTTCAATCAATCGTATAGACAAAGAGAGGACCCATGCACTCTTACTTAATAAATTATGAGAGAGAAAAAGTGTACTACGAGTAGTAAGGTACGTGATAACCTATCTGTTTCATCATTGCTATTTATATGTCATTAAGTTTCGTAATGATATCTATTCAACTAAAAAACTAATAGAGAATTAAGTAGTTGTTAATTTATAGTAAATCCGATTACATCATGCACTTCTGATATTAAGGTAATTTATGGTTTACACCACCGTCCACGTATTCATTAATTATACTGACAATCTGTATATCGCCTTATAATTATCACATGATGTTGAAGTTTAGAGTTCAAGTTGTCTTTGTCCACGTGTTCAAACAAAAAAAAAATAAATAGGACTAATATACTGTTATAATATTAAACTTTTTTATGAGAAAAAAATTATATATATGATGACTTTTTTTCTCTATGTATACCAAAGTTACAACATGCATACCTTGCAATGAGAGAATAAGTGGCGATCATCAGAAAAGCTGTTAAAATCGGTGATGCCAATAATTTGAGAACCATAGGGGCCCACAATATGATCATATTGATCATCATTAATATCTTTCTTCTTCTTCTTCTCTTCCATGACTCCCAAATAATAGCCACCAAAAACCTTAACCTCTCTTCCCACCACAACATCAATCTGCAAATAATCTCTCAAAAAGCTCTCAACCATCACAAGAGGAAAATTCGTGAAAGCCACTTTTTTGGAACCCCTTTGAAGCACCTCAAACATCTCCAATCCCACGTCCTCTAAGTAGAACTTGGGCAACACCGCGGTGCCGACCCGAAAACTGTCCTTCTTTATCCCAAAAAAGCAGATCATCACCATAACTTTCAACCCCATTTCTTCCCCCAACAAGCAGATAAAAGGGTAAAAAACAAAAAGAAGAAACGACCTAAAGAGGCCTCCTGCTTCGAAAGCGACGAGCATGAAGTACGGAAACAGAGAAGTAGTCTTCAGCAAAGATCTTTCCACGTTGAAGATCAAAGTTGCGTTGGAAAGATCATCATGATGATCAGCATCAGACGGGTCGGAAGAAAGAGAATGAAACTTACGAAGTTTTTTAGAACATGATGATGATGATGAGTGGCTGTTGCTAAAACTTCTGCGCAGAGTTTTTACTTTCCTGAACAGAATGCGGTAGAAGAAGAAGAATAGTATTTTGAAGAAGAAAGCTTTCGGCATATTGTAATATTGATATTACTGATGATACTGGAATTTACAAGACCTTAATGCGGATCTAATTTATATAGTTGGAGATATGAAAACACCCTTGAAGTTGGACTTAATTACAAACCATACCAGCATCTACGCGTTGACGATACGCGTTGACCATTTCCATTGTCCATGTCGGCACTTTTTCGTTTGACTTCGAATAAGGCCAGTGATGAAAGTTGAGATAAAAGTTTTTTATACATATGATTGATTAATTATATATTGTGACTGGCTAAATTAGTGAATTAAGTAATCATAACATTAAACTATTACGTGATGTTTGCGCGTCACAGTTCTCTTGTCGTAGAGTGCAAGTCTTCTGTATGCATCAAGATCAATTTTTTTTGTCTTTGTGATAAAAACAAAACATTAATTCAATTTTTAAGGTGGTATTTAAGGACTAAAGAAACTTTTTCTGATGGCATCTCGGCAGTGAACATTTTAAAATCGTTAAATTTAGTCAAAATTATTTTTTTTCACAATATATTTAATAGGTAAAAGACAGATATCAACGTATAAATTTTTTTCCCTAAAATTGCCGATATTTAATGCCAGATAGTGTGAGTAGCCAGGCACAGTTCCAAAGAAAACCTCGAAAGCGGCTATGTTTGTTTACGCACATATGTAGGCCTTTTGGATAATGATACTGTCATTATTTAGCAACTTCTGGGCGATAGAGAATTTATATGTGGCGTAGAACTTTGCGCTAATCTATTAAATAACTGAAGAATCAGAGCTGTAGAGTTTGTTATCACTTACACAAACTCAAAGAAAGTATTCCTTAAATGTGCAGTCTATAATTTGCAGATCAAAAAGTGCAGGTTATACCATCCACTTTGGCTATAAAATTTAAAAGCCTGTGTAGTGACAAGTGGCCCAGCTAGTTGTACGAGTGTAAATACACAGGATACGTACGAAAATATAGCAATATTAATTATATTGATTCTTTTTTTTTTTTTTGGTAAGAACGGACATTAATATTAATTTCGGATATAGAGATTTTAGGTTTAAAATTTTTTACAGGTTTGTAAGTGTAAACAAAAAAGTTTATTAAAAGAAAAGAAGAAAAAGGCCAGGTTTTATTTTTGTTTTATCTTTTTTTTAGGGAAAGTTGGTTATTATTAAAACTAGGCCAAATCGGCCATAACTAATGCAGTTACAAAGCTAGGGGTGTAGTTAATATCCTCACTATCTAAAACATTTGGGCATTTGCTACAGAATTTTCTTACCTAGCAACTAAGCAACATATCAACTTAAAAAAAGAATTAAACCATAACAAAATTATTAGACTATGATGACCTGAATTCAATTTAACCCGACCGAAAAGCTTACTGTGCGACAATTGTAATGAAAAACAACAGTGAGATTTTTCATGAGATCTGTAGTGGTAGCGAAAGAATTGGACTGATAGGTCTGATTTTGTAGCCCACCATTGATCTTGCCAGGGGTGCTGCGGTAGAGCCCTTGCGATACAGACCCTTGTGTTTTTGGGCAGTTTAGTTTATGTTTTTGGGCCCATAGGATTTTGTCTATACCTATATATGATGTATTGTGTTAGAGTTTTGTTATTAGCGAATTTTTAGCCTTCATAACGCTTTCATTGTAATCTTCACGAGTTTAATGATTTTCTTCTCCTCTGCCCATAGTTTTTTCCTATTTTGGGTTTCCACGTAAATTCTTTGTATGTTTTTGTTCTTTATTTCTATCGTATTATTTTCATATAAAAATAATAATAATAATAATAATACTAATAATAATAGTAATAAAAAAAGACGAGTATAAAACGTAAAAAAGGCAATCTATCATAAAATTCTATTTTTTAGATTTTAAAATACTTATCACTTTGAACTTTATACTCATCTTATGTCTTTTTTTTTTTCTTTCTCTGACTTATTGCTCAAATTTTATTTTTTTTTTTGCACGAAAATATATCTACACATCATCCTATTTTGACAGGAGAAAGTAAAACCCAGACAATGAAACGGTAAATAATAACAAATGGCGGGTCCTGTAGACAAAGATGGGTTTGGAAACAGTTTGGCAAATATGAAATCTATAAAATTAGATGCCCTATCTTTAACAAGCCTGTGATTTTTTTTTTCTTCCTTTGCAATTATGGTTCCCACCTAATTTTGTCCCTTCAAATTGAATTTGTAAACGGAAAGATCCTCATAGACCTTCTCTCCAGCTATAGGCTATTTTATCCAATTTTAATATCTTAAATGGTATCGCCTAGTAATATTTTATCATACTACTTAATGTGAAAATATTAATTTAAGAACATTTTAAAATTTTTTAAATGATGTGATGATTATTTTTAAACATTAAAATTAGATTGACCATTTGAGTCCTACTAATAAATGCCATGACGGCCACTATATAGGGTCCGTTTGGTTCGAGTATTTGAATAGAGTATTTGAATAGAGATTTAAACTTTTGTGAAAGAAAATACTGTAGCAAAATAATTCGAACAATGATTCGAGTAAAGAAAGTGCTCAAACCAAACATAGAATATATGGAGTAGTCCAGCAGCTAGAACGCAGTTCATGCGTGAAAATATCACGTGTGAACTTACGCGGCAGAATTAGTTGAAATATAAAGGTTACTCAGTCAAACAAAAACGGCACATATAAAGTCATATATTTAGACTATACTTTCTTTTGATGATGATGTATTTAGACTATACATATAGTCCTTTTTGTACAACATGGTTTGCGTGTTCCTCCGCAAGAATTAATCGTATATGCTTACCGCAAGAATTCCAATACACACGATTAAGTCAAAGCAGTTATTAGATAATGGTGCAACGAATCATCATTAAGATTGTAGGAGCCTCTCTTGGTACTGCTTCCCTTTGCCTTCTTATTTTTTTTCCCTAAAGAAATTATCTCTTGTCTAAAAGAATAAATCAACAAATAGGATTTAATTAGAAAGCAACGAGGATCAAGTCGCAAGTAGATCATCCGTTCAAGAATTAAAGATTTTTTTGTCCTTTTTTTTTAAAAAAAGAGCCATTTAAGCCACCGGATCATTATCAAAATACAACGCAGTCAAATAAATATTGTGAACAAAACAAGCTAGCATCTTTGAATTTGTAGTATATGAAAGCAAATCTTGATTAAGTACTACAGGATAAGATTTGTAATAAATATAAAATAAGTAAATTAATTTCGAATTGTTGCTAAATGGGTCGTAAAGGCGACTTGCCATAGAATTCTACCTACGTTATAGATAGACATACATAAATAAATCCCCTGTTGTGACCTTCCGCAAGAAGTGATGTTTCCAAATTAATTGGAGATTGTTGAACAGAAACCATCATGATGAGAACTTTCACCAATTATATGAATAAATATATAGTATATTATTCCACACGGAAACAAAATATAATATATAATATAGTATAATATTAATATAGAACGCGGGTGTTTAGGAATTGGAACATACCCCGTTTTGTGATCCAATTATGCCGCCAAAGCAGACTCTCTTGACGTCAAATCATGACGATAGTCATGCGTAATAACAATAATTATGACGGTGATAATAATAATAATATTGACACTGTAATCGACCTATTCACGTCCAGCTTGGATCCCTTGTTTTCCTCATGCAAGTGAAAAGTGGTCCTCTCTCCCAATTCACATGGGTTTACGTGTACTTTGTCACATCCATAATATTTTTTTTTTGGGGGTCTTGTCCAATGATCCATAAAAACGTTGCCAATAAGATGAATGTATTTCCCCACATATTATACATACCCACTTGAACCCATGGACCGACATTTGCAAGTGAGTCAATCAATTCACCGCCTACTGGGCCACCTTGTCCAACAACTGATCTTAATTTCAAAAAATGGAATAACTAAATCATTTCTGAGTAATAATATCTTAAAACCAAATGGGTGGCGATGACACAACGACAAAGGGGGTATTTTGAAAAGTAATTTTATGAAAAAATAATTTTGGACAAATGATTTTTTTTTTGTAGTTTTTTGACGCAAAAAAATATACTTTTTGAACATGAAAACTGTTTCAGTTTTTTTCTTTTCACTCTATTGAGGTTCATCTTCTCGTTACAGTTATTTTCATCTTTTTTAAAAAAAAAACTGAGACAGTTTATCTATCTAAAAAAACGTGTTTTTTGTGTAAAAAAAAAAAAGAGGTCATTTCCTCAATTAAGAATTTTTTTTGCCTTTTTTTCAAATTCTTCCAACAACAAATGGATGAACTTATCAGGTTTCCATCTTCTATTATTTAAGGCTTAACTCCCTTTATTTTTGGTTTAGGTCGTCTTTCAGATTGCTAGTAGACGAAAGCACAAACTAGATTTCTTTGTCATTTTATGTTAGTTAAGACGTGAGAACACCATAAATCCACTTTTTTAATTAGCTATAAAAAAAAGTATTGCAATGATTTTCTGGTATATTATAGCACCTCGTTGTTGTTTTAATGCAAAACAACTTTACTAATTATACCAATTTGTATACCAATATGTCAAGGCATTGTCTAACAGTAAAGCAACCCATATTGAGGTGCAGATTTTAAATTCCCGGCCGGTCCAAAACCATAACACATAATAAATTTGTATGTAAATCTTCTTTCTTTATCACATCTTAAAAGAAAATTATAGAAAACAGATATTGACAGTGTTTACTTTGATAAAAACAACAGAAACAAAAGACCTTTTGTGCATTAATTACTACTTATTACGCCTCATAAATCGATTTTGTCAAAATTTAATCACCCCTCTAATATGAATTTATTGTTGTCGTCTTTATTAAGATTTTTTTTTTTTTTTGGCTTGACGTTGGTACTCAGAATCAATTGAGCGCAGTTCTAACACATTTTATTCCATTTCTGGAATTTTTTATTAGTTTGTTGGAACTTTATTGCATGATTCAAGTTAAATTATTACGTGCATCCTTCAAAAAAAAAAAAAAAAAAAAAGCTATATTACGTGCAGCTATTTATACATTAATTTTTTTCCTGAGGCAGAGATAGTAGGTTTTTGATAAACGTCCCCCTCTCTCTCCCTCAGATTATTAATACCTCGATGTTATGTATATGTACATTAAAGACCAAAAATAGTAAAACATATCAGCAGTATAATTGTTACATGCAGAATCCTTTGATAATTAATTAAAATCTCAAAGAAAAGGATAAATAAAATGTGTGGGAAATTATGCAGTTCCAACCAAAATTTTTACCATATTTTCTTGCATATACTACAGTATTTTAGATTTTAACTTACACTTCTAACTATATTCTCAAATACTCTATTTTTATAGCCTTCAAAGAAACATAGATCAACACTTAAATAACTGCAGATGGCCAGTAAATATAAAAACATATTTTTAACATGACAATCTATTATCTAATGATCTATTTATCTCATTTGATTGTATATATATTTTTTGAGTTAAAGCACTAACTAACTCTTTTTTTGAAAGTTACTATTAACCGTAACTAAATTACCGTCCTTTCTTGGTTTCTAAAGTAAATCTTTTTTGGAATTTACTCCAAATTCGTTGATAGATATACAGTGCAATACTATAATTAACTCGTGTTTTAGGCTGCGATCAAATTTAAATTAAACGGTCAAGTTTAATTTCCTTTTCCCAATATCCAAATTGTCAACAAACAGCTCAACGTAGGCTGAATGACTATCCATAGAAAAATAAATAAATATCCAGAAACTAATCCAGGGAGCTCTTTCAAATGGCCGCCATGCATCAATTTAGCGAAGAAAGATTACATATATTTCGGAGTGGATCCAGCAGGGTAGTGTTGCCGCTTAGCAGTAAAAGTAGCAAGCATTTATAAAGATGATGATGATATTGACATCAAATAAATTAATAAATATAACTAGTAAGCATTCGTAATAAATTAACTCGCTATAAAATTAATAGGGTGCATAAGTTTAAACTAATGGTTTAAAATAATATTGATTAAAAACACTATCACATCTAAGAGCATACGTGCAGCTCATTTTTTTTAAATAATATTAATAAGGGCTTTATATTACAACAATCAAAGGGTTTAGTTCGAACTAAGAACGTCCCTATAGCACGTAGCAGGTTAAGCATGCTACTTTGGCCTCGATTTAGTAGATGGGCAGAGGGGCTTAATTATTAATTCTTTTGATTTATTCTTCACTTAAAAGGAAAACAGATTTAAAATCTAAAGAATGTACATGTAAGTTCTAATTAAAGTAGGCATTTAAATAAAAGTCAAGATCAAATGTATATGACACAAAACAATTACTTAATCAGCCCATAAAGTTAAAGGTATACTTATTAAATAAATCATGATTAATTTTTTTTAAACATAACACATGCTATGACATGCAATGTTTTACAAATAAAAAATAAAGATTACATGCATGATCGAATCCAAAACTCTCATCAACATCCTGTTGAAATTATTCAAGTTCAAATGTAAAGTCTTCTGACAACCACATAGTCCCACAGGAAAAACTTACAAAGACTCTATCTTTTTAAAGGGTTTGATGACTTATATACCTAAGCCTTACTTAAAGTTTGTGCATATGTGTGCGCGTGGCGTAGACAGTAAGGCTTAGAGGCACTTTTGGTGCTTATTAGGCACACTTGGGCGTCGGTACGTGACACATGATACCTATGGAAATAATATTTTATTTTTATTTTATTAAATTAATTAAATTTGAATTTAATTTTTAGTTTACTTTTGAATTTAATTAATTAATTTTAAAGCATTTCTAATTCATTCTAAAATGTTATCATCTTTCTTTAACCGTGTGAAATTCTAATTTAACTTATCAGAAAGGTTATAATCTTTTTAAAAAGGTGGCAATCATTTCTAAATAGTGTAATCAATTGTTGTCATATATTTATAAAATAAAAAAGCATGATCAGAATAATTACTCTGATTTCATGTTCACTCTTTCTCTCAGAAATACAACATTCAAACATATAACCACCCTATATACAATATGTGTTTATAAATATATATTTTAAAGAAATAAGGAGGAGACAGGAATTTCAGTTCATTTAAAAGGTCTTTATATTAACTTATGTCCATACAACCATACTCTCCCTATCAAAGATGTTTTGAGGTTTGGACTTAATGTTCAATGGCCAGTCAACACGCAGAAGTGGAGACGAGAAAGTAATAGTTTTCCACTTGTAGCCGCCGACCACCACGCATCCGAACAAATTGCCATTAAATAGCTATGGATGTGCACGCACTCAATCATTCTTGCTGACTTTCCAATTAATTAAGGAGAAAATTATATATATTAACTTGTTTAAGAAATACAAGGGATATGTGTAATATTATATGTGTGCGTGTGTGTGTGTATATATATATTATATTTTCAAAAGAAAGTTTATGTTATATCATATGTCATCATATAAATTAAAAAAATAACCCTTCGCATACTATTAGACAAAAGCATTAAAATGATTGAAAAAGTTGTGATATCATATTTAAGGGAAGCAATATATTAAAACTATGTCATAATTACTCTCAACTTTTCATTTTATTTTTTTATACAATGCTAGCAGTTTACAAAATTTTAAATCTAAGTCTCTAATTTAATCTACCCCTATTAATTGGGCTAACACAAATTAGAATATCTCCGATGTGCAATGTTCAAATGGCATACTATTTCTAATGCTAAAATTTGCTACAAAGTTTAGCATATAGTAAAATTGAAATCTGATTTCTATTGGTGCTTTAATAATTACAGCATTCTTACTTTTTAAATGTTTTAATTTTGAAAGTTTACTTTTATAAGTTTCATGGTTTAATAATTATAAAAAAAGGCAAATATAACATTCTCAGAGCCTATTTCGAATGACTTATGTTAAGCTGTTTTTGGCTTATTGTATCCAAAAGCTACTTATGAGCCTGTTTGAGTGATTCATGAATAAGTATTTACGGCTTTTATAAGAACTTATTGGAGAAATCAAGTTAACGGTGCTTATAAAAAAAGCACTCTTAAAAAGCTTTTTTTTTTTATTTACACTTTTAACCTTAAATTTAAGAATAACAAACTAAGAATATTATCCATATCCTTGAATTACTCTACTTTTATATCAAAAAGGGCATTTGACTTATTTAACTAAACATCTTAAAAAGCTCTTTTAAAATCAAAAAGCACTTTTCTATGGACTATCCAAACACTATTTAAAAAGCACTTGCTTATGCTTTTCTTCTATTATTGCTTAAAAGCAAAAGTACAAGCTATTATAAATGGTTTTTAAATATCATTATATATTAGAGTATAAAATAAAATAACAAATCAAATATGCTATTTTTATACTTTTTATGGTAAATATAACATTGACATTAAAATTTGCACCGAAGATGATCTTAGCTACTCTTCATTTTATTTTTTTAGTTAGTATGTAAATTTTTATTCTATTTAAATGGTAAATATTATCTAAAGGCACTACAAGAAAAACTACATTTAACGACATATTATTTACGACATGTAGTTTTTTAATGTCGTTGAAAAGTACATATAACGACATCTCTAACAAATATGTCGTTAATAACATTTGAAACAATAATTAACGACATCTATATAGGTGCCGTATTAAAGGTTTCTTTTTAATGATAATAGTAGTGTCGGTAAATTATTTAACAACAAGTAGGAGATGTCGTCAAAGCCTTGGAGATTCCACGACATCCCTTATAGACGACATCTTGACCAATATCGTCTATAAGGGGTGTTGTGGAATCTCCAAGACTATGACGACATCTCCTACTTGTCGTTAAATAATTTAACGACATTAAACTATTGTCGTTAAAAGGAGACCTTTAATACAACATGTATATAGATGTCGTTAATTATTGTTTCAAATGTCGTTATTGACATATTTGTTGAAGATGTTGTTGTATTTATTTTTCAACGACATTCAAAAGCTATATATCGTAAATAATATGTCGTCAAATATAGTTTTTCTTGTAGTGAGGCACCGATCTTTGTGAGGGGTACATCTTTTGTGTGAATATATAATTAATACATTATTCATGCATATCCGTCTTTTTCTTTCCTTTTGCATGGAGATAAGGATCATACAGCTCGACGCAAGTATGCCATACTGCTTTCGGTGAGTCTTCCATAGTCCAAAAAACTACTTAACAAGTCCATTTCACATTTATACTTTTTATAAAAAGTAGTTGCCCCGTATGGGCTGATATATGGGACTCCAAGGTATTCTCAATATTGTATTATTTTTAGTTCGGTCGGTACAATATTTATGATAACATGATCATTTAGAAAATTTCGTGCATGTCCATGCCATTCCCAAAGGGGCTATATTTCTAACTTTATATATATATATATATATATATATATATATATATGATAAGGATAGTTCATTGAATTTTGATATATGTATGTATCTACAATTATATTTATTTTACTTTTTCATGCAGCTAGCTGCCAACTCTTTGTTACGCTATAAATATCAAAGATATGGTTCCTTTCATTGCAAATCGGTTTGACAAATGCATGTCCCCAATCAGTGCCAACATCGCTGTGATTATGTCGAGGATTATGTTCCTCTTAGCCACACAATTCATGTTTTATCGTTAATTTTGGGAATAATAATTCTCATAATAATAATTTTTATCAATGATTTAATCAGACATCTAAGAGAAGATATTGATTAGCATGCAGTTAGCACTCTATATCATTTTTTAAATCTTGCATTATTGAACGTTCTTTATATGTTTCGCAACGAATGTAATTATAATGTATTGAGCGTTCTTGTATGTTTCGCAACGAATATAGTTAAGACGGTTTGTTAAATGTCAACGTTCAATGTGATTGTTGCAGAAAATAAGCATTTACGTGATGGAAATATCTAACAATGCTCACAGATTGACTAACAAATTCTGCTATATAATTTAAGCCGAGTGCTTGTTTTAGTAACTTTTTGTTTAAAACCAAAATTACGCACTGACAAGCAAATATTGTCAAGTTTTACCTGGTGTTTGTCATTTCATATCTTAAATTTAATCATAAAACCGAGTTATACATGGAATTTAAATTGACCGTTTTCTAAAAACAAGAAGTTAAATTGACCAATATGCACAATCTCCATTTAACTTATTATCGTGCTTTTATTTTCACTAGTTGAAAAACAAGCGCTCTATGCGTGCGTATTAAACATGTTAATAAAAAATTTAAAAAAAAACTAAAAAGTAAAAGAAAAAATTTTTGGAAGAAAAAAAGAGAAAAAAGTTTTGAAAGGCTCAAAGAGGAAAAAAAATGTTTTAGAAAGCAAAAAATTTTCAATAGGGCACAAAAAAGTTTCAATTGAAAAAAATAAAAAAAAAACATTTCGCAAAAAAGAAACGACGAAACATTTTAGATTTCGAGCGCCCTGCGAGTACCATGCAAGACTCATTCTCTCTTTATATTTATGTTATGTGCATAACACAATATATATATATATATATATATATATATTTAAATTGGACTTTAAATTATTTATTTTATTTGTTTAGATTAAATGTATATTGATTTTAGTTGGACCGCATCACTGATTCAGTGAATCTAGAGAGAGTTCGTATAAATCCATTTGAAAAGTCATTTTCGTTCTTATGAAGTTATAACCACTCTACTTATAAAATTGTAAGCCTGTCCTAGTCTACTTGTAACACCCATCGTTTTTTTGGGAGATTTTGAGAACTGGCCTCCGGGCAAAAAAAAATTTGAGAAATAGTCCACTTTTTTTTGGGCAGTTTTTGGCGCTAAAAAAAAGGTTTTTTGGACATCAAAACGGTTCCAGTTTTTTTTTTTTCAACATGTTGAGGTTCCTTATTCTGTTACAGTCATTTTTCTTTTTTTGTTGAAAAAAACTGGGACAGTTTACCTGCACAGAAAAACGTGTTTTTTTTATTCTAAAAAAAAAGAGGCCTTTTACCCAATTTGACTTTTTTTTTTGCCCATTCATCAAAATCTTCCCTTTTTTTTTAACTGACGATATATAACGTTTAATGATTTCATGCTACAATATGAATACAATTATGACTTAGAAGCATATTTTGTGTGATAATTCTAGTATGATATTTATGATTATGAAATTTATTATGAACTAATGATTTATTTTGTAGTAGATAGACTAGGAAAAAAATTCCAAAGACATAAGTGCTTAATGTATGATTAATACGATGTTGGTTTGAAAAGTTGTCTATTTTGATGAATTACTTGAGTTTTTATTTGTTTGGATGCAATATTTTTAATCTTTTGAATTTTTGGGAGATTGATTTTAATTTTTAGAATTTAGTTGACTTTTAGAAATCATTTTTTAGTTATGGGAATTATTTTTTAAATTGTAAATTTTTTTTTTGGAATTAAAAAAAAAGACATCACTATAGCTGTGAATAATGCAAAATGACATCACTATAGCTTTGAATAATAAACGACAAAAATATTGCAAAACGACAATACTATAGCATTGTCTTCTTCGTAGAAATTACCGTAGCACTGAGTTTATGAAATTTTTTTCATCTTTTTTTCACTCTTTCATGCTCCAAATCACTCTAAAACTTATATAAACTCCTCTTAATCACTTCTAAACACATCTAGATCAAGGTTTATAACATTGGAGAATTTTTTTAATAAAAAACCCAACGTGGGTGCCATTATTACATTTTGCCTCTCTTGACAACTCCACATGCACACATTGCACTTCATGTCTCCTATTTTGTCTCATTTCTTTTGACAACTCAGCCATATGAAATCCTTCATTGTACCCACAACAAACCACTTGCATGATCCACCTCACCCATGTATTCCACTCTTGACAAAAAGAAAAGAAAGTCGTTTGCCTCTATGTGAACATCACCATCCAATGCCTTCCCACGTGCTATGTGCTGGTCGCTCTATCTCATTCTCTGCACCTCATTTCAAGATCCAAATAGCCATTCATTTTCTTTCATTCACTCTCCCTCACATCACCCTCATTTTCTCCTTTGCTTTCCTCCATGCTTGAGAGCACACACGAGCACATACACTCGGCGAACTTACACCACACCCTTACACATGACAACATACACCTCTAGACTCCACTCTCAACTCTCACAAATACTTCAAAATTCGAGCACAAAACATTTCTCCAAAACCAAAAGCTAAACGGACGAGTTATGCTGTGTTTCGTCGAGACCATCGTCGGAGCCATAACGAAGGTTTTGGCCATGTTTTGAGACATTTGAGGCACTTGAGTCGTTGCAAGTAGAAAGAAAACCATCCACTTGTAAGTGGTTAAGTAAAATTTCTACAAGTCAAGTAAGTACATTCTCACCTACAATATGATTAAGAATTATGAAAAGTTTTAAGAAATATTATGTTTTATTATGTTATTAATGTTTATGCATTTCTCATTTAGAAGACTCCTTTTACCATGGTTTTGAAAAACGTTTTTTTACGGATGTTTTCAGTGTTATTTCATTATGCATATGATGTTTTCACAAAAATATATGTATATATATATGTATCACATAATTAAAGCATTGCACACCAAATGATAATGTTTGTCTCGCAAGGTGGACTTGTCATATTTTGTTTGGGATTAGCTACCCCTCTCTTTTGTTTGGGATTAGCAAGTTTATGTTTTTCTTATCGATAATTAAAAGATAACAATAAAAGTTAACAATTCTTATAACGTCCATAAGGGGGTGTTATACTACTATATAGTGTACTTTTTAAACTACATCCTACTCGTTTATTAATAATGGGGTTATAACCTCATAAGGTTAAATAATATTGCTCAATCCATTCAGTATCGTCGATTTTATGGGACTTAATCCCATAAACAATCATTGTCTTTTTTTTAGTTTCTTATTCATAGTAAAGGACCATGTCGATTTTAGTGGTGAACTCATTTTGAAGGTCTTGTTTTCCCCATTATTTGTCGTTAATATTAGTGTTGCAAGAATGGGCCGGCCTGGTCATTTCTCCTTAGGCCTGCTCGCAAATTTTGTAGGGGGAGCCGGGTAGGCCCATATTAGAATTACCTTGACCCGGCCCGGTCCGCGAGCTAATTTTACGTAAGGCCAGGGCGGGCCATGCCATGGGCCTTAAATGGGCTGGCCCATCTTGGCATATTATGGGTTTAGATGGGCCAGCCTATCTAAGCATGTAATTTTTAATTTTTAATTTTTGTTTTTTATTTTTTAATTTTTAAACAAGTTAACAAATATAAAAGTTTGAATAGCCAAGAGAAATATAAAAAGGGATATTTTATTTACGATTACCTCATTAAAAACCTTTCCAAGAAAAACCTAGTGGGACCAAACCTTACTTTTGTTTTTCAAAAGCAAAGTATGCCTAGAAGAAAAAAATAAAAAAAGAAAATAAAATAAAAGAAAAGAAAAGAAAATAAAAAAGAGCTTGCTATGCCTATTGTAACGTGATATGTGAGGCCTTGTCTTAGTTTGGCTTCTTAAATGCCTACAAGCAAAAAAAAAAAAAAACTTGCTATGATATGATGTGTAAGGCTTTTTACTGGAGAAGATCATACTCAGCTATGTTCACCTATGAATGAACCTGGATAAATGTATCTAAATATATATATATATATGTATTTATATATATATAATTGGGCCACAATGGCCCATTGTGGGCCTGTATGGGCCTTACATGGGTCGGCCCATTATGGGCCTAGACCTGGCCCGGCCCATGATTTTTCATTGGCCGTGCCGGGCCAGCCTATGAGCCGACATATGTTGGCCTAGCCCAGCCCAACAGCATTTATGGGCCAGGCCGTGCATTGAACAGTGTCGTGCCGTGTCGGCCTGACTCATCACTGTAGCAGGATGGGCCTGGGCAGGCCCACGGGCCCCGGTCCATTGTTGCATCTCTAGTTAATATCTTATTAATTGTGTGAGCAATAGTGTTATTGTCATTTTTACTTTTTAATGGTGTTTTTCTGTTTAATGTCGTTTTTTGTATTCGTGTCATTTCTTAGCGCTTGCTGCAGGTTCCAGGTTACCTTTGTCCTAATATAACAAACAACATAAAAATAAAAATAAAGTAACTAAGGAAAAACTTGAAAACATTTTTTTTTCCCTCAATCCTTCCATCTATGAGCCTTGAGTTGGCTTCTTGATCTCCTTACGTAGGCTTTTTGTTCAATTTTTGCTAGGTTGATTCACACACTAATTCAATTGTTGTTCACTGAATCACTAATAATAATAGAAAGATTAAGAGGCGTTTGGAAACATATGCATGGTTCTAACTAACTGTTTGAACTTAAATATTGTAATAATTTAAATTTTTTGAAGGAAAACATTGTTACAAAAATGGTTTGAACAACATCTTCTTAGTTCTAATTTCGAGCCAATGTTTCTAAATGCACCCAAGGTACCAGCAAAATACAATATTTGAAGGCTAAAGGAGGAGAAATCTGGAAACTTCGAAAATAAGGAAATCAACAATAAAAGGAAAAAAAAAATCTAAATGAGCAAATACAAAAAAAAAAAAAAAAAAAAATTATAAATGAGCAGATACTGGAGCTGGACCTAAGGCTAAAAGTCGCACAAAAATTTGTAGTCAATGAAATCTCCTAAACGTTACTAAGAAATCAGGAAAAACAATAATTAAGGAAATCAAAATAACGAAAAATATTATAACGAGTACAGTAATAATATTTGACCAAAAGTTGATTTTGAGTCTAGTTTGACTGGCTCAAACTATTACAATGGCTTAAAACGGCCCCATGGGGAATGCAATTAAAAACTTTTACAATGAAATTCCCCGACCCATTTTTGACAAATAAATATTGTTCATGATCAATAATATTGCGAGCATTTTTGGTGTATGTAAAGAAGACTCCCAACAGAGAAGGTGGCATAAGCATTAATATTAGCATGCTTAATCTGTTCCTCACATAAAGTAACCGAATCCCAATCCCCCAAACCCAACTTCACAAGGTTGTCTTCTAATCACGTTAATTACAGACTTAGCAACTAGTAAGTTCTCTGCCATTTCCCAAAAATACAACACCTTGGCGCTGTTGGAACCATGTTTAATGGCTGCAATTTCTCCAAGCTCAATCACATTCCGACATTGTAGACCATAATCTCTCTGAAGATCAGCCATGTCCTGCTTGATTCTCATACCGACGAAAGTTAGACCGGATAGGTCAAGTTAGTTGGCAAGGCAAGTGGGCATTTTCGTGAAATGAATAAGATGTACAAGCAGGCAAGTTCTATCTACGCAAAGTTTCAAAAGAGCGAAAGCAGGCAAGTTCTATCTACACAAAGTTTCAAAAGAGCGACTTTTTGGCTAACAATTAGTGGATTGTGTAGGGACCACAATTCTGGACGTTTCATTGTTCCTACGAAGCAGAGATGAAAGGGCTTGTTCCAGAGCCGATTCATTTGTAACAATTGTCGTTTTCAATTTTCAATGATATCTACACAAAAATATCATGTTGGGATAAATGCAATCGAGCAACAGAAATCATATTTTGTTATTGTTAGTAACAGCCAATCAAGAGTCCAACGTGATGTTATCCATCAACTGTACTGAATCTTCAAAACGAGCCTTTGTCAAGCCGGCTTTTTTTTTTTTGTGAGTCACGACAATTGTAATTTATCCTTGTACTTCATATGTCTTCATTAGTGGATTAAGTCAAGTCGTGAGGTCAAATTCTTCCAAAATAGGTGGTCATATAAGACTATATTTGTATTTGTGTTAATTTTTAATGAACTTTCCCATTTCAAAAAAACAAAAAAAAAGAGTCCAAGAAAATGCAATAATTCTGTTCAATGATGAAATGAATGTCCTACAATATTAGGATATGCAATAATTAAGCATATCATTAATGCAGTATTTACAAAGAGCGAAAATGACAGCTAAATTAAGAAAAAAGAGTTTTAGTGGCCTAACCTGGTCGAAAGATTGGAAAATGCACTTAAAGCTCTTCAAGAGAAAAAATCCTTAAAATGAAAAAAAAAAAACTCGAACTTTAGTATTCAATATCACTATTCTACTGTCCCCTACATTTCTAAATTTAGGCTTACATAGCCTTTTAAACGATAAAGCTAAACGGCAAAATACTAAAAATAACGACCAGTAAATAAACAATAAACTCTAATAGTAATAACAAATTAAATGCTAATAATGCTAATTAATCCTAGTTCTTCCTACATCACAAACATTCACGACTGATCATCTCCTACCTTTTTAAATTCTTTGTCTATTAATAACTCTGGACGTTCATACAGAATCAGCGGATTAAAGGATCAATGTCTATTAATAACTCCTGCAATTTTTATCAGCGAATCAAATTTATTCATCCTGTGGTTGTTATAAAACAAAGCAAAGTATAACAAAAGACTAAAGACAATAAGAGAGAATGCACAAGAGGAAATGAGAGACAAAATATCTTTCTATTATTTTACTTGTGACGGATAAAAATACAAGCTTAGCACAACCTTTATTTATAGGCTAAGAGTCATAACTAGAGGTAATAGCAATAAATATAACTTACATATGTTACGTATATAATTAAGAGAGACATAATGCACAATATTAAGATAGATTTGATGGTGAGATAATATGCTCTAAATATAAATTGTAAATTTGTAATAAAACCTTTGTATGTAACTCATGGAAATACCAACAGGTGGCATCCACATATACACTTGATTCCCATCACTCCCTCCCCCTTATGGATGTCACCATACAAAAAATATACCTTATTAAAGCCCTTGCTAAGAAAAACCCAAATCTTAGTGAAGGACAAAATAGTACATAATTCTTGTATGCTCTATGTTTAAAATTGCGAAAACTCAATAGGACAAAAACCTAAGCTAAGGGACTGTCTCCCCCTCATATCAACATCTCTTCTTCAAAGATCTCTAAGTCGACGCATACTAATTTTGTGTACCAGCCTTTCAAATGTTGTCCTAGGAAGTACCGCATACTAATTTTGTGTACCAGCCTTTCAAATGTTGTCCTAGGAAGTACCTTTATAAATAAATCTGCTAAGTTGTCACTGGAGTAAATTTGATATATATCGATTTCTACTTTCTTTTGAAGCTCGTGCGTGAAAAAGAATTTTGGTCAAATGTGTCTTGTTTTGTCTCCTTTTATGTTGGGCGATACATGCTACATTATCTTCATAAAACACTGTTGGACCTTTTATTGAATAAAAAATAACATGTTTCTCTTATATATTGCACCGGGGATTTTAGCCATACACATGCTATTGTTTTTCTTGTGGCATGGCCTAGCTCATAATGTCATCTTCACTTTCTTGTTGTTCATGTTTTATTGTCGTTTGTCATATGCTATGAAGTTTTCATGATATCTAATTGCTCTCTATGAGGAAAATAATATCTTAACAAGAGAAGAGAAGTTGAGAAATGAATAAGCTCTATAATTAAGCAATGGTTTCACGCAGAGAGTTTCAAGACAGGTACTTTTTCGCAAGACGAATTGACTGTTTGGCCGAAACGTACAGCTATTCATCCCTCGTCTTACAAAACAATGATGAAATTAGGGCTTCATCCAACGCAGATCCATGCATAACAACAATGATCGTTTCAATTTCTAATTCTCTCATAAAATAAAGACAACGAATCGGAGATATCCTTAGTACCAACAACACAGGTTGCATAAACAGCAATAGCGGCGTGCCTAATCTGCTCTGCACTTAAAGAAATTTACAAGATCCTAAGTCTTCGAACATGGAGTTCCAGAACTGTAATGAGGAAGCTCAATTGTATTCCGGCATTGTAAGCCGTAATCTCGTAGAAGCTCAGCCACGTCCTACTTAATTTTCATACCAACAAATGTTAGGCTCGAGAGGTCGAGAAAGTTAGCCAGAAAGGTGGGAATTGTGCTGAAATTAATAAGCTGTATGATCAGGCAGTCGGTTTCTGCGCAAAGTTTTAATATAGCGACTTTTTCCGGTTATCGGAATGACTTTTGTATTCCAAAACCAACTCTTGAATTATATATACCACTTTTGATCGTCGTTGATCTTAGATAGCAGCAACGAAAGTGCTTCATCGACGGCGCTTTCATGTGCAATAGTTGTAGCTTTTATGGGAGACCTACCTTCATAATCATAACTCACGTTGAAACAATATGACATGGACATTATAGCATGCGCTGCAATGAGAACAAAAAACGAAAACGAAAACGAAGTTTTTGAAAGAAAAAATACGACAAATTAAGTAAAAAGTAGAAACTGAGATGGGACTACTATATATGTATATATATCAGCAAGTAATAATCATGGCATAAATTCGAAAATTATCGGGCAGATAAATAGTCAATAGTTTAGAGAAGAAATTTATAATAAAGGATTTAAATTAGATCTTAAAAACGGATGGACTAGTGATAAAAATCAATTAATGGCTCTTGATCAAGACCAAAAGTGGGCAAGCTTTCGAGGCATCATCTAATAATTCTTGTTTTCTACCTATAAACGAGTCACGAGATAAGTTCATTAGTGAATGTAAACAAGGGTTTTTGTCATTTTTGCTGCTCTTCAAATTAATTAAGACGGTTTAACTTCCCTAGTTATGGTGGATTATGAACGCCAATTAAGGTCTATTTCGCCATCCGTTTGTGCTCTTTCGTTAATTTCGTATGCTTTAATTTTATAGAAAAACCGCTTTTTAAGCACAAAGCATTATGATTACTTTTCCCAAATCCGTTTTCCTCCCTTTTTTCTTCTTTTGGAATGAAAAAGAAGATAAATTTCATTGTATCATAATATCAGCAGAATAAATAACTAAACAACAATAACGAAATTTTAGCAGAACCGCAAAAACGACTAAATAAACGACAATAATAGAAGAACCGCAACGAATGAAAACGAGAATAAAAACTTGGATACGACATTATATGGCCAATCGATATCGACTTCAACAATGACAATGAAAAAAGGAGAGATAATAAGCATACTACAAAGGACACGAACAGATAAATCTCCTAAAAAAAAGTGTAAAAATAAAAACAAAATGCAAAGGGGATAAAATTAAACGACAATAAAATAATTAAATATAAAATATTACTAAAAATGCAAATTAACAACAATTCCCAGTACGAAACCTAAAAAAACTACATAAAGTATTGTAACGTCCCGAAATTTATTTAACATTAATGTAATGTAAATGATGAATTAGTGTGCCATAATTAAAGTTTTAACTTTAATTAGATTATTTGGTTGGATTTTTAGTTTTTGGTTGTTTTGTTGAATTGATGTGTTCAAAAGATTCCTTGTTGATTTAAAATGATGTTTTGAGTTTTAAAACACAACAATTTGTAAAATGTTAAAAATACTCCGTTTTGCAAAACCGTGGGTGGCACATGGTTTTCGCACAGTAAAACCGCCCACCGATTTTCTCTATTTATTTCTCTCTTCTCTCTCTCTCTCCTCACTCTCACGAGCTCTCTCTCTCTCTCTTCTCTGGACTCTCTCGGCAGCCCCTCTCTCTCAATCTCTCTCTCAAATTTTTGATTTCCATTCGAATCCAAGCTTCGGAACAGCAAGGAGGAAGCTCGGGGACGTGATTCGACAACCGAGAACGCGGATTGAAGCTTCGATTCGAGGTTAGATTCGAAATTTCTAAACTTTTTTCAAAATTTTCGATTTTGTGTGTTTTTGAAATCTAAGTTTGTTTAAGCTTAGAAAACCGTGGATTTGTGTTAAATGAGCTTAGAACAACTAGAATCTAAACCTAGATTGAAGAAAAACAGATTGGATTCAAGATTTTCATTTTTCTCCTCTTTTTCTCATTTTCGGATTTTTGAAGATTTTGAGTTCAAATGTTGTTTAAATGATTCCAAACATGTTTTAGAATGTTTTTCTATCAACTATAGTTATTTTTCATGCCTGGGAATTGAGAAAAACAGGTTGGAATTCAGATTTGGATTTTGGGGATCGAGAAACCCGTGGCTGGGATTTCTGGATTTTCCCAGTTCGGCAGGCCGAAGTTCATGATCGGCAGGCCGGAGTGATGATCGGCAGGCCGGTGTTCTTCCGACCGGCAGGCCGAATGTGGTGACATGTTCGGCAGGCCGAACTTTGCTTCCGGCAGGCCGAACTGTACATTTCGGCAGGCCGAAGCAGGGCGTCCGGCAGGCCGACCGAGGCATGGAAAATTTTGTGATTTTTACCCGATTTCATTGTTTTGAACCCTGATTTAAATCCCAACCTTATAGGATGATTTTAATGATACAAATGGCACACTAGGACATCATGAAATGATTTAGTAATATAGAATGTCTCGAACTAGATATTGATTGACTTAGTTTGTATCTAGGATCGTTCGTGGTTCCGTGGAGCTAACGTATAGCGGACCGGGATTACGGTGTGGGGTACCGACACGAGTACTGAGGTAGGACTTCTATCCTATTTCTTTGGTAGCCTGGTTTTGAAATGATTTGGCTTTGAAAATGATTTCTATCAAAATGTTTTCAACGGTTGTTTGAAAATGATTTTATCGGTTATATTTTTATATACCGTGACATGAAATGAATTTCATAATGAATGTAATTGACAATACTCGGTAATTGGGTTTTGAATGATAATGATAATAAACACATGGGCATGATGCCATATCAGAGATCGGGTCGTGATCGACCTTGGGGGCAGGTCCCGAAACCCAGCTGGGCCACTACGGTGGTGATATCATGGTTTGCCTAGGTAAATGTAAATTGGTGTTTTGATTTGACGAGTAGACTGTTCTGTGTCAGAACGGTTCTACTCAATTTATTTATTTATTTATTCAAGTTTCTTTCTGTATAACTTCTGATAATGTTATGTTTCTTTGCATTAAATTATTTTATAAAACTTAGTCCTACTGAGCCTTTCGCTCACGTTTTATCTGTTTTAAATTCCCCCCCCTCTAGGTGGTTTCCCATTTAGGTTTGGAGAAGATTCTTCGGACCGAACTCAGGAGCAATAGGAGAATTTGTTTACATTCTGTATTGATTAATCAAGGCATGTAAGACTTAACTTTATTTGTACTTGGACTGTAATTGTATTTGTGATATTGTCAGATCCATGTGTGTGCACAAGTTGTGGGTTGTGGAACCCATATTCGCGGTTTTTATTCAATTATTGTTATTTGTTTAATGATTTTAAATTCTTAATCAAATGTGGTGGAAAAAATCTCTTTAATTCTTGTTTAATTGGATTTTTAAACCATTAATTTCAATTAAATTCTCTTTTAATTAATCTAAATATTCCGCCACGTCACCTCCCGTACTCCGGGGCGTGACAAGTATGAACCAAACAAACCCCCAACAAGCACAAGATGATAGTCGATGAACATATACAGTTAAACTGCATAGTGAATGAAAAAGGGCATGGACAAACGACATTTAATACAATAACGACAATAGAAAAAACAAACTACAACAAAAATAAAACAGAAACGACAATAACTCGATGTAAAACGATACATAAAAGGCCAACGAAAACCGACAACAGATCAGTCACAAAAACCCACAGCAAAATGGACATCCGTATAAAACGACATCAATAGGGAAGACAACAGTAATTTCCAAATATATATATATGATAGAAAAGGAAAACGCCATAATAAAAGTTGAAATAAACTGGAAAATGAAATAAAATTTTTAAGCGACAAATTAAGACCACGGAATATTTTTTTTTTTAATTTTTATCAAACAAATCTTTTTGCACAAAATCATTATTTGGAAGGAAGCTAAATCGTCTTTAATGCATTAATATAAAATTCATTTGCATCAAACAATAAAATAGCAAAAGGAGACTATTTTCAAGCTTACTTTTCAATTTGTTAATAGTCCAAGGTAAATAATATTCTACAGTAAAACTCAATTATATTTTTTAGAGCGGATAAAAATCCGACGAGAATAAAGCAATAAAGGAAATGATATTTAAAAGAATCAACAAATAACCAAATATATTGTCAGCCTTTTGGCAAGGCTAGTCCCACGTCAGTTTGGAGGAAAAATAGATAGAACTTTGCGCCTCAAATATCGGGTAGCTTGGGTAGATTTTATGGATTTTTTAACTCATCTAATCAAAGTTTAAATAGGGTAATTTAAAATCTAATCCTCTAATTGAACTTAAACTTTAAAAGTAACTCACCCAATTAAAATTTGGACAGATTGAGTGAATTAATTGAATTAAGTGTTATAAACAAGAAAAAAATTTCAAACTCACAAAACTTAAATATATAAGTCATATCTAACAAACAAGCCATAATAAAAGCTAAGAAAACAAATATCTTTTTAGTTAATAAACATCAATCACAACCAACATGTTACACAATTGCTAATCTCCAACTCTAAGTATCTCCACTCAAATATTTTCTACATCTGTAATGTAAGATCCATCACCTAACATAAAATATAATAACTTTTCAAATAATTAATATAAAAATATACCTTATAAAACAAGATATAATCAATCCATTACCTAGTGCAACTTCTTCATGTTCCCATAAGGCTTATACCTCATTCATGTATTCTCTAAGCTCTATATTCATCAACCAATTCTTTGAACAAATGAAAGCCTCAGCTATCTTTGGTGAGAAAGAACTCATAAATAGATCAAGTATCCAACCCTTAGTTGAAAATACAGATTCAGAAGCAATATTAGAGACTTGTACTGCCAATACATCTTTTGCTGTTTATGAGACAATTTTATAATTACTCGCATTGGATTTTCACTATCCTAAAATGTCAAAGTGGTCTTTAGACAATCTTTAATGCATACCAGTACAAAAATGTTAAGTAGTGGTGACGAGGAGAGACGATGCCTGTAAGAAGAAGACCATGTGAAAGAGAGGCATAGATGAAGAGATTGGCAGCGATCGAGCGAAACGAGAGAGAGGGTTTTTTCTAGACTTTGAAGTTAAGAATTAGATAGATAGTAGGGTTATGAATGAAACACAAACAAGATGTGCATACTGGAAATTCTTATTCGGATTCGTCGAATTCAGAGTATCTCGAATTTCAATAGGTGAGTTAAAAATCTCTTTTATTCTCTTTTGGCAAGGATTTTTTTTTTATATGTTCAAGAATATTATATCTAACTAATTATTCAATATATATAATATGTTCCGGTTGAAGAGTTTATGCATTTTACATAAGCTTCCTTTGAAAAAAAAAATTGCTTTTATGATGGGAAAGTGCTCATATAACCACGGATGTGAAAAAAGAAATCAAAAGTTTAATAATATTTACGTGACACAAGACATACACTAACCATACAATTTGACAAAAACGTAACACTAACGTCATTAATAAAGAACAATTACATTTGTAGCTAGGCTTGATCAGTAATTCCATTTCACTTTCATTGTTGAAATTTAGAGTTATTTCCTCTACCCAAGTTTAGAAATATTTAAAAAAAATTGTTCACGCATTGTGTAGTAATGATTAACAAATCTGATTGACTAGTCCCATAATAATTTCTTGATAACTTTGCAATAAATCGGAATTACACCAAGATCAATTTAATCAGATCAATATGTAGTATATTCTAGCCGTTAGATCTCCACGATTATTTTGTATGAAGCATACACATCAACGCAAGCACTTTTAGCCTGATCCTTATCAAGGTTATTCAAAGTTTCAAAATCCCCAAGAAATCCCTTTTTCGGTTTCCACGTAGGAAGTTTAACGAACTGATGAACAAGTGTTTTTGAGGCCAGGCCTTCCATCGAAGCTAAACAGGAAACGTCTCTTTGCCAGCGCATGAACATCAAACATTGTATCGTTCGAAACGACCTCCTCAACCTCAATTCCCACAAATGTATTCTTAGAGTCGCTCAAGATGCTCTTCACCGGGTGTGGAATTGCAAAAGTAATATTTGCATATGAAAGCAGTTTTCTTTTCAAAAAGCAATTTGCATTTAATTGTGAAAGTAAACATTAATCCAAAGTCAAAGTTAGTATTAATTTCCATTTATTGATAAATACTTACTGATCTAAACGGTTTTCAATACAAATACTGACGTTTAATGTTATATTTACCATAAAAAATATATGAAAATAACATATTTGATATGTTGCTTTATTTTATACTTCAATATATAATATTGTTTGAAAGGAAATATGTACCTTTTTTTTTTTGTAAAAGTAAACTTTTAGTATTAAAATAATTATAAAGTGAGAATGTTCTTGGGAGGGGGAATAAAAGACTGAATTTATTATTGATGCCTTGAGAGCTCGGCAAAACCTGGCCTTGCTTCAGAAATTGGCGGCCCGGCAAAGGATTCCCAAACTTTAAACAATTGCAAGGAAATGAATTTGTAAATTACACAAATATTGCCCAAGCAATTACGCAGCCAGTTCACATGCGCTTGTAATTTTAAAAAAAGAAAATCGGGCAGCTGGATTACAAGCCAAGTAACAAAACAATCGGCGTTAGAGCCGTAGCCGCAAATTTGATGCTAAGCCGTGGAATTGTTAGAGCAATCCCAGACTCGCCACACCCAGTAACAACTTACCATATGAAGCTTCATGAAAGAAGCTTCTACAGCGCACATCCCCCATGAAGTTCCTTACCTTTTGCTTAGTGGCATGTTGCAGCTCAGTGCCGCTGAATGCTCTAAAACACACGTAAAGAAAAAAGGGTGCTATGCATGTGCGCGTGCCCGTGCATATGATGATGTAGAAATACAAGTATTGTTGCATTCTAAGATGAAGTCTGTTCAAACTTGATCCTCGAAAGCAAAGAGTTGATTACTTGGATTTAACACAGGAAAAAAGTTCGAAACTTTGTTTCGCTTCTTTACAACAGAGAAGTTCTGAACAGGGCCTACCAAACTAAAACACATCCGTCTGTTCTACTGAATTAATCTGCACCAATCTCTTCTTCTACATCCATAACCACAAACAGTATACTTACCTGGATTTGATGCTCCCTCTGCATTATGTATACCGACCAGATTGGACCCCTGAAAATTTTTTGAGCGAAATTTAAGCAGCCGCCGAGCAAGGAAAAGAAAATACCGAAAAACTGCCATTTTCATTCAGCCAAAAAGCCACTCCATTCTCAGAACCCCACTTTTTTACCCTTCAATAATAGGATATACCGAACTTTCTAAAGTTTCCAGATGAATTGTAACAAATTTCCGCATCTCAGAGCCCCAAAAGCCTCCTTTTAAAATTTGGAAAACTTACCATGAACTTGGATGGGCGATAACAACATGTTAAAGGAAAAAAACGCTAGATAACTACAACAAAACTACATTTTCTAGTTTACCCAGAGAACAGGGAGACTTACCTAACGCAATTAAAAAATACCAAATCAATATCGATTGAAGGCTTTCCCATAATCATCACGCCTCTGGCGCTGGAACTCGCCAAAATTTTCATGAGGCCTCGAAGGATAGTTTTCAATGGGGTTCGGGTACCTGTTCATGGAGTCCGCTAAATTGGCCCCGGCATAACGGGGATTAGCCGGGGAACCATCATAGTTGGAGAAACCTTGCTGTTTATAACCACCATAACCTGAAGCAGAAATTTGCTGACGTGCTTGTTGTTGCTGCTGCTGCTGCTGTTGACGCCTCTGGGCATCAAGTTGAAGAAATTCCTCCCACTGTTTTGCATGCATATCCCTCAACATGGCCATTTTCTTCATGTGGTTTTCTCCTATCTCCCTTATAGCCTTACACCCAGAGAACATAAGTCAGAAATCAAAAACTTGCAAACTATTAGATTATAAGAGTCAAGGGTTGTTTTAAAAACATCTTTTCCCATACTCAAATTGCGCAAGGCAGCTGATGATATACGTCCTAACAATGATTGCTTCACCAAAAGTGGAGCCTTCTTAATGTTAAGCTGGTGATTATTTGAAGCCATACTTGGTGATTACTTTTTTTTTTTTTTTTTTTGGGAGCATAAAACAGAGCAATGGCCTTTGGTCTATCAATTAGTATGTCTAAAATTTTTTTATTTTTTTATTTTCATAAACTTCCCATTTTCAAAAAAAAAAAAAAAATTACGATACGATGATCAAATTTCAGGACTAGTGAGTAAACTACATTTTGATTAGTTAAGGTCGTCTGTGCACATTACGATTAGCTCATACCTCACTATGCCTGTAATTTTCTTCAGCTGCTTCCTTGTCCCGAATTCTTCCAAGTTCTGTTGCCTCCCTTTTAAACTCCATTTCTAACTCCTCTATTGTCTTTGGGAAGGCAGGGTTATCAAACTGACCACCAGATTGCACATCAGGTTCTCTCCTCTCAGAATCCCATCCATCACTTCTATAAGCACCCATGGTCTGATTACGACCATCGTATGAACTATATGTGGTGTAAGGGTGATGCGCTGGAGGTTTCAAATGGCTTGAACGACCCCTAGCTCCATCATTACCATAAGCTTCATGAAATGAAGAGTATGTTAAGCACTCGATTCAAGACGCTAACTTAGTTTGTAGCTTAACTCAACAATCTATCTTAAATTCACAGTGAAACCATCTGAGGCAAAAAGTCTGGAAAGGCTTTCAGTAAATTTTGGAGACAAACCGACGATCAATTCAGACCCACCCACGAATGTAAATTACTTCACGATTGTACACATAATGCTTGAACATAAGAACTTACCTCGTGCTGCAAACAAATGATAAGCAAAGAGCAGCATCATTTAACAATTCAAAAGGAAGAAAGATTTACAGGGCAGAGGAAAGTCTGCAGAAACCTAAGAAGCTATGAACATGGGATTACCAGCTTTTTATTCACGCCGTAAAGGTATCCTATGCTGTCCCTACCTTGTGAAGAATCCCTTGAAAATTTTGGCAGATGATCACGCATACGGTCCTCCACAAGCTTCTCTTGCCTGTGAAATCTCTGTTGAAACGGTGGTGGACCTCGGGGACCAGAATGGGATCTTAGAGAATCAGAGCGCGGAAACGTTGAGCCAATGGAACTTCGCTCAGGTGACCTAGATTTTGTGACATGAGAACTAGATGAACTTCTATGATCACCCCCTTCCTCTACCACTTTGCGAACAGCATCTACACCTTTGGCCAGAATTAATCTATCCTTGCCACTGACAATAATACACTTTTCATCCATCTTGAATTTGCAGCCGATGTCCTTTTCTATTTTCTGTATCACTTTCTCTGTGAAAAGTGCTCTTACATGCTTGTCTCTTGCAGGTACCCTTTCAAAGAAATCTTGAGACTTGCGATTTGCTCCTAGAGTCGAAGGGCAACCCTGAAAACGAGACAAATATATCGTAAAGCAAAGTCAGCTGCTCCTCCCCTAACATCAACGCATAATACAACCAAGAAATCATTAAAAAATTACCTGAGTAAAGTGACCTGATTCTCCACAAATTTTACAGATCATTTCTTCTTCCTTCCTTTTCTTCCAATTCCTCTCAGTAGCTTTTGACTTTGCTTCCCAAACCTTTGCTTCTCGGCTAGTGAAATCAGTTGGGACGGCATTGGGGTCACGAGCTTCCTCTTCCTCATCAGAACCTGCATGAGACCTTTTGTTTCTTGTTGCCGTATCCTGTGCATTGGAAGCCTTAGATCCAAGAGGTCCAGTGTACTCCTTATAGATTTCGCTAAAATCATCGTCGATATCTTGATTGGATCGAGTTGCCATCTAACAAAAACTTAACACAACTTCAACTCCCTCCTTGACCTTTGTAAAAGACACATTATCAACACCCAGTGAGAGCAAGCAAAAAAGGTAAAAACTTCAAATATGTATAATGACAGTACATAAGAAACTTCAGCCATACCAAGCTGAAGAAAAAAGGAACACTCTATGTCACCGATCATTATATTAATAACTGCGTTTGGGCATGCAACTTCTGCTACAATGTTTTCTCTCACAAAACAAAATTTGACTAAAAATTTGCTCGGAACTACAGTTGAAACTGTGTTTCCAAATGCCCTTGAACATTAATTTGATTTATCTGGTCTATAAGACACGAACAACTATCTGTTTGTATGAATGCCGCCGAAAAAAAAAAAAAAAAAAAAAAGAGCCCCAAAAAATTGGATGTTGAAAATTGAATATGAACTGCGGTCAAAAAGAAAACACTACACATTTTCTTCAATTAATTCACAAAAGTTCAAATCTGCGTCTTACAACGGCCATGAAAACAAATTCCATTTCATTTTGTTGATAACAATACTCAAACTATCTATTCGTACAAACATTTGAAAAAAAAAAAAAAAAAACGACAACAAACTAGATGCTGCAAACTGCATATGAACAAAGATATGCTTCGAATCAAGTTCAGTTAAATCAAAGGTCCAGCATTACCATAAAACTTATGAGACCCAAAAACGAAAATCCCTAAGCTAATTAACAACGATAACACAAAACACTATAAATTGAAGCAATAACAGTGATAAAGTCTGTTTCTGCTAGGCTTGTTCGCTCAGAAAGGAAAAATATGAACGAAATTCAATCTTAAAGGAGAATTTTCGGGAAACAAACAAAACCCTATAATTGAAAGGATAAAAATGCAAACTTTAAAACATAATTATTGCAGATAGATAAAAATATGCGAGCTTGTTCGTGGATAAAGGATGAAGAAAGTATTACCCGAAGAAGAAGAAGAAGCAGAGAGACGATAACGGTTGAAAAGAGGGCTCTAGACGATGACAACTTCCAAGGAAGTAGCCATTGGGGGGCTGACTAGGGCTTTCTTTGTTTTTTTTTCCCCCCTGGACCGTATAAAAAACGACATATCGTTAAACTTGCTGTCGTCTGTTTTCGAGAGAAAACGATATACCGTTTTGCTGACTGGTCATTTTTAAGTTTTATATTACAACGACATGTCGTTTTGATGAAAATACTCGGCTTCCCCAAAAGAAGACTCTGCTTGCTTGTAAAGCGTGAAGTCGTTTTTTATCCTACCTGATTTTCCATCCCCATGAGAAAGGAGACGTAAAATTGTTACCGTCTGTTTCTGAGAGAAAGAAACGATATGCCATTTGGCCCACTTGTCATTTTGAGTTTTATATCAAAACGACATATCGTTTCCGCATCAAAACTATGCTTGCTTGTATAGCTAGAAGTCGTTTTCATACAAAAACCTGGACGCTCAAAACGACATGATGTTTTCACATGTGCTTGCTTACAAAAACGACATATTGTTTTCTTCATGAAAATTGGGTGTTTAAAACAACTTACGACATTCATAGAATGAAACCAATATTTCATTATTTTCCATATATATATATATTGTATTCAAAGTAAAAAAATCACGTCAATTTGATGGATTTTACCCAAAAAAAAAATTTTTTTATTCGCTTGTTCTTGAATTATTGATTTTGTGTTAAATTGTGCCTTATTTTTTCAAAGATCATGGACAAATTAACACAAAATCAATAGTGAGAAGGGCATTTATGAAATTATATTAATTTAGAAGGTATCTCTTTTTGAAATGTATTTAGTGGGTATTTTAAATGATTACATATAGCTCAAAAAGTGAAATGAATCATTTTAAAAATTTGATGTGCATGTTGAATTAGGGATCATGGTTTTTCATGACATTGGGGTTTAACATTTTCTGTTGTTTTCTTGTGTCGGGCTATTGTCCATTGTTTTCTTGTGATTGTCGTTTTCTACATCATCGTTGTTTTTCTTCTTGTAGTCATCTCCTTTTAACGGGCCACTGTACTCTTTCGATTTATAGGATGTTTCGCTAGTCGTGAGAACTATTTTTGTTGTAGCATGTGAAAGTTTTACACTGTATAATTAAGTTTGTGGTTGACACTACCTTTAGCCAAACACCCTCTTAATCGTTTTCTTCTCGACGTCGTCTTCTTTCAACGAGCTATTGTCGTTGTCCAAGTTAAAGTGCTTTTCAACATTTGTCGTTTAAACAAGTTTTGTCGTTTTAACATTTCCACGCCTTTTTTCGTATATTGTCATTTTCCACGTTTATGTCGTTTACGTTTCCAACGGGGTTTACTTGTGCACCTCTTTTGCCTCTTTAATTGCTGTCGTTTTATAGATTCCCAATATTTCATTCATTTCCTGAGTCAACCCCACGAAGTTCCCAGAAGCAGGAAACGAATCTGGTGCGCGAAGTCCTACTCTAGAGCTCGTGGTCTTCTTCTCGCGCTCTCTTTCCCGTTGCAGGCTTTCTCACTGCTCTTCCAACTCCACCATCACACCATTCATTCTCCTTCGTCTCTCTCGTCTCCTTTCTGGTTTTCTTCAGAATTAGGGCTTTTCGGTATATATGCTCACAGAATCAGCGAAGCTGGAGCGGCAGAGAGGAGGATTCGGAGACCACCACCAGGTCCAGGTCCAGGTCCAGCAGGAGTCCCACCGCAACGGGACTTCCTCTTCGTCGTCTTCTTCATGGTCCTCCTCCTACCAAGACCAGAACTTCGCCGAATCCAACCATAATCCTCACTACCTTCACTCAACTCACTTCAATGGCGGCCCTCCTGGGCCTGCCTATGCCTCCGCTCATCATCTCCCTCATTCTGGACGGAAAAGGGGCTGGCATCACCATCATCATCCTTCTCCCGGTTTCGGTAATAAATTCACCTTCTTCTTGTTCCTGTTGCTGTGACATGATTGCAGAATTATAATGACGATTTCTTTTCTGTAGTTTTTTGTTTTGGGATTTGGGAGTAAATGGCTGTTTGTTTATTTTTTTTAATGGCAGAAGTTTTGTAAATTGGTTGTTTTTGAAATGGTTGTTCAATGATGTACTGATGTGTATAGTTTATCACTACTGAACTGATGGTTTATTACTGATTAACCAATGTCAGTGATTAACTAGTTTTTAGTCAATAATTTACCAATCAATGATAAATTAATCACTATAAAAAAGACGATCATTTCTCCAATTTTAGAATACAAAAGCCATTCTGTCATTTATTACAAAAAGTGGTCAAAACCAGTCATTTGTCTAATTCTTCCTTGTGTTTTGTCGTTCGAAGACTTCTAGCAAGCTTAATTTTACGTGGTTTAGGGTTAAAAAATATCATATTACAGATGTTTAGTCTTTTGAACTTGTAGTGTTTTTTTACTATAGCAATCTTAATGGCTTAAGTTCTCAAATGTCATTGTGTATAAACTTATTGGAAAGAATTTAGTAGGGCTAGATTTATATTCCGATTCAAAGGGAAACAAAGCTCGGGATTGACTTTCTGTTCCCTCATACTCTACATATGCGGTCTACAACAATTAACATTACTTATTTCTTAAGTAACACATGAATAGAAGGAGAAGGGACACACTCCTTCCCTTCCCCTTTCCATTCATGATAAGCAAACATGCCCTTAGTACTTTGACAATCTAGTTTTGGTTGGTTTTTAATTGCGGTGTTCATGTCCCCTTTAATATACGGAATTTACCTTCCCTATAAACGTTACAAGTGCTTGGAGTTAATTTTGTTTGTTTCAGATTATTTTGAGAGTGTCAATCATGCAAAGCTTTATGTTTCTCAAGTTCCAAGAACAGCAACCGAACCAGATGTAAGTTATTGTTTTCATTGAGCTGCTGAGTGCTTAGCATAAATGTTGGTTGTGAAGTTTATTTCCAGGAACCTGATTCTCACCTTCAACATCTAGCACTTGCAAGTATGCTTCTCTTACCGTTGTATATGCTCCGCCAACTTTTAATGTGTGTAATGTGACTTTATGATGTTAGATCCGGCCCTTGTTTGAACAATATGGAAATATCGTTGAGATTGTTATACTAAAGGATAAGAGAACAGGCCTACAACAAGGTAAAAATTCTTGTTTCTTATATTTTGGTTGTCATTAGTATCGTTTTCCCTCTTGTGACCCCTTGTGGAACTAATAAGGGAATCAGTAAGTTTGATGACTCTTATTTACCGTAGTTTCCTTGCCATTTAAACATGGTAAGATGTGTTCTTTCTTCTCTTCTGTTTTGATTGTTCACCGCTTTGTACATTTTATGTGGCATTTGGGAACGTAGTTCAAATCAAGAGTTTGAACCCAAGTTGGTTGGAAATTATTTTGTGAGAGAAAATACTATAGCAAAATTGGTTTGAATCATATAATTGTGTGATTTAAACTACGTTCTCAAACGCCACGTTAGATGTCCAGACACGCTCATAGCTGCCATTATTGCGTTACAATTGCATGTAGTTATTGCCCGAATGAAATATGTATAGCTTATTTTTACAGGAAACTGTTTTGTGAAATATGCATCAACAGTCGAGGCTGACAAGGCTATTGCAGCTCTAAACAATCAGCATACTTTTCCTGGGGTGAGTTATTAATTGGTCTTGTGTCTGGATAATAACATGCCTCTTGTTGCTTTTGGTCACTTCAACTGAATCAAATTTTTAAATCTCTGTCAGGAGCTGATGCCCATTACAGTTAAATATGCTGACAGCGAAAAGGAACGTCTTGGTAGATTTCTGATGTTTTAGGCTGCAGTGGTTTTTTTGGACCCCTTTTTCTTTCCCACCTTGCTCATGTTGTTGCATCTACTCCAGTTTTGACACCTTCCAGTAGCACTGCATATATGTGGTTTTTTTAATAAAGTATTTGAATTGGATGTCCAGTTGCCTATGGCTGTTGTTGTTTCATAGCTGAAGGAGTGTCACACACACACACACACACATATAGATATGTGTGTAAAAGTATATGCGTGTATATATATGACATATATAAACATCAATTCATTGGCAGGGTAGTAAGATTTGGACAGAGATTTGAAAAGGTGTTCCCTGAAAGTAAATTGTTCTCATGGATTCTTGAGTTGAATGTATGGAAAATTTGATGTTTATTTACTTATAGATGTTGAGTTAGAAATCATCACCTGGGCCTGGTTTTTCATTGTGGATGCATCAGTTGTTTGAAATTTTCTTCAGTTATTGGAAAGCAGCATTTGGGTTTTCCATAATTCTTCTGTTCATTGCTTTCATTTTGTGTCACACATCAGAAATTATAGCACTCTGTTTTCAGCACGTCTCTCGGTCATAACCATTAACTGAACTCTTCTTCTGCTGTTCCTTGCTTTCATTTTGTGCCGCACATCAAAAACAATAAACAATAGCTCTCTGTTTTCAGCATGCCTCTTAGCCACTATTAAAATTGTAGCTAAACATCAATTATATGCTTTTCTTTGTCATTCGAAGAATAACACTCTCTGCACTTGTTCGTGCTGACTTCGTTGCCCTTTGTTATATGTAACTTATGGTAGGGGTACGTGATAAGGTGTTTGTTGCAATGATTAATAGAGAAGCTTCACCGAAGGAAATCGAGGAAGTATGCTCTTCAAAATCATAGAATGCTAAGTTTGTTGTTACTTTACATGACCGTATAGTTGTTCTCTACTTATAATTTTGTGTACAGTTGTTTTTTTTTAACCTAAATAATTATTTTGCATGTATTTTTGCATCTAAACGTCTAATGGTAATACATAAAAAATCCTTTTTTTTGGGTATAAACAGAGCTATATGCATTTCTAAATGGAAATTTGCGCATGTCTTTTATTTTCTATTCATTTAAATATCTTAGCTATCATCTTTTTTTTTTTTGGTTAGATATTTTCCCCGTATGGTCTCGTTGAAGATGTTTTCATTGTACGTGATGAGATGAAGCAAAGTCGTGGTATGTTCGTATGTATGATCAGTCTCTACGTAATATTTAAGTTAATGCATTTGTGGCATAAAATTTTATTGGTTCCTTTCTGCAGTCGAAGCTGCATGTAAGTCTGCAATGCAAAGTTGAGCATAGAAATTTGATTAGTTATCTTTTGCTGATGTTAACATCTATCTTTTTTTTTGAAGGATGCTGCTTTGTTAGGTTTTCTCATGTGGACATGGCAATTGCGGCAATCAAAGCATTGAATGGAACCTACACTATGAGGGTAAGTTTTATATGCTATGACTATATGTACTGCTAATTCATTTGCATATATTGAGGCATCTATTCATTCTTTTTGCCCTTTTTTCGTTTCTTTTGGGTTTTGGTGTCATTGAAGGGTTGTGATCACCCATTAGCTGTTCGTTTTGCGGAACCCAAGAAACACAGACCAGGAGACTCAAGGTTCTGTTTCTATGCAATTATATTTGTCAACGGCCATTTCCTTCGACTCTTGACTTAGCTCTTCGTTTAACATTGGAATTTTAGTTGTTAGCAAAAGGCCCCTTATGTTAAGTGTTGTAGTCGTCTAAAAGCAATTCTTAGTTCTGGTTTTAACTTTGTGGTCCCGAAGTACTTGCAGCAATGATTTGGCAATGAAGTTTTGGCTTGCTTCTGGGTAGTTTTAAGCCTGATGGGTGCTCGTAAATCTTTCTCCAGGTGCAATAACATATTTAATGGCATGAACTTTGGCCCCCCTTGTTATGAGCCAGTTGCTAGGTATTTTTGTCTTTCTTTTCTTCTTCCGTCTTTCCCCCCAATTGTACTACCCCATATTTCTTTTCATGTTACTCTTTTTTTCTTTTTTTCTTTTTTTTTTTATTTGTGGCAGGCCGACAACCAATCCTGGTGATTTCATGCCAGGGCATAATCAGCCTAATGCACCACATCCCGTGCATTATTTCTCTTCAACTTCACAACAGCAAGCACTTCCATTAGTGGTAAACCAGGAACCTCCACTTCTGTCACAGATACCTGTACAACAGAAGCAGAATTCAGGAGCAAGTTCTCAATCATTTCAAGTAGCAGTCCCGGATATGCAGAAACCGTCCCATTTGATACAACTGCCAAAGCAAATATTAGAGCAGCAGCAGTGTTCTCGGGCAAGCGGACAGCCGGTATTGCAAATAATCTATGTGTATATGCTATCACCGAAAAACATTTAAAAAAAAAGGGCTTCTATCTGTATGCCATTCATTTTACATGAGGATGCTACCTTAACTATGGTACAGATGCCATTTAAAGAGATTTATATGACATATTTTCACACCTCATTTCTCGGACATTCTTTTATATTTGTCTATTGTAATATTACCAATTTTATAATGGTGTTGGTTAATGTGATGTTTTTTGCAGCCTCTGCCAAGTGGAAGCAGTCCTCAGGCAGTTGCTTGCATTTCTACAATGTCTACACCTTCAGTAAATACTCAAATACCAGAATTTCCAGAATGTGATTGGAGTGAGCATACCTGTCCTGATGGATATAAATATTACTATAATTGTGTCACTTGTGAAAGCATGGTACTTTTGTTGTCTCACTCTGTTCTTGTATTTTTGGTAAGAGCGTATAAGGACTAACGAGTTGAATGATCTGCAGTGGGAAAAGCCCAAGGAGTTTTCTTTGTTTGAGGAACAAGTAAAGAAGTGGGTAAAAGAACAAAATCCTTGCCACCAGCTCCAGTCTTATTCACCCGTTCTCTCCACCCAGCAACCTGCTCAACCACAAGAAATCCAAAATCAGACTCATGTTCTTGATCAGAAACTTCAACTCGAAAAACCTTCCTTGTCTGCACCGGTGTGTATTTATTTTTTACTAGTCTTTCCTTTTTGCAAACTTTCTTGTTGATTGCACTATGAAGAGGCGTCTGCAGACTTTTTTTTCCCCTCTTCCAAACCTTATGCTCATTCTTATGAACATAAGCTATTGTTTGGTTCTTCACTAGAAACATTGTGTGTTTACATATATTACATAGACAGGCATCAAGTCTCCGCGGAAGTATATTTGTTTGCAAAAAAAAAAAGGTCGTTGACATTTTCGAGAGAAAAATGTTCATGCACTGTGTTGGATATGTTAATATTTGCTGTACTCCCAAGTTGGACATTGGTAACCAACCATGATACTAATAGCCCGTTCGGTTTATAGGTTTGAACTTAAAATTTGAATAGAAATTCTTTTTTTTTTTTTACAGCACTTTGACAAAAAGGTTTGAACTTTAAATTGTGGTTCAAACCTGCAAAACAAACGAGCACTAAATGATTTAGGAACTCTTGTATTGGGTTTCATTTTCAAAATGACTTTTATGATGCTAGTATTTGCTTCATTTTAGTTAATGTAATTCTGCAGGAACTGGGTCACGTGGAAGTGCAGTGAGAAAAAGGTCCTCCTGTTTCAGAATTGATGTTCTGAAGTTATGAGGTAACTGTAACAGGTATCATTGATCTAGGTCCTCCTCAGTCTTTTTACGAGGGCAGTACGAGGGTCTTTTTTCCCCCAGCTGATCACCAATCTTAGTCCTCGGCAACTCCAGAACATTATCTTAGCTGGCCATTTACATTGCCCGCAAACAATTTGTTGCTAGAGTAATTTTATCCTTTCAGATTTTTGCGTTCATTTTGTTGTCGCTTTTTTACCCTTCTTTCAATTAGACTCTTGGATTGAAAGGCTTTTGGCTTCTTTTTTTTTTTTTTTTTTTTTTTTTTTATGTATGATCATTGTATGATGAATGTAATCAATGTGTCTGTGGTCTATGCTGGTACGTTAACTTTTGATGTATCACTGCATATATATATATATGTACATGCACACACATCATATAACGCACATCTTGGCCTTTTTTAGCTTCTACCATGCTCATAATGGATATTAAGAGAATTTGCACATTTTATGCTTTTTATTTTTTATTTTATTTATTCCACCTAGTTCTTGAATCAGAGACAAGCAATTGGGCTGCAACCAATATTTAACCATGGAGGAAGCTTAAACACGCACCATATCCAGGTGGAAAATTATGGCCTTTACTATAACATATGCAAATTTGCTTTTTGTTTTTGCGTAAGAACAATATGCAACCGACTCATTATATAAGCTTCTTTACAATAACTTTGCTAAGTTGTCTAAAGCAAGTTTGTTCTCCCAACAAAGACGTGTACAATAAGCGATTTGAAAAAGTAGTTTTAACCATCAGTTACAAAAGTTATAGTGTAAAATTTTTACATGCTACAATATAAAGCTCTTGCATGTCATAGTTCTTCAACAAAAACTGTTGGTTTTAACTATTTTTTCAAACGGCCTAATATCCGGTTTAGGTCAAAATAGGGCACTGTTATGCATCATTGGTATGTGTTGAGAAAAAGAGAACTATCACGTAGTAAAAGTGAAAGAATTGGAGTCTCACTATGTTATGTCTCAATGTTAGTGTATAGTTACATATGTGACAATTACATCCCCAATAATGGTGATAAATCATATTTTAGGGTAAAATTGGGTTTGACATTATGCTATGCTGTATTTTGTTCGAGGGATTTTGATTTGATAGGCAACATCAATGGGGAGACACCGGTCTAACCTAACATGAAGAACGCTTATTAAATTAAAATGATCAATTCTCAAACTTCATGTCTTCTGCTTTGTGAGCTTTATGAGGTTATACCCGTTATGATTGTTTAACAATTATTGCTTTAGTAACCAACCCATCCTTTTGGAGGTTACACTTATTTTGGCTTAAAATTATAGCCATCATTATGCCAAATGGATGAGCTGATTGGTTTTAATAAAGTGAAATCATGTGATTTGGAGGTAAAGAAAAACGGTCCTCTGGACGTTAAACATGCCTTTTAAGCTTAAATTGCCCCTACTACCCTTTTGCTCGAAAATAATTTTAAAAAAAAGTTGATTTTACTTTTTATTCTAAAGTAATAGTAGTTGTCTCACTTTAATTTTTAAACTTTCAACTCATACATTAATAGTTCTCAAGCTTTCTAAATGTTACTAGTTCCTCTATAACATAACGTTACAAAAACTAAAGAATTTCATCATATGAAGCACATGTGATTCGTTAATAAAAAGTATTCTAGTAAAATTATTTTTAAGTAGTGCCCTTTTCATTTCAAACAAGTGTAGCTAGCTCTTGACCTTGTTTTTTATATAGAAGAAAATAAAATTGTTTTTTATAAGCCCTCTTGAGTTACCCTAACCAGTAATTTCAACTAACATGCCTTGGTGAGGCATTTTAGTTGGAATTATTTTTGTTCCCTGGGCAAAAGATCGATCCCCAGACCAGATGCTCCTAGTGTTGGCAATTTCACATGGCTACCGAACATGCTAATTGGTAATTTAAAAAAAAAAAAAAAAAACTTTTGAGCCATAAAAATAGAACTTAAGGTTCCCATGTCCCTATCAAATTCTTATTGGGTCAGTATTCATTATATGCAGTTTTCACTTTCTATGCTATTCCTACGTCTTTGAATGTGAAGTGTCGGTGACTTGTTGGTTTTCGTTGGCATATATAGTCCCTAACCACACCCATATTCAATGAACCAAATCCACGAGTGAATCCAATGCTATAAACGGAAATTAAAAGACATTTTTATTTTACCCATATGCTTTAATGTGAGTCGGCAGGCAGAGATTCCTTTTTTTTTTCTTCTTTTTTCATTTATTATTTTTTAAGAACATTTATATAGCACTTAGTAAATCATTTTAAATTAAAAAAATTAATTCAATTACTGAGAGTTTTATACTGTTGTTGTTTTTGAAAAAAAACTTTTATATTGTAATATATAAGAGCTTTATATTGTTAATGGTTTGAATTTTTTTTCTAATTTATTTATTATTTTCTAAAAATTTTTATTTGAAGTTTGACAAATCTATTTGAACTGAAAAAACCAGATTAAAAATTGTAGCATGTGAATGTTTTATATTATTGTTGTTTTTTAGTTTTATATTATAGTATATAAAAGCTTTACATTGTTTACAATTTATAATATGTGAACATTTTATATTATTATTGTTTTTTTAGTTTTATATTATAGTATATAAAAATTCTAGATGGCTATTTGTAATCGGTGCAAACGCGACAGTAATTTGCGCTTATCTCGTAGGCCATAGCATATTCGAGCAACTTTGGCACAACGCAATTAATTCTCTCACTAAAAATCCTCAAAGTTGCAGCCCCTAGTTTCTCTAGAATTGTTCTTTTCGTATCCTTTATTGGATTGCCCAGAAGGAGAGAAAATTTGAATAAAAAGAGGGTCCTATATTAATTGCGTGACAAAAAAAACTCCAACCCTCAAAATCATGACTTCAGTCCTCTCAATGAAATCAATGCACAGTGCACACCCCTCCTACAACAAAAACAAAGATGTAGGACAAAAATGAGGTCAGAATAATTTAATAAAAGACTCCATTTACTATAGTACTACTTCTATTATTTTCTTTACTTTACATACCCCCAAAAACTAACCTCCTCTAGTTCTACCAAACCCTACCATCCCTCTAAAATTAAAAAACAAATGTAATCAAGAAACTTGCCACTTTTTCCGGTCAATCAATTTAAAAAAAAAAAAAAAAAGCTAAAAGAGCAATCATATTTGGGTATGAAAAACAAGTTGATTCTTTGAAAGAAATTGAAAGAAAATTTCAAGACCATGCACCGGCTCAGCATGAAAATTACATACCAATATTCATGGGGGGGTTTTGTAGTATAAAGTACTACTACCGTCTTCACCTTTCCTCTAAAAAAAAAAAAAAAAAAAAGAGAGTGGTAACCTAAAAATTACATAATAGCTAGCAATATTTGACCTTCTTGTTCTTGTTCTTCTTTTTCTCTACTTTTGCTTGAGCATATGGGAGGGAACAATGTCTTGAAGAAGGCCATGGTCCGTCATAAGCAAATTAGAAGGTCCTGTAGGGGTGCAAAAGCGTCGACTGATCTCATGGTGAAGAAAAGCGGCATTCGGAATCGAATCGTAACCGAAATTGTTACTTGAATTGGGCAATATTGATGATAAGGCATGATCACCAAAATGTTGCTGTTGTTGATGAGGTTGGAGGAACTGATAGCGGGGTGGTAGGGATATTGTTGTTCTTGGAAATGGCATGGCAAAAGTACTGGCCGAGGCCGGTGCCGGCGGCGGCGCGCCACAGTGATTCAGTTGACGAGAAGTGAGTGGACTCGGATGAGTATGTTGGCCCTCATAAGTGGTCACCACCACACTTGGGTCACTGAAGGATCTCTCCACTCGCTTCTTCACATTACATGATGCACTAGTGCAACGATAGTAACTCCTACATATATACATATACATAACAACATGTTATATTGACAAGATCATGTATTGTAGTATATATTGTGGGAAATAGAAATTAAGCAAATAAGAAAAAAAGTGTAACATTCTCATCAATTATGAACTTGTCAAGCCAAACATATTTTCACAAATCCATAATAATAAGGTCATTGTGTAATACTTATATTACTCATAGATTAATGAAAAGACAGAAATGGAAGAGATTAGAAAGGTAATGTATTTGAAACTATATATATGATATATACGTTTACATATGTACCTGGGAAAAGGGCTGTTCTTAACAGCTTTTTGGCCGTACTTTCTCCATCTGTAGCCATCTTCGAGATGATCAACCTCGCTCTTGGTCATGAACGCGAATCTCGGCTCTCTCTGTCTCTTCTGATTTGTCTTCTTCGCTTTCAACCCTCTAATCCACAGAGAGAGATACATTAACAAAACCGAAGTCAACAAATCATCAGCCACATATTCAACAACAATAAACAAATCCCATTTCACAAAAGCCCCAATATTGAAATTCCAACTTGCTGAATCGGTTTTCGCACCTACTTATAATATGGTTCTTTTAGTATACTTAGAACCCAAAAAAGAGGTCAAAAAATAGAAACTAAAGAAAAAAAAATTTATCTCGATCTATTCTGAACTGGGTCTGTCTCAAACCTTAAGTTAATTAAATGCAAGAAATTAAGAAAGATTAATAAATAGCTTACTGTTTCTTGGTCTTCTCATGTGCTGCTCCTTCTCCTTCTCCTTCTCCTTCTTTATCTGCGTCTTCTCCTTCATCTTCAATATCTTGGTCTTGGTCTGCAGTTTTAGTCTCACGCTGAGGATCATCATTGAGGGCTTCACTTGATGCCGACGAAACCGATGGAGTGTTGGGCGTAGCCGGCTGATTATTATTGTTGTTATTATTCAAGGTCTCCTTAGTAGTGGTCCCTTTAGTACTAGTCAGATTTGAAGCCACTAAAGAAGATGAATGATGAAGTGGAAAATCAAACAAAGGAGGAATATTACTAAAATCTTGAACACCCATAGGCTCCATAAACCCTAGAGAGCCCTTTTCTCCTTCAAAGAGCAAGTCGAACGTACTACTGCCTGAGCTGATTAATGGATAAGTGTTTAAAGTAAGAAGATCAGAAAATGAAAATGGTGTAGTATTTTCCTTCTTGATCTTCTTCTCCATAGCTCCTCAGTATCTAGTACTGCAAATTGTTCATTAACGTCTCAAGCACTTGGGGGTGGGGGGGGGGCGCAGAGAAAGGGAAGTGGGGTCTGTTTTACAGAGAGAACGAGAGAGTAAGTAGGGTAAGACTGGTCTAGTTTACAAGAGGGAAAGAGAGAGGTTTGATAGAAAATGAGGTCTAGGGGGACGGCGGTGAGAGGATAATTGACTATAGAGGTTGTGGACATCAAAGATTGACTGGCAATTGTAGGTCAAGGTTTTGTACGGACTCAACCAAAAGCCGGTTAGAGCTTTGCAAAAATTGGATGCATGCAATAATACTATTGAAGTGGTTTTACTTTTTTGTGGTTTTTCCAAGTTCCGACAAGGTGGTCGACGCGACGGTTTCATACGTATTGGTTTTGAGTCTTGACTATAATCTTGTATTTATTGTTTGCGTTTGAATTTTTTTAAAAAAAAAAAACAAATAAAAGAAAAGTATGACCAGTTCTTTACTTATTAGAAGTGTGAACGGGATTGCCAAGCACGTGACCTTCTTACGGCTTGGGCTCCAAAGAATCTTCTTTGTGTATGAATCCTCCAAAGGTAATTTCTTTTTTCTTTTTTCTTTTTTCTCTTTTCTTTTCTTCTTTTCCTTTTCCTTTTTTTTTCTTTTATAATTTGCTTTCGGAAATTTAGTGCATATTTCTTTTATCAGCCTACCTCTCATCTTTGCTTGTTATCTTTATTGCCTTTCTACATTACTTTTGGATCTCTTGAATACCCTTTATCTAGCTAAATTGTCCTCACTCAATACAGGACACTCTCTCTCTCTCTCTCTCTCTCTCTCTCTCTTTCACTCATACACACGCGATCACACACACAGAAAAAAAAAAAAAAGGAACAAAGTAAAGGGAATGTCTTTGTCATGCTGATGGTGTGATGATGTTATGTTTGTCTCTTTTAATCAAGGAAACTAAAAATGAAGTAGGTAATATATTAATATGAAGATAGATGAGAAGGTTCAATACTCTTCAAAGGAAAAAAAAAAAAAAGTCCCCTCTATAGCTCTCCCGATCTGGTATGCAAACTCTTTTTGACTGCTTCAACATGTGATGAGAGTGGGAATGTCACTAGAAAAACACATGTATGTAGTAGGGCATCCGATCATATCAATTATATATGTATATATATGTATATATTCCCACGAATAAATATAAAGTGGAAAAAGATAAATATAACTTTGGGTGGATATATTCTAATGTCTTCTATTACAATCAATTTGGTACATCAGTATATAAACGTAAGCATGTACTACTAGAAGAATATATATATATATATATATATATATATATGTAATTAGGGACCTAAAATGGAATTATAAATATACTGTATGTTTATTATCTTTAAGGTGTGAAATGACATTTGGAAAAAATGTTCCATGCGTCTGATATATAGTCGGTGATTCCGTGGGTAATAGCTAGCTTTTTCTCTCGCGGCCAAAATTTTTGAAAAATATGATGTAGATCCCAAGAGCAAAAAAGAAGTAATAAGAAACAATAAGAGATGATCGGAAAGAGATAAAGAGGAACATGTTAGCTATCTTTCTCTCTTGACTGCTTCTCCTTTGGTGAAAACTGTTTATGGAAAGGTTCACACATGTATACATACATAGATATATACACACACACGTGTGGCGTACGCATGAGGCACCAAGATCACACGCTGACATAATTTCCGTGTACCTTTTTTTTTTTTAACTGAATTTCCGTGTACCTTTTGCATGCTTCAATTATGTTGTTTCTAACTTTTCTGTAGCCAAATATTTAAATGGCTTATTGATCATCTCTGAGAATCATATAATTTTGGGTAAAGTTCTCAAGATCTCTTCGAGGTAAAGACTAAAGCCACGGCTTTTCTATCATCAAATTCTGATCGCCTCCTATTCCTACATGGGGTTTCCTATATATTAGAGCCAATAAATGATTTGTTCGGGTTCCTTTTTGGTAGGGTTAAAAAAACAGTATTGTGCAGATTTGAATCATCGTATTCTTGTTAATTATATAATTTTAATATGAAGTTAACATCATGTTTTTTAGTATTATGTTCGTTAAGATACAAAACCAGATCAAATCTGCAACCATTTAAAACTCCATATCACCCCAAACTCTAGTGCTATTGTCTAAAATGATGTTGAGTTATAAATTAAGCTTTGTTTTGGAGAATCAGTTGGAACATAAGTTTTGATTAAGTTTAAAAATTGTAACGTGTGAGAGCTTTATACTGCAGTAATTTTTTGTTACTGAGAGCTTTATACTGTTACAGATATAACAGATGTTTTAAACACCCTATGAAACCATGCAATACCATAAGATTCTCTCCAATTTTTTAAGTGATCACTTGAAGACGATACATATTCCAAATCAAACTAAATTATTTGAGTTCAACCCATGATATAATTGATTAAAGCAATCTCCAAAACCCTTTCTCAGCTCATTAGACGTGTACATCTTTGGTATAAATCAACGCCAATTATAATATATAGTTTTATAAAATAATTAGGTTTTTCACCAATATGAAGAGACAGGCCACTTTTTGGGGTACACAAGGACATATTAACATTAAGGCTTGTCCACAAAATTCAAAACCAAGATTGCCTCAATCCACGTTATCTCCATTTTCTTGAAACCTACTTAGGCCACGACTGCACGGTTTCAAATGTTCCCATGTCTCCCCCAACCATTTCCCACACCATACGCCACCGTTTGGTAGGTTAGCCTTTCACAATCACACGTGTGGACCCCTTCTTTGACTGCCCATTCCATGAGTCCCTTGATCAAACAACACCATCACCGTCCACGTTTTTGGAACCTACGGCATGTTGTTGCTGTAGCTGCATCAGATCCATGTGTAAATTCCATCACGGCGTGAAACATAAAACTGTGCAATATTTGATCAAAAAGCATATAAACGAATCCATTGACTTCTATTGTGTCTATATATCTAAGGTAGCATTTTTGCTCAACAAGCTTACCAATTTAAAAAAATGATTAGTAAAAGTTCATCTATCACTAATCACTATTAATAATGTAATCACAACATACATAGTAGTATGCGAATTTTGACTTATTTTGTTATTATCATGAATTAAGATAAATATACAAGTACTCAGTTGAACTATCGATTCCTATTTTAGTTTTTAGCAACCAATATATTTTTAACGATATTTTAAGTAGAATATAGGCATTATATACAATGGGCAAAACGGCTCCATTTGATCTTTATGTAAGATCTAAATTACTGTAGGGAAAAGGCTTTAAACGTGGTTTGGAATATTCTAGGGTTTGGCTTAAGAGTACACGGTTTCAAGATATGGTATTATATATGATATGTGCATATTTCTTTTTGTATCATTGTTAGTGGAACATTAAAAATAATATTTTAAACCCTGGTCCATTATTATATGGCGATATTGTAAGATTGCCTAATGGTACAACATGATATTAAATATGAAAAAAAAATATTTAAAGTGACTGTTTGACTAATGTTGCTTCTTGGATACGTTTGGGAGCTCTCAAAAAGAGACAAAAACAGCACGAAATTAATTAAAAGTTTTTTTGTTTTGTTGCGAAAGTCTCCGTCTTCTCTTATCAGCCCAAAGCCACAGACCCAAGGCCGAATTTTTGACCATTGTCACGAGTCTATGCCATTTGTCCCGAAATTATCTTTCTATTTTTTTTATTCTTAATTTTAAATTATTTTGCAAAATTTTTTGATATAAATTTTCGAATACATTTTTTTAATCGTACTAGAAATTATTTTTGCTTGTCAGAAAACCAACATGCAACGTGCACGATTCTTCTACTAACATAACAATACAACGCAAGTCGCATTGTCCGGTTCATCCTCACAAATCATAGCTAGCATTGCTAGTTGTTTTTTTTTTATTATTATTTTTAGAAACATTAGGCGTTGTTTAGTAATGTTTTTAAAACAAGTGAAAATAGTTTTGTTTTAAAAAATAAATTTTTTTTAATAAATTATATTAAGAGTGTTTTTGAAATTTTTGTCTCAAAAAACATACAAAAACATTTCTAAAATTTCTTAAAATAATATAAAACGGGCCTTTAGTTTCTAATCAAGAAATGTAAAAAAAAAAAAGGCTTAAATTACTTGGGGTGTTTATTAGTGTGGTTTCTATATTTTGTGACACACACACAAATACGGTTCAATATTTACCTTTAGACTGATGATAATCGGCCTCCTTAAAATTTTTTTTTTTAACTTAAAGAGCGAGAGATTCAAATTCTACCTCTTATATTGGAGCTAAGCGTGCAGGTTAAGCCTGCCACCGATTAACACGTTAATTAGCTGAAAATATCATGAGTTTGGCAGTAACTTCTCCTATCTTAATCACAACAAGAAGAGCATGTGAAGCCAATCAATGGACAAGACAATTGCCTATCCTCCACTACTTGGCTATCTCTCATAATTTTTCTTATTTATTTTATCTCTTTTTCCCATTATATATTAAGGATATTAAAGCATAGAAAGAGAAAGTAATCATGATATTCCCAATCTAGTAGATTTATGTTGCTAACAACCCTCCATTATTGCCGGGTCGTAAGCCAAGAATTCCTATACCTGTTTCTCATGGGTTTATATATATATATATATATATATATTTGTTGTTGATATCTTAACCCCACCTACTTTTTGTTTTATAAAAGAGTCTCACCCCACATGAAACCGTGAACTTATCCCAGTTATCTTCAAACAATAAATATAAATAACGAATCTCCAAAGGTCATTATACTTTATACTCTCTCTCTCAATTCTCAAAGAAACCTTCTAGAAGTTTGACATATATAATTCAAAGATTTTAAGATAGCTCTTTCTATATGACCCGTGAGGCGATCCCATTTACTTTTGGTTGATACTCTTTTTTGGGAGTCATCAGTGATAACCCAACAAATTGCAAGTTGCGACTTTTTTTGTGGCAAGGATATTAAGACCTCACATGGAAAAGTCAAAAGTTTTTTTTTTTTTTTTTTGAGAGAGAGGTTATGAGAATATGCAAGTTAACAAGAGGCATTTTGTGAATTGGGTTCATGAAGGGGAAAAGTCAAATAGAATGCGACAATTAATGGGTCCAAATTTGTATGCCTTGGATATTGAAGATATGTTAATGGAGAGAGAAAGCAACCATAACATTAATTATACTTTTCTTCTTTCTTCTTCAGTTCTTTTTTTTTTTTCCTTCTTTTCTGAATTATATATGTGAGAGAGATTTCGGTTTTTCTGATGAAATTCTACTAATTTCGTCTAATTGTAATTTCTTTATTAAATGAAAAATCAGGTTTATCACCAATGTGATGCTTGAACCGGGACACCTCACAAACGAAAGGACGTAGCATTTGCCATCAAGAGGTACTGTAGAACGTCTAGTAATGTTAATTATAAAAGTTATTTAATCACTATTTTAAAGCTTTGTTATGAAAATAATGTGACAGAAACAAAGAATAAAAACACATAAAAAATTTACATGGAAACCTAAAAAGGGAAAAAAACCATGGACAGAGGAGAAGAAAATCACTAAACTTGTGAAGATTAAAATAGAGACGTTAAGAAGGCTCAAAATTCATTAATAATAAAAACCCTAACGCAATGCATCATATATATAGGTATAGACAAAACCTTATAAGCCCAAAAACATAAACTAAACGGCCCAAAAACAACGGTCCGTACCGCGGGGGCTCCGCCCCTGCACCCCCGACGAGATCAATGGTGACCAACGGGATTGAGCCAAAGCCCGATCCCTCCGCTACCACTACAGATCTCATGAAAAATCCTAATTTTGTTTTTCATCACAATTATCGCACCGTGAATTTTTCGGGTCATATCAAACTGAATTCGGGTCACCATACTTTAACAATCTCAATAAAAGCTCAACAATTCCAAAAAAAAAATCATAAACTTGAATTATAATGTTTGTCGATTTGTTTGTTTGTTAGGGGAATTAGCTCGCCCTTATGTTTTGTGTCATATTTAGAACGATTTTCTTATATGAATAGCTTGTTTCAAAATTATTGACTTTCCCTTAAAAAAAAATTATTGAATTTGTCGATACTCCTTATAAAGTACACAAAAATAAAACTTTAAAAATTAACTCTGAGCGCTCCTATTTAATTTTATAGGTTAAAATCATATTATTTACAAAACAATAAATTTTGATCTAAAATATACATTATAAATATGACTGAGTCTTACTATTTTATAAGTAGTAGGGTTTCAAGCATATAAAAAAAAAAAAAAGATTTTTCTTAACTTTGATGCTTTAGCATATATATTTTCACCTTCCCCACCACGAGAGAGAATTGCTGTTTGTGCGTCATTCTGTTTCAAATATGCCTATATGCCTATATGCCTATTAATGCTGACTCAAACGGCTGAAAACTTTGTACTTGGTCGGTGCTGACACCTCTATTCTACATATCAATTTGGAAAATTTCAGTGACAACCCAAGCTGTCGGCCATCTTTCACATTTTGGTCATAAGGAGAATAAAACATATGGTCAATTAATTCATCACATTTTAGAAACCTTTTTTTTTTTTTTTTTTTTTTGAGAAACACATGCATTTTAGAAACTTAGCAGTTCATGTTACAGAAGAAAACCATGTTTTTATTCATAATATTATTATTCATGTTATTTTTCATCTCAAATATTAATGATACTGTATGTTGTTCGGTGTACTAACTAATTAACCCCCGCAATTTAATCATTGTTTTTCAATGTAATTAACCTTGTTGATGTAGTCAGGAAAACGGAAAAACAACAGATAATTGCTCAGTGTCTATGTTTTGTACAATTTTTATGTATCTTTTGATGCGAACAAATTTGTATCGGAAAGGTCCCAAAATTATCTATCATTACAGAGAAAATATAAGAGAGCCCAGCTATCTCGCAGGTTCGAGTGTCAAGAGTAGGAGTGAAATCCTATAATCTCCCTGCAAAAAAGGTTCAAAAAAATTAGTGGGGTAATGAAGTTTGTTGATGGAATGCTTTGCAATAGCCTCCGTGATAGGGTTTCTGTCTCCTTTTTTTTTTTTTCTTTTAAAGAAATCTTATCTACTTGTCAAATGAATACCGATTAAGTGAACCTCAATTATCTTTCATATTACAAAAATATCCTACCGAAAAATTTAAAAAAAAATGGCTTAAACATTTTGTTAGCGGTTAATTAGAGTTTAGATTTTAACAACTTATTTTATTTTAGAAAATCAAAGTCTAATTTTTTTATAAAAAAAATCAAAGCCTAAAGACTTCAAATATAATACTCCATTTTAATTATATGGCAGTGGCCCTTGCCGGCCCAAAATCCTTTTGTTGGTTTGGATTTAATCTACAACAACCTCTGAAACCTTCGTTAAAATTAACGTGTGACTGAAATTGTGTAGGTCTAGGTCCTAATGTTACCTTATAGTGCTTAGTGAGCACCATAATGCTTTGTATAGAGTCATCAAGGACTGATTTTTGTGTTGTCATTCTAATGTGGTAGTTTTCCTTGTTTAGTTTGATGAAATTTTAAAAACACATCAAAACGTAATAAATATTTTTATATCTCACTATCAACCTACCTTCATGCATAAAGTAGTGGCAAGGAGTGCCTTACTCCATTTTATAGGCAAATGTTCGAGCTTCTGGAAAGGTCTCAACTAGTAGTTTTGTGAGTTGGTTGGATAATATATATGTTTACTACTTATAATCAGAGATAGAGCCATACATAGAACAGGATGGATAGGGAAAAAAAAATTAGTGAAACAACGTAATTGTCTTAAACAATTTATGAAAAATACTCTATAGAATTATATTAAAAAAAAAAAAACAGAACATCAAATTTTAGAAAAGATCTTGAGTTTTATATTTTTCTTAATGTTTAAATACTTCTAAAAAAAAGGATCTAGTCAAAGGTAATTTTATCTTTTCTTGATATTATTTTTGTCTCTAAAGTTTGTGAAAGACAAAATTGAAACAAGTTTTTCAAATTTAGATGATGCTGTTGTTGCTCTGTATTGTTGGCATTAGACAATTTATAGATATTGTTGTTGTTTTGTGATCTTATTTTCCTTATCAGCATCAAAATCTTAGATAACTACTCTCAGTTAGTTGTTCTTTGTTTTGTTAATGGAGATTTTTAACCTTTTACCATCTCCCATCACATTTATGTTCTTGATGTTATTTGATAATTCATATCGTTTACGTTAACATTAAAAAAAAAAAAAAAAAAACTTGATATCCTTCCGTATGCTACTAGTCGTCATTTCTATTATTATTGCTTATAGATGTTGCTATAGTAGACCATTTTTTCGTTTCACTGTTTTATTGTCGAATTCAATAATGTTGTCGTTTTTAAGTCATTGGTGATTTCTATTGTCCTTTCTATATTGTAATTGACATAGGTCGATGTTGTTTTCTCTATCTTTGCTGCTTTTTGATATCATTGTCACGTGTTATATATTGTCGTTTGTAGTGCTACTTCTAACGGTGGCTTTAACACTAACGAAGATTTTAGTCGTTTCATGATATAATTGTCGTATTTTTACCAGTTGTTATCGGTGCTATCTTGTCGTTTTCAAGATTGCTATCATTCAGTTTAACAGAGTTCATTGTCTTTTCAGGTTTGCCTTCTTCTTTTTTTTTCCCTCCTTTTCTTTCGGTACTATATCGTTCGCAGTTAGTTTTCAGTCAATAGGTTCATCATTTTTATCGGTTTTAAGTTTCATGTTAGTTTCTGGCTGTTGATTTTCGTCTTTTTAGTAATTAATTACGGTGGTTCCTTAATTCGTCGTTTCTGATACGACTTTCATTTGTGTTATCGTTTATCTTTTAGTTGCATTTTTAAATGTTGTTGTTTTTCTTCTTTAACTTGTAAAAATTCTTTTATATCTTAAGACTTAGGTTGAAAAAATTAGTAGTGTCAAAGCATACCTAAGCCTCTATTATCAAACATGTGGTAACGAAAATTCCTTTCCTTTTCTTTTTTTTTTTTTAAAGGACAGTTGCAAAAATGGTTATTGCTTCAACATTTGCACGTACTATACGTAAGAAGGTGGGTTCTTTCTCCTCAAATGGAGTAGAATTATGATTAGCAGTGGGGTGTGTGGTTTTCATTAGTTAAAACTCTGTCTAGGCCAGATTATAAGTGCCTTCACATGGGGGAATAGGTTTTGGTCAATTGACTATGTCCATCGACATTTGTGGAGTCTAACTTTGAGCCGTTAACAAGCTTTATCATTTATGTTGAGCAGGTTGCCCCTCTATGAGTCTCGATGTCGTCAGTTAACCCTATAATTTAATTGCAATCTGGTGGATCCTGTTGGTATTCAGGATCTTTGGTGTCTAATAAGCGGCTATATTGAATATTTGTTGGTACTATTTTTAGTTGAATGAAGATCAAATTTCTCAAAAAATAGAGAAGCAATGAATTTAGTCCTATCATATTGAATAGCTGCATCCGTCGCTAAAAGGGTGTTTGACAAAGCCAGTTCGTAACCAAAAATTTTTATTGCTACAGTGTAAAGCTCTCATATACTATAGTGGTAAGAAAAAATGAGCTATAGTATAATAGTTTTCAGTTCAAAAGATTTAGTTCTAACTATACGTCCTAAACACCCCATAAATCTATAAATTCAAACGATATAAAATAATTTAGCACGAGAAAAAAAAACCCAAGTTTTTTGGAAACATTTTTTTCAAATATAATAAATTTGATATTTCAAACCAAGTTCTCTTCATCTTCGTCCAAACTGATAGAAAGAAACAGCGACCGTCTCCTCTACCGGTTTTCACAACAACTTCTGTCGTGCCCCCTCATCATGCAGAACAATCGGCGTGTGCCTCCCATGAGTGACAATTCTGTTTGCAAATGCTGGCGGTACTTTCAAAGCTTTTCTTTATATCGGATGCCGTTATAGTCCTCTCGCAAAAGAGCTACGGAGCCTGCAACTGCGATAGAGGCTACGACTGCGGCTGCAGCTACAGCTGTGCAATAATAAAAGTTAATGAAAGTTACTCCTAAGAAAGTTGTACCATGTTATGCCAATAAATTCAACATTGAACCATCAAGTATTACTAGTTAAAAACAATGTGAGCATGTGTCATACTAAGTGCAGAGGACAATGTACACGTAAATCTTACCCAAAAAAAAAAGGAGAGAAGTGAACTATAACGCCCTGAAATTTATTTAATGTCAATGTAATATAAATGATGAATTAGTGTGTCATAATTAATGTTTTAACATTAATTTGATTATTGGGTTGGATTTTGAATTTTTCGTTGTTTTGTTAATTTGATGAATCCAAATGATTTCATATTGTTTTAAAAATAATGTTTTGAGTTTTAAAACACAGCAATTTGTAAAATGTTAAAAATACTTCGTTTTACAAAACCGTGGGCGGCACATGGTTTTCGTACAGTAAAACCGCCCATCGATTTTCTCTATTTATTCTCTCTCTTCCTCCTCTCTCCTCACTCTCCCGATTTCACTTTTTCTCTCTCTCTTGAACTCTCTCGGCTCCTCTCTTCTCTCTCTATCTCTCTCAAAATTTTTGAATCAAAATTTGAATCCAAGCTTCGGGTTAGCAAGGAGGAAGCTTGGGGACGTGATTTGGCAACCGAGAACGCGGATTGAAGCTTCGATTCGAGGTTAGTTTTGAAATTTCTAAACTTTTTACAAAATTCTCAATTTTGTGCATTTTTGAAATCTAGGTTTGTTTAAGCTTAGAAAACCTTCGATTTGAGTTAAATGAACTTAGAACAACTAGAATCTAAGCTTAGATTGAAGAAAAACGGATTGGATTCAAGATTTTTCATTTTTCTCCCTATTTTCTCATTTTTGGATTTTTGAGATTTTTGAGTTTAAATCTTGTTTAAATGAGTCCAAATATGTTTTAGTATGTTTTTCTATCAACTATGATTGTTTTCTATGCCTGGGATTTGAGAAAAACAGGTTATAATCAAGATTTGAATTTTGGGGATCGAGAAACCCGTGGCTGGAATTTCTGGGTTTTCCCAGTTCGGCTGCGTGTTCGGTAGGCCGGAATAGGGATCGGCAGGCCGGTGTTCTTCCATCCTGCAGGCCGAACCTGGGGAAATGACCGGCCGACCGGACCTGACTTCCGGCAGGCCGAACTGTATAGTTCAGCCGGCCGAAGCAGGGAGTCCGGCAGGCCGATCGAGGCATAGAAAATTTTGTGATTTTCACCCGTTTTCACTGTTTTGAACCCTGATTTAAATTCCAATCTTATAGAATGATTTTAAAGACACAAATGGCACACTAGGACATCATGAAATGGTTTAGTAACATAGAATGTCTCGAACTAGATATTGATCGACTTAGTTTGTATCTAGGATCGTTCGTGGTTCCGCGGAGCTAACGTATAGCGGACCGGGATTACGGTGTGGGGCACCAACACGAGTATTGAGGTAGGACTTCTACCCCATTTCTTTGGTAGCCTGGTTTTGAAATGATTTGGCTTTGAAAAGGATTTCTTTTAAAATGTTTAAAACGGTTGTTTGAAAATGAATTTATCGGTTATATTTTAATATACCGTGAACTAAAATGAACTTCATAATAAATGTAAATGACAACACTCGGTAATTGGGTTTTGAATGATGGTGATAATAAACATATAGGCATGATGTCATATTACAGATCGGGTCGTGTAGCGATCGACCTTGGAGGCAGGTCCCGAAACCCAGCTGGGCCACTACGGTGGTGATATTATTATGGTTTGCCTAGGAAAAAGAAAATGGTATTTCTGGTTGTCCAAGTAAACTGTTCTGAGTAAGGATGGTTTTACTTAAATTTGCTTATTTATTTATTTACTCAAAGTTTCCTTTTAATGACTCCTGAATAATATTATGTTTCTTTAAATTAAATTATTTTATAAAACATAGTCCTACTGAGCCTTTCGCTCACGATTTATCTGTTTTTAAATTTTCCCCCTCTAGGTGGTCTTCCCTTTAGGTTTGGAGAGGAATCTTTGGACAAGACTCAGGAGCAGTAGAGGATTAGTAAATTCATTTGTAATATTTAAATCAAGGCATGTAAGATCTTAATTTTATTTGTACTTGGACTGTGATTGTATCTATGATATTATCAGTACCATGTGTGTGCACAAGTTGTGGGTCTGTGGGACCCATACTCGCGATTTTATTATTTTATTTCTATTCGTTTAATGATTTCAACTGCCTAATGTATATAGACTCTTTTTAAGGCGTTGTTTTGAAAACCCCATATTTTATTACCTAATCCAATCCTCACACTCTTGATTTTAATTAAATTCTCTTTTTATTAATTTAAATAACCCGTCACGTCACCTCCCGTACTCCGGGGCGTGACAGAATGGTATCAGAGCTCAAGGTTATGAACCTTGGGAATTGTGCACACATAGGTTTGATAATGAAATACCTCTGACAGTCCAAATTTTGTTTTCAGAAGTGAGAGAATGGCACCTAGATGTCGTTCGACGGCTGACGTTGAGTTCGGGAATGATGAGAGCATGATGAGGTCTATGTTTGCGGCTTTTTGGCAGATGGCAGCCAGGGCTATACTGGGAGATTCTGATGCTGGTAGTCGGCATGCGTACTTTAAGGAATTTCGGCGGGCGTCAGTTCTGACTTTTGATGGCAATGGGGATCCGCAGTTGGCAGAGTATTTGTTGGATTCGATCTTGAAGCATTTGGATACTCTTAGTGTGCCTGAGGAGTATCGTGTGGAGTTTGCTGCGTATAAGCTCGAGGGTGGCGCTAACACTTGGTGGAAACAGGCTAAGCGTCTGGAGCGCGGTGGTGATATCAGTTGGTACAGATTCGAGGAGCTGTTCTATGATCGATATTTTCCACAGGGGTATAAAGATCAGAAGGCAGCTGAGTTCTATAGATTGCAGTAGGGTGATATGTCAATTCGGGAGTATGAGGCAAAGTTTAATGAGTTGGCTAGGTTTGCTCCATCAGTGGTGGCATCGGAGCGTGAGAAATGTATTAAGTTTCAGGAAGGGCTCAAGGCTCCTATTCGGCAGCAGTTGGTTGCTCTACGGCTTAGGAGTTTCGGAGAGCTTGTGTCGTCGGCAATCTCCGTGGAGAATGATTATGTGCAGTATTGTGAGGACTGAGCCAAGGCTTCAAGAGGACCGCAGAGAAGTGACAGGAAGAGCACCAGTAGTCGTCCAGCTCCGGGGAAGAACAAGCAAGGTGGTGCGACCAGTGGTAGCAGCAGTTCGTCTGGCAGCGGGCGCAGCAATCCCTACAGCTTCCATTGTCATTTCTGTCAGTAGCCCGGACACATCAAGAGGAATTGCCCGATCAGGAGTTGTAACACCCGAGATTTTTAATGCATTAAAAATGCATTAAGTTAAGGATTAATTAAGATGAAAAGTACAGTATAATGTAAAATACTGTATAATAAGATGGAGAATTATACAGTATTAGAGCAATACAGTATAAGAATTGGATTTTGTGGACCACAATTTCTTTTTATACTTTTATAAAAGAAAAGAAGAAAAAAAAAAGGAAAAAAAATCAAAAAATCACACAAATTCGGGTCTCTATCTCTACTTTCTCTCTCTAGAATTCTCTCTCTCTCCTCAAATCTCGTTTGAGATTCTGGTGTTATTTTTCGACACCTCCCGCACCAATGGGAAGCTCTCGTTGAGCTGAGTCCAACGAGGTGTCGTGCCACCCAAAACTTCACCGGAGGAAGGCTCACGCGCCGCCCAAAGTGACGGTGAAACCCATTTCTTCCCGACGTGATTTCTCCGCCGTCCGACCACCAATCGACGTGATCTTGGTGTCTATGGACTCAGCGTGAGGAGAGGAACAAGAGGGTACCAATTTTTCAGCTCGATTTTGGCTGGAACAGCTTCGCCGAAGCTGCCCCATTTCCACCGTCGAGCCGCCGTCAAAGCCGCCTTGTCCAGCGACGGTATGGTGCACCGCCGCCCTCATTCCGTTCAGAGGGTGACGGGGAGTAAAATGCCTCAACCAATTTCACGATTGAGCAGTCGTTCATCGGAGTTCCATCTCAACCATCGTGTGCCGCCGTGAGGAACACCGATCACGATGTTCTCAGCCGCCTCGCCCCAAATTGGACGAGAGGAAATGTCCAGGCCTGCACGAGGAAGCTTCCCAACACCTCAATTTTGGGGAAACGCCGCGAGAAGGTGGAGAACCAAGATCCACCGTGGAGTGCTGCCGTGAGGAGGTGGAGCCACCATTCCACACGGTGTTGAGCAGCCCCACCTTAGGGGAAACACTCAGAAACATATAGGGATCAAAATGCTTAGGTTAATTTCAAGGTAGCTTCATCGGAAGACCGAGATCAGAGTCTCGATTTTGCCGCCACCGTCAAGCTTTGATCCGCATGGTTAGAGGTTGAATTAGATAAAATTGACCCCGCCAATGGACTTAGGAGGGTCAAATTAGGGGGGGTAGGCTCGAGCTCAGCCCCCAACGGAGCCAACCGCCGCCGGTCAACGGCCGATCAACGCCAAATTGGGATTTTGTGATCCGGACCTCCGATCGAAGATCTGAGACTGCCTCCCGACTCGTTTCGATGCTTTGAACGCAATGGTGACCTCCGTTTGAGCTAATTCCACTCTGGTAAAAATTGTCTGGTACCGACTGCACACGGATCGAGGCGATTCAAACAGCAGTATCGGAGTCCATAATGACATTTTTCAAGAATGTATGATCTCCAGGAAGTATTCCTAGCCATTCATGGTCGCTCGAGGAGCACTGCAGAGGATGCTTCACATACTGTAGATGCAGCGAGATACAACTGGATCTGCTTAGCTTGGAGTTCAAGTAAGTAGGAATCTCGCTTACAGTATGAACTGTTTTAGAATAAATTGTTTTAGATGCTTTCATAAAAAGTTATGAAATGCATGATTAGTGATTGTTACACTATTTTATGTGAGAATGAGTTTTATAAGGTTACAAGGTTGACGAAAAACTCGTTAAGGGTAAAATCGTCATTATCAAAGAAACGGCTAGAACGGAGTCAAACACTCCGATTTAGCATAACGTTATTAGATAAAAAATGTTCCGTAATACGTTAAGTAATGTAACGGTCATATGAGATCAGAGATTTAATAAGGGATGTTTAAGTAAACGAGAGGTAAACCGATGGGTTACAAAGTTAAAAGGAAATGTAACCCCAGTGGGTTACAAGGCTAATTGAAGGAAAGGTAAACTGATAGTTTATAAGGTTGAGTAAAGAGAACAGTAGACCGATAGTATACCAAGTTATGAAAAAGGAATAAATGGTTAATGTTTATGTTTTATTATCAATCGAGTGGATTGATAATAAAGAAAGTTAATTAATTAATCGGCTGTCGTATGATTAGGATACAAAAGCCGACCAATGGAAGAAAAAGGAACGAGAAAGGAACAGAATAGAGAACGCTAGAGCATAGTTCGGGTAAGTTTCAAACCTCACCTACAGCATGAAATAAATGATTTTTTAAATGCTTATTTATATAATTTGCAAATGAGTTTGCAATTATTATGCAAGTTTCTTTTAAAGTATGTTTGCATTTATTATGCAAAAAGTTTTAAAGTTCAAGAAAAAGATTTGCAATGAATTTGCAATCATTATGTTAAAGGTTTATTTACATATTGATATGCATAATAATTCTTAAAAGTTTAAGTTATGATTTTCAAAGTATTGAAAGTATGTTTTGCATTATGATAATACAAAATGTTTTATAATTTAAGTTATAAGTTATATGATGCATTGGTTATGCAATAAGTTGCATTTGTTGTGCAATAAGTTTTAGAATAAAAGTTATAATTTGCAAAATGTGTTTGCATTTTATGATGTATTTATTAAGCAATATGTTGCATTTGTTATGCAATAAGTGTTAGAATACAAGTTATGATTTACAAAATATGTTTGCGTTTTATGATGTATTTATTAAGCAATATGTTGCATTTGTTATGCAATAGATTTTATAGTACAAGCTATGAATTGCAAGTGTATTACGGATAATGTGATTGCATTTGAAATGCTCACTAAAGTTAATAAGAAGGTAACGTAAAGATAAAAAGAAAGTGTCGTACCAGCCTCTTTGTTATGAGGTAATGAAAGTAAAATTAAAGTTTGACCTCCTAAAGGTGAGGTACAAGACCTCAATGTTTGATAGTCTCAAGTCTTTCACAAGGGAAGCATCATGTTTATGATCTCATGATTAATGAGTTAGTACGAACACTAAAGTAAAGTAAGGAAAATGAGGTTATAAGATAAAGAAAGTTAAGGAACAAGAATAAAGGTTGAGAAAGAAAGGAATATTTAAGTTTACAGAATGTTCATAAAATGCTCATAATTAAAGTTCATAATTGAGCATAATTGGAATAATGCATTATGAATTTGCTTGTATTCCTTATTATAATGTATTTACGTTAAATGTTTATGGAAAACATTTGAGAAAGGTTTTACGTTAAATGTTTATGAAGAACATTTTCATGTTTTCAAGAAACGGTTTATGAACGACGTTTTAAGAAAAACATTCAAGAAATGTTTTACGAAAAACATTTATGCAAAATGTTTCAGAAATGTTCTATGAAAAACGTTTATGAAAAAAGTTTTCAGAAATGTTTATGGAAAACGTTCATGAAGAATGTTTCAAGAGAAAGGTTTTTATGAGAAAAGTTTTTAAAGCATGTTTAAATGTTTTGTGAGAATATGTTTGAACTTGCTGAACGAAAGCTCATTAAAAGTTTTTCATGCTGTAGGTAATTTAAGGTGACCAGTAGGACCCGTTAAAAGAGCTGGGTGCTGCGGAGGATAGATGCGAAGATTTGGGTATGAATACCATCACTGTTTGCTTCCGCTATGTAAAGAAAATGTTTTCCACTATTTAATATAGTGTTTTCAAAGTTTTAAGAAAATCAGAGTTCTAAGAATTGTATTCAAAGTTTTAAGATACAGTTTACGAACTGTTTTATGTAATTATAAAGTAAAGTTTTAAGCTATGATTTAATAAATGTTTCTTATTAAGTTTTAAGAAACTATTTGAAATGATTTTAAGGGCAAGTGTTGAGCAATGTCTCAACTTGAATGGCGACAAAGGTCGCATCAGTTTTAAAGAATGTTTAAAGAAAAAAAAATTATTATAGTATTTTTCTTACTAAGTAAGTAAGATTACTGTTTACGAAATGATGTTTAAGTAAGTAAAGTGACTGCCTGAAAAGGCGGGTCGTCGTAGGAGTGCTCGTCTTGGATCTCAAACCGGGGAGGATGCCAGTCGTTCGTCTCAGCCTCAGACCCTACCTCCGCCTCCGCAGTACTTGCAGTTGCAGTATCCCCAGTTCTCTCCTCTGCAATTCTCATATCCTGCCTAGGGGCAGCAGCCGCAGCATTTTCAGCGCAGTGTTCCTTAGTATCGAGCGTCGAGTACAGGTAGGGTGCAGTCGTCTCCATCTCAGCAGCATCAGCCGAGTAATCCAGGACCCAGCAATGTCGGTAGGGGGAAAGGAAAGGCGCCAGTGCAGGTTCATGCAATGACATCTGGAGGGTCAGATTCTCATGTTGGTAACGCATTTGTCGATGGTATGATCTTGGTTTCTAGATCTTTAGCTCGTGTTTTATTCGATACCGGTGCCTCTCGTTCTCTCATTTCGAGTTCTTTTATACATGCCTTGGGATTAGAGATAGAAGAGTTTAATGAACCCCTAGTAATAACTTCTCCCTTGGGGCGGGTGTGTGTAAATTGTATGTGTAAATCCTGTAAAATAAAGATTGGGGATGAGATTTTGAAAAGTGATTTGATTATACTCCCCATGAGCTCCTATGATGTAATTCTAGGGATGGACTGGTTGTCCAGGTATAATGCAGTCGTAGACTGCCAACTTAGAAAAATGACCCTAGTGTCTGATAGGGGGACGGTGATCACTTACCAGGGTGGTGGTGATTGGTTAATGAGTGAGCGTCTCATGAAGTCGTGTCTAGGAGGGCAAAGGAATCTAGGTTGTTGTGCTTTTCTTACCAACCTAGATTGCGAGCCATATGCTTCGAGAGGCAGTGTAGTGATTCCGGTGGTTGATGAATTCGAGGATGTCTTCCCCGATGAGTTGCCAGGGTTACCACCGCATCGCGAGATTGAGTTTGGTATCGAGTTGTTTCCGGGGACAGCACCGATTTCTATGGCACCTTATCGGATGGCGCCGACAGAAATGAAGGAATTGAGGAAGCAACTTCAGGAGCTTGCTGATAAAGGGTATATTCGAAACAGCACATCTTCGTGAGGAGCACCAGTTTTGTTTGCTAAGAAGCACGATGGGACTCTCAGGTTGTGTGTGGATTATCGGCAGCTGAATCGTGTTACGGTAAAGAACAAGTATCTCTTGCCTAGGATTGATGAGTTGTTTGATCAGTTGGGAGGTTCGCGGTACTTCTCAAAGATTGATTTGCGTTCAGGTTATCATCAGCTCAGGATCAAGGAAAAGGATATTCCCAAGACGGCTTTTAGGACTCGGTATGGGCATTTTGAGTTTCTGGTTATGTCATTTGGGTTAACGAATGCTCTGGCAGCTTTCATGGATTTGATGAACAGGATATTTAGGCCGTATTTGGATCAGTTCGTGATCGTGTTCATCGATGATATTCTTGTGTATTCTAAGACTTAGGAGGAGCATGAGCAGCATCTTCGGATCGTGCTTCAGACTCTGCGGGAGCATCAGTTGTACGCTAAGAGGGAAAAGTGTGAGTTTTGGTTGACTAAGGTCAAGTTTCTGGGTCATGTTATCTCGGAGCATGGTATTTCTATGGATCCGTCCAAGATTGAAGCTATATTGGAGTGGGAACGACCAAGGAATGTAGCGAAGATTCGCAGCTTCTTAGGTCTTGTTGGATATTATAGGAAATTTGTAAAGGATTTTTTGAATATTGTAGCTCCGTTGATGAGATTGATCAAGAAAAATGTCAGGTTTGAGTGGAATGAAGATTGTGAGCTTGCTTTTCAAGAATTGAAGAATCGGTTGACTTCAGCTCCAGTGTTAGTTATTCCTAGCAGTGACGAGCCGTATGAGGTTTATGCGGATGCTTCAGGGCGCGGACTTGGATGCGTGTTGATGCAGCATGGACGTGTGGTTGTGTACGGATTGAGACAGCTACGACCTCACTAGCGGAATTATCCTACTCATGATTTGGAGCTCGCAGCGGTGATTTACGCGTTGAAGATTTAAAGGTGTTACTTGTATGGAGCGTCGTTTCAGGTCTTCTCCGATCACAAGAGTTTGAGATATTTGTTCACTCAGAGGGATCTTAACTTAAGACAGCGTAGGTGGATCGAGTATATGGAGGATTATGATTTTGTGTTGCAGTATCATCCCGGGAAAGCTAATGTGGTCGCGGACGCGCTTAGCAGGAAGTCTTCAGGGATTTTCGCTTGTTTGGCTTTGAGGACTGGAGCAGGGATGCGATGGTGAGCGAGTTTAGGCTACGGTATCATGAAGACTGTGATCGAGTTTCGGTGTATCATGTAGAAGCGACTCCAGCTCTTGTTCGGATGGTGAAACAAAGTCAGTGGCAGGATCGGTATTTGCAGGGGATTTGGTCGTGGATTCAGAACGGGGAGCAGTTTGAAGAATGGAGCGTGCATGCAGATCGATCGTTGTACTTCCGGGAGCGTCTTGCAGTTCCAGCTATCGCCGAAGTGACGAAAGCCGTTTTGGACGAAGCTCATAGGTCTCAGTTTGCTATTCATCCGGGGAGCACCAAGATGTATCACGATTTGAAGAGGCAGTATTGGTGGAGAGGCATGAAGAAAGACGTTCGAGAGTACGTGGCCAAGTGTTTGACGTGTCTTCAGGTGAAAGCCGAACATCAGAAGCCTACAGGTCAGCTTCAGCCGCTTCCTATTCCAGGGTGGAAATGGGAGCATGTGACGATAGATTTCCTCATAGGTTTGCCAAGGACGGAGCAGCGGTACAATGCAGTTTGGGTTGTGGTCGATAGGTTGACGAAATCGACGCATTTCATTCCGTTCAGATCGACGTGTTCGAGGAGGATTCTCGGGGAGTTGTATCTACAGAATATTGTGAGGTTGCATGGAGTTCCTTTGTCCATCACCTCTGATCGAGACACCGGGTTTAACGCTAAGTACTAGAGGAGTTTTCAGGAGGCTTTAGGTACGGATTTGAACTTCAGTACGGCATTTCATCCTCAGACTGATGGGTAGTCTGAGCGGGTTATTCAAGTTCTCGAGGATATGTTGCGTGCCTGTGCGTTGGACTTCGGCGGGAATTGGAAGCAATGCTTGCATTTGGCGGAGTTCGCGTACAACAATAGTTATTAGGCGAGTACTGGCATGGCACCATTTGAGGCGTTGTATGGGCGACCGTGTCGGTCACTTGTGTGTTGGGTCGAGCCGAAAGATAAGGTTATTCTTGGGCCGGATGAGATCTGTGATAGCAACGAGAAAGTCACGGTGATTCGAGATCGATTGAGAGCAGCTCAGAGTCGACAAAAGAGTTATGCGGATAGAAGGCGTAGACCCTTAGAGTTCGCGGTTGGAGATTTTGTTCTCTTGAGTGTATCGCCTCGTAAGGGAACTATGCGGTTCGGGGTGAGTCAGAAGCTCGCGCCGAGGTATGTTGGGCCGTTTGAGATCACTCAGCGTGTTGGTGTGGTCGCTTATCGGCTTGATCTTCCGCCCGAACTTTCTTATGTGCACGATGTGTTTCATGTGTCAATGCTTAGGAAGTGTCCACCTGAGCAGGGTAAGATAGTTTCATTCCACAATGTGCAGGTTCAGGAAGATACGACATACGAAGAAGTATCGATTCATATCATCGACCGAAAAGTGATTAGTTTGTGTCATCGTGAGATACCGTTGGTAAAGGTCGTGTGGCAGCATCATGGGGTTGATGAAGCCACTTGGGAGCTAGAGTCAAGTATGTGGGAGTTGTATCCGCATTTGTTTTGTTTCTGAAATGAGTTGTAAATTTCAAGGGCTAAATTTCTTTTAGGGGTGGAGAGTTGTAACGCCCTGAAATTTATTTAATGTCAATGTAATATAAATGATGAATTAGTGTGCCATAATTAATGTTTTAACATTAATTTGATTATTGGGTTGGATTTTGAATTTTTCGTTGTTTTGTTAATTTGATGAATTCAAATGATTTCATATTGTTTTAAAAATAATGTTTTGAGTTTTAAAACACAGCAATTTGCAAAATATTAGTTTGTGTCATCGTGAGATATCGTTGGTAAAGGTCGTGTGGCAGCATCATGGGGTTGATGAAGCCACTTGGGAGCTAGAGTCGAGTATGTGGGAGTTGTATCCGCATTTGTTTTGTTTCTGAAATGAGTTGTAAATTTCAAGGGCTAAATTTCTTTTAGGGGTGGAGAGTTGTAACGCCCTGAAATTTATTTAATGTCAATGTAATATAAATGATGAATTAGTGTGCCATAATTAATGTTTTAACATTAATTTGATTATTGGGTTGGATTTTGAATTTTTCGTTGTTTTGTTAATTTGATGAATTCAAATGATTTCATATTGTTTTAAAAATAATGTTTTGAGTTTTAAAACACAGCAATTTGCAAAATATTAAAAATACTCCGTTTTACAAAATCGTGGGCGGTACATGGTTTTCGCACAGTAAAATCGCCCACCGATTTTCTCTATTTATTCTCTATCTTCCTTCTCTCTCCTCACTCTCCCGATTTCACTTTCTCTCTCTCCCTGTTGAACTCTCTCGGCTCCTCTCTTCTCTCTCTATCTCTCTCAAAATTTTTGAATCAAAATTCGAATCCAAGCTTCGGGTTAGCAAGGAGGAAGCTCGGGGACGTGATTTGGCAACCGAGAATGCGGATTGAAGCTTCGATTCGAGGTTAGTTTTGAAATTTCTAAACTTTTTACAAAATTCTCAATTTTGTGCATTTTTGAAATCTAGGTTTGTTTAAGCTTAGAAAACCTTGGATTTGAGTTAAATGAACTTAGAACAACTAGAATCTAAGCTTAGATTGAAGAAAAATGGATTAGATTTAAGATTTTTCATTTTTCTCCCTATTTTCTCATTTTTGGATTTTTGAGTTTAAATCTTGTTTAAATGAGTCCAAATATGTTCTAGTATGTTTTTCTATCAACTATGATTGTTTTCTATGCCTGGGATTTGAGAAAAACAGGTTAGAATCAAGATTTGAATTTTGGGGATCGAGAAACCCGTGGCTGGAATTTCTGGGTTTTCCCAGTTCGGCCTGTTCGGCAGGCCGGAATAGGGATCGACAGGCCGGTGTTCTTTCGTCCGGCAGGCCGAACCTAGGGAAATGACCGGCCGACTGGACCTGACTTCTGACAGGCCAAACTGTACAGTTCGACCGGCCGAAGCAGGGAGTCCGGCAGGCCGACCGAGGCATAGAAAATTTTGTGATTTTCACCCGTTTTCACTGTTTTGAACCCTGATTTAAATTTCAACCTTATAGAATGATTTTAAAGATACAAATGGCACACTAGGACATCATGAAATGGTTTAGTAACATAGAATGTCTCGAACTAGATATTGATCGACTTAGTTTGTATCTAGGATCATTCGTAGTTCCGCAGAGCTAATGTATAGCGGACCAGGATTACAGTGTGGGGCACCAACACGAGTATTGAGGTAGGACTTCTACCCCATTTCTTTGGTAGCTTGGTTTTGAAATGATTTGGCTTTGAAAAGGATTTCTTTTAAAATGTTTTCAACGGTTGTTTGAAAATGAATTTATCGGTTATATTTTAATATACCGTGAACTAAAATGAACTTCATAATAAATGTAAATAACAACACTCAGTATTTGGGTTTTGAATGATGGTGATAATAAACATATAGGCATGATGCCATATCAGAGATCGGGTCGTGTAACGATCGACCTTGGGGGTAGGTTCCGAAACCCAGCTGGGCCACTACGGTGGTGATATTATTATGGTTTGCCTAGGAAAAAGAAAATGGTATTTCTGGTTGTCCAAGTAAACTGTTCTGAGTAAGGATGGTTTTACTTAAATTTGCTTATTTATTTATTTACTCAAAGTTTCCTTTTAAATGACTCCTGAATAATATTATGTTTCTTAAATTAAATTATTTTATAAAACATAGTCCTACTGAGCCTTTCGTTCATGATTTATCTGTTTTTAAATTTCACCCCTTTAGGTGGTCTTCCCTTTAAGTTTGGAGAGGAATCTTCGGACAAGACTCAGGAGCAGTAGAGGATTAGTAAATTCATTTGTAATATTTAAATCAAAGCATGTAAGATCTTAATTTTATTTGTACTTGGACTGTGATTGTATCTATGATATTGTCAGTACCATGTGTGTGTGCACAAGTTGTGGGTCTGTGGGACCCATATTCACGATTTTATTATTTTATTTCTATTCGTTTAATGATTTCAACTACCTAATGTAAATGGACTCTTTTTAAGGCGTTGTTTTGAAAACCTCATATTTTATTACCTAATCCAATCCTTACACTCTTGATTTTAATTAAATTCTCTTTTCATTAATTTAAATAACCCGTCACGTCACCTCCCGTACTCCAGGGTGTGACATGAACTTGTTAATGACAACAATTTGTATTAATCAACACACAACAGCAATTTCCTCCCATGCTTCGAAGAATAACAAATATAGTTCTAATTTCCATTTGCGGTAGTTATTAGAAGAGTAAGCTTGAAGGACTTACAAAGAGGACAAAGGAAAGAAGAGTTGCATTAAAAAAACAGGCAAATCTATTAAAAAGGAAGATGCACTGAAGGAGACTGTGTTGAATTAACAAAATAGAGCGTCTTTATTAGGAAAAAGAAACTAAAGACAAAAAGATCAACTTGGTTACAAAGAAACATGAAAAAGTAAACAGTCCGTAGAAGGTCCAAAAGCATACCCATAAGCCGAAAGCACATATATATATTATACCCTGATTTAAATATTTTGCTATATTTGCAGTATTTTTAAATCGCTGCTAAATTTTAAATTAAGATATAAAATTTTACCGACCTAATAACTTCAGTAATAGTACACGGGCTTTTTTAACATTTGGGCTTCAAATGTATAAGCAGATGTAAAATGAAAATTTTCATAAATGACATATTTTAATATTTACTTTTTTATAAATATTATGTATGTTTATTTGTGGCATAACTTAACATATAATATGAATGATAGTATGGTATATTTTTTTTCTAAATATAGCATAAATAAATACAGCATTTAAAAGTACAGCATAATATGTAATTTTCTCTATGTAAAAATGCAAATTGCAATCATTAGGCCAATTTTAGAGATATATAAAAATTTATCTACTTTTGTACCCTCTACTCTCTCAATCCTCCTCTCTCTCTTTCTCCTTCTTTCCCTTCTCTCTCTTATATGGCCCTCTATGATGCCATCACCGAGATCTCAATACGGCATCGCGCAAAGCATTTGAAGAATCATTACGATTCTTGGGGCTTAGTAGTGAGTCGCCATCGCCGTCACCTGTGATCGCTACTAGATTGTATTGGAAAACGAGTACACGATGGATTTTTAAATTTTTTTGTTAAAATTTTTTTCCAAACAAACTTGGGCATGCTATATATATAAATTGATAAAAGATTTTTCATACCTCTTAGTAGACCGAAAAATTATATGAATTACAACTAAAAAAATCTATCAAAAGAGTCTCAACCAACTGATCTTCCTTACTATGCTCTTTCTAAAATTGGAATAGAGTTAAATGCACGCCATTTAGTTTTTCTTGAGGTGACCTCTCCTTCCAACTACTTTAGAAAACCAAAAGCTCAGGTTCGAGATGTTAAACAATAGCCCTATTAGAGTTTTAGAATTTTCCTAACAAAATACTTTTCTCTAAATTTCTCAAATGATCTAAAAAACAATAGAAAATAGTTCCCATTATATAGAGGTCGGATTAGGGTTAATCCTCATCAGATTTGGCCTCAAAATTCAAATCAGACTCAAAATATGAGCTAAAAACACGTTCACGAGTTTTGGCAAAAAACAGGCATGGTTGACAGCGCCTGCGTATGGCGATCGACCGCGACGTCGTAGCTGAGTTGGTAGACACATTTTTTTAGGTTCTTAGACTTTTTTGATTCTCGCAATTTGAATTGATTAGATAAATTCTATCTTATTTGACTAGGATGTCCTTTATAGAGCCTTAGTTTTAATTTAAAAACCTAATAGGGAAGTTATTTTATTAAAACAGTCATATATAGAGATAATCCCATACAAATAAAATATATTTTAAATAATGCAACGTGTTTATCTTGAATCAATTCATAAAATTGATTCAACCAATAAACTAACATGAATTATGAAATCCAATCAATAGAATCTTAACCAATCTAATAAATAACATAAATTACTAATTTGTAAGAAAAATATGTCGTATCGTTATAGGAAATATTATGAGCTAGCAAAAGGGAGCCAACAAGTATATATAGATTAAGCTCCTATAATTATAAAATAACACATCCCCAACATATATATTTTATAATTATTTACTCTAAAGATATTCCACTAAAGCTTTGATCTGCACTTTTAAACTATATATAAAATTAAGAAACTTTAATGAGTTTATTATCTATGACATATCAGAATATGTAACATTTCTATAGGATATTCATAATCAGCTTAAGGATAAATTATGTTTTTTCTTCCTAATTATTTTTATCTTATGTTCCATTATCTCACAATTAGAATATTTACTGTTTATAACCAATAACAAATAGTATACCATTTGTTCACATATATATATATATATATATATATATATATATATATCCAAATGGTGAAGCGTTTCATTTTTCAATTATAGAATAATGCCTATAAGAGAATATTGTTAACTCTATAAAAGAACTATGAATTTTATATCTATGAATAACAGGTTTACGTAATCAAAAATCATGTCTCCAACGTACTGGTATGCGTACCTTCATATAATTCAAAACGTCACCCTTTGGAACATGAAAAGACATAAGTCAAAAATACAAACTCATTGATTCGTTTCATGATTAACATACAACACATATGATTGTCTAAAGTGAATTGATTTAAACAAACAACATAGTTAATCAAATCAATTCATCTTTAATCCCAATCCAATATATCGTCACCAATGACAATACACCAATGTTTCTACCCACAGAGCCCAACTCCAATTACTAAGATAAGTCATTTCCTGTTAGAGATGTAGATAATATAACAATCTTACATGAATAAAGTGCCTAACTTTATTTCCTCGATTGCAGACTTTATCATTTAGACTTTTACCTTTAAGATTCATGTCTTTCGTATAATCTGTGCATATAATGCACAATCTTAGATGGAAAAACAAGGTAGGGGTTGCCGGGTTTGTTGAATGAGAAGGAAAGTTTTAAAAAAATTGAAAACAATTTTTTTTTTCCTAAAATGGGGCTTTTGAGGGGATGTTTTTAGAAATGTTTTTAATTTAGGTGGGTTTAAAGTTTTATAGGAAACATGTTTTCAAAACCATTTTTATTTTTCATGTTTTTGTAGATAATATAACAATCTTACGTGAATAAAGTGCCTAACTTTATTTCCTTGATTGCAGACTTTATCATTTAGACTTTTACCTTTAAGATTCATGTCTTTCGTATAATCTGTGCATATAATGCACAATTTAGACTTTTACCTTTAAAATTCATGTCTTTCGTATAATCTGTGCATATAATGCACAATCTTAGATGGAAAAACAAGGTAGGGGCTGCTGGGTTTGTTGAATGAGAAGGAAAGTTTTAAAAAAATTGAAAACAATTTTTTTTTCCTAAAATGGGGCTTTTGAGGGGGTGTTTTTAGAAATGTTTTTAATTTAGGTGGGTTTAAAGTTTTATCGGAAACATGTTTTCAAAACCATTTTTATTTTTCATGTTTTTGAAAATAGGAGAAAACATTACATTAAAAAAAAAAAAAAAAAAGAGAAAACATCTCAAAAACAGAACCAAACAGGGTTATGTTTCTCAAATTGACTCCACAAACAAGCCCAGAATCAAATTTAAGGCCCAGAGTTTCTCTGTCTTTTTGATGGAAAGGATTCTTGTCGTTTCGTGCTTCTAATTTGTCGCTTCCAGGGTGGTTCTCCTTGTTTCTTGCTTGCAACATGTCGTTTTCAAACCATTGTCGTTTTACATTTCTCTTTGTTGTTGTTTTATCTTTAACGTCGTTTCACCTTTTAATTGAATGGATCTCCGTGCTTGAGAGTTAATGCACTGAACTTTTTTAATGCATGGTCAATCCATGTCAATATTAATGCTTTTGTTTATTATTTTTGTCCCCATTATTCATATTTATGTCTCTATATAAAACTGAGGCATATCTCATTTATTTATTCTTTTTCTCGTCATAAAGCTTGCTCAACACTCGCAATACATTCACAGCTTTTGTTCTGTTGTTTCCTTCTAACGGTGTGTTGTTCTAAATATACTATAAAACGTACAAATAATTCTTTTCCTTGATTTTATGATTTGTTTCACTTGAGCCATTACTTATACTCGAGTTTAATTATCTGGACGTATTTAGGTCTATTATACTGAATAGCTTCATCAAGATTCAAGCCATAACATAGATTTTAGTCGTTTTAACAATGTTATTGTCGTTTATACTAGTCGTTTGTGAAATTCTATCATTCATGGGGTGTTTAGCAATTATGGTTGTAACTAACTTTTTAGTTCAAAATATTGTAGCATGTGAGAGCTTTACACTCTAGCGACTTTTTGTTTTTTATTGTAGCATATAAGAATTTTACACTATTTTCTATCCAACAAGTGGGTTCTAACCGAGCTTGCCAAACACCATGTTTTATGTCGTTTTCAATTTACCTTGTTTTTGGGTTTGCTATCATTGAATGGTTAGCTGAGAATATTGTCGTCTTATGATTTTGTTGTTATTTTGTATTAATGTCGTTTATAAAATAGTTGTCATTCTTCAGGTTTATGTTGTTTGCGTTTTTTTGTTTCTTCATTTTTTTTTTCCTGTTTTATGTGCTATTCTCTTTGTCGCCGTTCTGACATTGCTATCTCTTGTGTATTCAACGGAGATTGTTGTCTTTTTTCCATTTCATTGTCTTTTGTTTATCCCTTTCGTTTTAGTTACCATTGTCGTTTGTTAACTATTTACCGGTTTTAAGATGTTGCCGTTTTCAATTCCGAAATCCCTCCAAAAGAAAATGGAAAGAGTCGGAATATGCATCTAAGAAACTGTAATTACCAGCATTCAAAAGTTCAAACTTGAACATTTCGCTCGTGACTTGGCAAGCACTTGCGATGCGATTTTAAATTGTCTAATATCTCATCATCGTGTTTTTTAAATAATTTTTAGGGAACAACTAGGGTATATATAAGGCTAGCAGCTAGCTATTGCCTCGCGAGCTTATCTGTTGTTTATTTCATTTCATTTTATTTTGTTTCTCAAACGTGCAATGTAGAAATGGTACTGCCAATTCTTCTATACTACAGAGAGTAGGGGTGACAATTTAAGTTGTGTTCCTGTCAATATTCGTGTTAGGTTTAAGTCAACTCACGTGTTATCCATTTAGTAAAAAATATCATTCAAATCATTGTCATAACTGCTATGAACAAAATCAGCACTATTTTACTTAATCCATTTTTTTATGCTTTATCTTGTTAAAATTTTCTTTTAAAAATTATTTTTCTATATTTTTAATTTAAAAATTAATACATTGAGTCAATTTCGTGTCGATCATATCATCAGTTTACGTTGAGTTTATGTCCTGTTGTCGTGTTATAAGCCGAAACACCCACCCTTACTAAGAATAATGAAATTGCATTAGAAAACTCTCAATGTGAGAGAATATCAACTTTCAGTCTCGACTAAAATTTATTTTGTTAAGGAAAAAATTTACAAAAGAAAAGTCACTACGATATGCATGCTCTTCCTGCATTATGGCAATAATAAGAATCCACAACGCAAAACCATCATTTGTTTGATCAACTGAAATTTACTTATGGGCAGCTGATTCAAATATATATATATATACACACACACACATATATAATTATAAAGGTATACATAAGATACTTTGAGGGTAATTGTTGGGTCAATTAAAGATATTCCAATGCAAACTAATTCTGTAAAAAGAATTGAGACGAATAACGAGATTTCAAAAATGGAGGTGCATCTGATGTACGCATTATACATAATAAGGAGATGGATATAACATGCAAGTATGTATGGGTGAGTAATCAACTGAATTCATTCACACAATAAAATGATGATATCATCATTAGGCTGTTTACTCAAGATCTAGAAACATGAGTACATATACCATGTAGGCCACCTGAACATGGGACTTCCGTAAACAACCTTCTATATACATAATCATGGTGACTATCAATCACGATCTTTATGACCAAACCATACAAAAGAAAATTACAAAAAAAAGAAAGAAAGAAAGAAAGAAATTGTAGAAGAATAAAGAAGAAAAGAATACTGCCTTTACAAAGGAGTACTTATACTACTAATATTTATCACTCCTCAGAACCTGATAATACCTTAACCATAATTTGCATGACTCTAACTCTCATTTGCAGAGACAAAATATAGTCAGCCGTCTCTCTGAAAAGTCCATCCAAAGTCCCAACGGACTTGCTGCTGGGAATGAGCCTCTTCAAGGTTCTGACCCTTCTCACCACCCAATTTGTTCGCCTTCTAGAAGCTCCTAGACGTCTCCTCTTCATCAGAATACTCTTGGGCCTTTTACTGCGGATCATGTGCAGATGACTACTACTTCTCCTTGATACGGCACGTCGTTTCAAACCTTGGTTCCACATGGAGGACCCAATAATATTGGAATTGCCCTCTTCCACGTTTCCTTGGATAATAGTACTATTGCCCTTCAATTCAAGGGGTACCTCTAGAAGTGAATACTGAGAAAAACCCATGATTTCTATTAGCTAGTTTTAGTACTTTCTACAAGAAACTTGATCACGAAATTTGTGAAAAGTGCTGTAGAGCCTCAAAAGCTCGCACATATGGGGTAATGTGACGGCCTTGAAGAGGGGTTTTATATGGTATGCTTGGGAACTGGGTGGGCTACCATTAAGGACAGCACAAATTAGTTTTAAAATGTGGGGACCACAACACACAAGTTCACGGAAGGCCTCCAAGAGAATGGGGATGATTGAATAGGATAGCGCCACGTGTACCGAAGAGTGTGAGCTTATTTGCTTTGGGGCATGTTCTCCAACTCGATGCACATGCAACCACATGATTCTTCTCCACCACCTTTCATCACCACCCATCTCATGAAAACACTCTGGATTATTCTTCCTCCCACTTTCCAAATTCAATGCATGTCTATGCAATTTGTATATATACGTATATTTAGTATATGGGGTCTTCATTCCAGCTCAATAAAACATGGCATAACAATATATATAATTCTTAGCTTTCTAGGGCGTTCATGGTGGTTAGACCATGTTTCTAAACAGGAAACCTATATTTTAATAAAAACTGCGAGGAAATGAAGCGTTACTTGTCAATATTTATGTTAACAAAAAGTGGACAAATTAGATCTCGATGTTGGGATAAGGTAGATGTTGCTTTCTGACATTCATGAACCCCGCATTTTCCGTTAGGAAGATGATTGTTTGTCTTACAAAATTATTCGGAAATGATCATGTTCTAAGATGCTTACTTCATAATACGCCGACTCAACATACATTTCAGGGGCAATCTTACAGACACATATGCATGCATCTTTTGTCTCTGCAGATGCTTCATATATCTATCTATGTTTATATATATGTGTGTGTGTGTGTTCATATATATAGTTATACGGCATTTTTAGGCTTCTGAATGACGAAATCCTATATATGTTCTGTGTCTTTATAATCTCTCTCTCTTTTTTAAGCCAACAGAATGTATATATATAGAATGCGGCATGTATTCTTCACGCATTTTAAAGGAATCATGAATAACTTGTGTTGCATATTGTCCTTTGTCAAATTATCATATAGCATCTTAAGAAAAATTGCTTGCAGTGGCTAGTAAAATATTCTAGCTACTTTCTTTTTCTTTTTTCCCCTTAACTACATATATATAAAGTAGCTATACTAAACTTCATCTCTAACAATTAGTCACAGCTTCTCTGTCTCTCACGTTGAAATTATATAATCCTCACTATGTGTGTATGTATATATATACTCACACATATATTGAGGTTTTATATTCTTCTTTGCTAGTAACGCTCTTCTCAAAATTAGGACCAAAGCCGAGCCCACAGCTCCCTCAAGAGCCACATACTAAACTAGAACATGCAAGCACATGCATATTTGATATATGGCCTTAGATCGAATGGTTCTTAATATGACACGTTGGCAAATTTTATAAGAATATATGATCTTATATATAAATACGTACGCATGCCTTGAATCAATATTGGATCCCAACAATGGTGGGCTCCTGCTTGTGGACATTGTGTTAATATTAGTATAAATTATGTAGGACAGATTGCTGGATGTAAGTTCTATATCGTCAATATATATCCATTGGTTATAATACTTTAAATACATTTATGAATAAAATATTCATTGAATTTGTAAATTAATTAGCTTAGAAAACAAACAAATTAACGCTATGACGGCTGTGTCACATGGAACATCTCTAACGTCCTATAATTTAAGTAACGCACTTCATTAGCGGATATATATATATATATAAAAAAATGTATTTGTATGTATATATATTTGCTTTGCGAGCTTTAGTTTATAGGATGCCTTATTGTGTGTTATAAACGTCTATCATATCCATCATATTCCTTGCCCTAGAGGAATTAAAAAATATATATTTTAGAGAGAGAAGTGAAATGTGAGTATGTATAGATTAATGTATATAAAAATAAGAATGTATTGGCATATCATTTACCAAGGAGTTAGATCGGCAATAAGAGGACTGCTTTCAAGTTTCTTGAATCATTTAGAGCGCTACATGAAACCAAATTAACCAATTAAGTGCTCACTAGCTACTTCGATGGCAACAAACTTTGGAAATGGAAGTAGATGAGCCTCTTGCATATCAAAACAATTAACTTTGTGTGATTGCAGACATAGCGTAATGCATAACCATACTCGACTCCACCAAAAGGTAAAGGGCTCCGTTCCCTACCCAAGTTCATTCCTAGGCCATATGATTAAGGTATAAAGGAATAATAACAAACGTAACATGGCTGCAGGATAACTTGGCATTGAATTCATACATTTCAGTCCACTACTATGGTTTGGGGCTTAAATCTCCTATCCCAAATACATTCTTGAAAACATAAAGTCAAAAGATGTATTTCCAAAAAAAAAAAAAAAAGAGTGGTTTCCGGCTACTTTCCGCTATGATCCCAAGTACAAGGTTTCCACTTCCAACAAAAAATAAAAAAGTAATGAATGGGATAAAGATTTAGAATACTTGAAGAAGAATAAAATATCATAAATTAAACTCCATAGGCAACATATAATATATAAGCAATTAAAATTATATATAGTGTAAAATGCTATAATATCACACCCTTGTGAACAAGAGAGATCAACTTCTCGCGTCACAACGTTTGATTATTTCCTCGGAATTAAAGAAAGGAACCATGCTTCCCCAGTGTGCTTTGAAAGATTTACAGTTCAAAAATTTCCTCTCCTAACTAATTCCTAATAATTGTATCATGATCAATATTAATCTATCAAGCAAAGTTTTGGTTCAGTCATTGTGCACAGGTACTTTGGGAACCAAAGGGGCAAGTTGACGATGGTGGCTTCCTACATGGCTCATAAATATCTTTCTATCATTCACACATTTTCATGTGCATGATGATGTCTTCACATGGTTTCTTCTTTTCTCTGGAAGACTAGTGATTATAACATTCATGTATGTAGCAGTACTTATTGAAGTCATGTTTATATAAGTAGAATTGTAGATTCACACTGGATTTTATACATATTTAGATACTACTATACTGCATCGAATAGATTGAGTACTTAAAATAAAAATGTGATTGATAATATCAACATCCATTAAAATCAAATAGCTATGGGTTTAAAGATCTGGAAGAAATATATATGTATATTGAGAATTGGAAGAAATAAAATTTTGATACTACAGAAAGATGAGAAGCTATCTAAATTATTTTTTTAAAAAAAAATCTTAGTATGTATCCATATAAGAATCATTAGAAAAAAAAAAAGAAAAAAGAAGCAGTTCATATAACGACACGTCGTTCTCATGGCAAACAAGTAAATGACATTTCGTTTAGTGTACGAAAAACGCCATTCGAGTCAACGATAATTGATATATAAAATAACAACATATAAACGACTTGTCGCTTGCATTTGTGAAAGATATCATATCAAAAGTAAACGAATTGTTGTATACTGCTGAGAGAAAAAGGCTAGCCACAGAGTCGCCATCCTATGATTTCTATTCATCAAATAAATGAGATTTTATCTTATAACAGAAAGGACTTAGACTACGACATGCCGTTTTGTTCGGCATATGTAATTATCATTACATGGAAACTAAATTGTCTTTCAAGCTAAAAGGGAAAAGAAAAAAATGGAACGAGATTGCGTTTATATTTTCTTCTCTGCTTGATGTGGTGGTTCGTTTTAACTTAAAAAACACGTGTATTTCTGGAACAAAGCAAAAACAAAAACAAAAACAAAAGAAAGCGACACATCGTTTAAATCCAAATTGAAAACAACACGGAATGCAGAAAGCTACGTCTTGCAGAACGCATCGGCTTATCCAATCCATAAACGCATTGCATCTACCTGTTGCTTTGCTACAATTTGATTATCTTAAATGAAAATGAGATGTTGCCTGCATTGTGAACTGCTAAGAAAAAGTGCACGCCCAGAAACGACATGGTTTGTACACGTCATGTCGTTGTATGTCAAGCAAAACGGTCATTTGGTTTCATACTAACTTGTACGCTCTATGAGACAATATGTTGTTTTGTGTGCAAAATATAAAAAAATAATAATAATAAATTGCGTAATTAGTTTCTAATTTTTTAAAGAAATGAGATTTTAGTACTCAATTTTTTTATTAATCAGTCTCAATCTTTCATCTTTCGTTTGAGTTGTTGAGAGATTATTTTATCCTCATAGACGTTAAAAATGCATTCACGTAAGAGACACATTATCATTTTAGCAAGGTTATTTTAAAAAAATTAAAATTAAAACATAAAAAAATAAAGAAAAATAAAAAACAATAAGACGTATTTCATAAACAAAAATTAGATCTAGTTTCATTAGAAAATAAAATTTATTAAAAAAAAACTACCTCAGCCCTTTCTGTCTCTGATCAATCCCCCTCCTTCGGTGTCCCCTCCCCAATCTCTCTATCCTCTCCCCTCGTGTCTTTTGGAGCCCCTGAGTTATCTCTCTCCACCGTCAAATCCATCTTCATGAACTGGCCAATGACGAGCGGCACCAATGGAAGGACTTGAGGCAACTATAGAGGTTGTCCTCGTCGAAGATCTGAAGGAGAAGATTTCCTCCCCAAAAACCCAGATTGAAGGAAGGAAACGAAATCCCAGTAGTGCCCCTTCGTCAAGCGCTCAAAACCCAGTTGCGAGCTTCTATTGATTTTGGTGATAAACCAGATGATAGGTCAGAAACCAGAAGATTTTCCGTTTCTTGGAAAGTTGTTTAACAGAGGGGGAAAAAAAAAGAAAAAGAGAATATAAAACAGAGAAGAATAAATAGAGAAATAAATAGATCAGGGTTGATGACCTACAAAAAAGATTTTTTTTTTTTATTATCTAGGTTGACAAACGAAAAAATCCAAAGAGATGAGAAGTAGCTGGCGTGGTTGAAGATGCATTTTTTTTTCTGGGTTTGAGAAGATGTGTTTTTTTTTTTTCCAGGTTGATGACCTGAAAAAAGAGTTTTTTTATCTGAGTTTGCGATTTGGGTTTTTTTCCTTAGCTTTTTTTTTTTTTTTTTGGGTGGAGAAGTTGTTCTTCGTGGAAGATCTGGGCTTGAGATTTGAGTTTTTTTTTTTTTTTTTTTTTTAAGTTTTTTTGTGGAGAAGTTGTTCTTGGTTGAAGATGTTGTTCTTGCTAGAATAAGATTTGCGTTTTCTTCTCCTTAGCTTTTTTTTTTTTTCCTTTTCTGTTTAACTTGTAGAAGAAGTGAAGATCTGGGTTTGTTGTCTTTTTTTCGTTTTTTATTTTTTTTAGACATTTAGGTATGTTTATTTCATGTATTTTTTAAAATCAATGAATGTATTCTTTAAATTTAATAAATAGACTTAAATTTAAATTTAAGTATTAAAAATTCTTTAAATATGGGTTTATTTTTCTTAAAATCTAAGATTTTAGAGTTTTTATTTCCTTTAAACTTTTGATACTTGAATATTTTTGTTACAGTAAAAACTAAAATTCTCTCTCATATTGAAGGAAAAAAAATCACAGCTTCTTCATTTGATATCCAATTAAGATGATTTTTTTTTTACTATATTTTTAATAAAAAATAAATAAATTAAGATCCATATTGTATATTTTTAATATTATTAACATTAAAATTTTATTAGCTTTATTAATAAATCAAAAATTATTTTCACTATCTTTCTAAACATAAATTTTAATTTTAATTTTATTTTATAATCAGATTAAAATTTAAATACACATCCAAACGTCAATTCAAATAACAATTTAAATCTTAATTCAAATAACACTAACTCAAATTAAATCATTAATTTAAATCTTAATTCAAATCACTAACTTAGATTAATTTATTGTTATTTTAATTTAAAGATTTTTATGTATCAAAAAAGGTCAATTTAGTAATTTCAACTAAAAATATTCAACAATTTTTTTTGCCATTAAACTTAATGGTTCGACCTTTAAAATAGTCTATCAGCTAGTCAGATAAAAAGTTAGACTAAAATAAAAAGTTAAAACTGATTAATAAAAAAAATTAAAGATCAAAATCTTATTTTTTTTAAATATTTAGGATCAATTAAGCAAAAATAATGTCATAGTTGACTATGCAATCACCGCTTACATAGCCTCATAAAATAAATAGTAATTAATTATTAATGTGAGGGTGGGGCCTGCTTAAAATGTTACTTTAACAGGTAACCCATCTATTGTGTTGCACGTCACTTGTAGGTGCGGTGATACACGTCAAAACTCCCTTGTAAGCAAAAATTTATAAGGGAAGAAAACCAAATATCAAATATTTATCAAAGAAAAAAAATGCTATCAATGACCATTCGTAAAACATAAAGAAATCACTATGTACGGCCTGGATTTCACCACCCGTCTGAAAATGAACGAAGACCTTACCTAGCAGCTTGGTGGTGTTGGGGCCGCGTGTGGACCCTCTCCGCTCCCGTGTTGACCCCAACTGTGACGCCTTTTGCTGATCGGTGATTTTGGTTACTATGGTCTTCTTTTTTTTTTTTTTTCCCTATTTGTTATGACTTTCCATTTGAATTCGAATTTTATATCTTATAACTTTCTATTTGAATTGGACCTCTATATTTTGTGCCTGTGATTTTTGATCTTATAATGTAATCAGGCGTGAAATAACTGTTAAGCTACAACTATGTATTGTGTTACAATTTACAATCTGCGTGGTTATCGATAATAAATAAACATTTTGAAAATTTTTGTAGTTTTGTAAGGGGGTGTTTGACAGTGGTGGGAACCACTAAGTTCCCACCACAATTTCAGTTATGAACAGTGTAAAGCTCTCACATGCTACAGTAACAATAAAAAAATATATGTTACAGTATAAAACTCTCACATGCTACAGTAAAAGTGGTTCCCACCACTCTTCCAAACACCCTATAAGAAAACATAAAGTATTATGCTAAGATATCAATGGTCTTCAATCAATGACCACAAAGTATAATAGACAGCAATGTCTAAGTATTATGATAGGATATTGATAGTCGTAGATTACAAGAATTTTTAACATTATGACATGATACGTCTAAGTATCATGGTAGAATAGTGGCGATTGTTGTTCAATGGTTGTTGGTGTTGCTAAAATTTTTAGTATCATGAGGAGATATCTCTATGTATTATTATTGTACGTCTATAAATATGGTAATTCTGTGGCATTTTGTGAAAATATTTTATTTTTCTGGTCACATAAATCAATTTAAGACATGAATTTGTGGCATATTTTAAAGAGACAAAGAAAATGTAGTTTTATTTTATGTGCTTATATTTTCTTCCCCTATTAGATAATTATCGATAATTTATTAGATCTTGCCAAAATCAGAAATGACCATTGCTGGTGACAAATCGCTGGCGATGATCGCTATAGAATAATATGCTAAATTATGATCGAACTGTTTTAACAAATACCAAAGGTCTTCTCTAATGCCCGTTACTAAAGAGTAATATACTGGATTACCACTAGTAATCTACCAAATTGCTGTTACTATTTTAACAAACAAATATCACAGAAGAGAGGGAACATTGACCATATGGAGGAAATCGACTGTGAGCAATGGGACGTGAGAAGATAGAGAGAGGGTCAGGAGCTGATTCGACATACCCTCTCGTGGTAAGGAAGGGTGAACTCTATCACCAAGGAGAGTTGGGGAGCTGTTGCGGCCATCAGAGTTTTGGGGAGCTTCGAGTGGGCGGTGAGGAGGGAGAGAAATTTGCTTAAAATGTCAGGGTTTGTACAATTTGTGCAATAAAATATGAAAACAAAAAGATATCTAAATAAGGGCAATTTGGTTATTTTACTGAGTGGTCGAAGTAAGAATAACAAAGTGGAAGATATCTCAAGAGCAAGTTTGAGATTGGTTTTAAAAGTCCTCAAAACACTGGGTCAATTTGATAAATAATTTTTTGCGGTAATGATTTTCAAATTTAATACTTTTATTAAAAAGTTTGAAATATACCACTTTTAAAAATTATATAAATATAATTAATCACAAATATTTTGAATTAAAGTTAAATAAACATACGTTATCTAAAGATGTTTTAGCCTTTTTTTTGTTAAAAAAATATATGAATAAAAAGAAAGGAGAAAATGTTATCACACAATAATAGTAGTAAAAATATAATACATCACCTAATTTACTTCAAAGCATTTTACGCACAAAAGAATGTTATAATTGTGTTATGATCGGAGAAAGGCTTACAAAACAACTCTACATAAAAAGCAATTCCCTTTTTAAATTAATAGTAGCTTTTTTTTTTTTCCTTCTTGATGTTGCACTTTTCATAAATTTTAGCTTTTAACTACTTTTCCAGTAAAAGTTAGAGTTAAAAAAAAAGTACTTTTTATCCTTATAATATTAAAACTCTATTATTTATAAAATTATAGATCTAAATCTAAGGTATAGTTCCCTTTTTAGTATACTAGGGGGCACTTATAGCTGAATGAAGGCATGTGTTGTTAGACATGTATGTCCTAAGAAGTAAAAATATAATACGTTTTTGGAGATATTTTTATCAATAAAGAATTTATTCATTTATATATACCAAATCTTGTCCTCTTTACGTTCATATTTGTTGAATGTATGATAAGCAAACAGTAATCTGAGACTGTCAGTCTAAACCTTAAGAATTGGGCATATGATGGGATGATTATGCGGTAGACACGATTCTTAAGGTGATGGTCTAAAACATATGCGGTAGACACGATTCTTAAGGTGATGGTCTAAAACATATGATCCGCAATCGAGAGAATAAAGTTGGGCGCTTTATTCATGTAAAGATTGTTATGTTATCTATATCCCTTTTGGGAGATGGTTTGTCTTGGCCATCGGAGTTGGACTCTATGAATAGAAACATTGGCACGTTGTCATAGGTGACGATGTGTTGGATCGGGACATAAAGTGAATTGATTTGGATTAATAATTCTATTTTGGCAAATCGATTCACTTTAGACAGTCATTTGTATTGTATCTTAATCCTGAGATGAATAGTGGACCCATTGTCTCGACTTGTGTCTTTTAATGTACCAATGGGTGACTCCCACATCTCTATAGTGGTATGCATGCCGGTACGTTGGAGGCATGACTTTTGATAGCGTAGACTTGTTATTCATAGATATGGAATCCATAGCTCCTCTTTAGGAGTAATGATATCCTCTTATATGCGTTGTCCTGTAATTGGAAAACTGGAGCGCTCAACCATTTGGATACATAGGTGTAACTGAATGGTATACTATCTTTGGATGGTAAGTTTTCTAATGGTGAGACAATGGAACGTAAGATAAAAATAATCGGGAAGGTAAGACAGAACTTGTCCTTAAGCCGATTATGGATTATCATATGGGGGTACGATGCACTATGATATGTCATGGAGACTTGGCTACACGAGCTTCGTAATTCTATAAAGTTTGAGAGTGCAGCTTCAAGCTTTTAGTGGAGTAGCGTTGGAGTTGATAATTGTGAAATGTATATCTAGGATATTGGGTTTCATAATTATCATGAGCTTGAACTTTATAGGTCCATTTTGGTCCCCTTTGCTAGCTCACAAAATCCTATAACGACACGGCGTGCTTTTTCAATAATTGGTGACTTATGTCGGATTTATCATATTGGTTTAAAATTTATAAGAATCAAATAATTCATGTCTGTTTATCGGTTGAATTAATTTTGTAAGAAATTAGTTCAAGATAAGCTTGTTGAATTATTGCGATCAGATAATTCTTGTCTGTTTATCGGTTGATTTAATTTTGGATAAATTAGATCAAGATAAACTTGTAGAATTATTGTGAATTGATTTATTTTCTTAGAGATTATCTTGATAAAGTTTGTTTTGATCAGACAACTTCTCTATTGGGTTATTTGAATCAAAACTGAGACTTTATCCTTTAGAATCTCGGGTGGAAAATAAAAGATTCGCGGAGATTTTTTACCTTGGAGTTCGGCCTACCGGATGACGTGTTTGGCCTGCCGAACTGGCCTGTTTGGCTTGCCGATCTGGCCTGTTTGGCCTGCCGAACTGGCCTGTTCGGCTTGCCGATCTGGCCTGTTCGGCTTGCCGATCAGCGGAGATAAGATTACGCGTTTTTACGCGGATCTTATCATATATTGATCCGAACTTGATTTTGTTTCGAGTTTTTGAGACCTAATCTGATATGGATTGACCCTAGGACCAGTAGGTATAAAAAGGGAGTGAGTCTCATGATTTACTTAGATCAATTTGAGAGATTAAGAGTGATACTCTTCTAGTGAGCATCTGAAAACTCTCTGAGAGCTTTTGTTCACAAACACTAGCTTTGAGTTTTCTCTATTGGTTGAAAGGAGAGTCACCGGTGGAAGAGCTATACGTGTGAGCCTACACTCACTCCGGTTGTGGATAGAGAATAGCAAAGAAGACCAGTTGGTTGAGGCTCTTCTGGAATGTTACTTCTCTACACAAGTTGCGGAGGTTCTTCGGCACACTGAGGTTAGTATGATATGTCTAATTTATACATATAACATGTCAAACTTATGTTTTGGAAATTACTCTAATGAAAAATTTTTAAAATTTCGCTGCGCAATTTGTTTCTAACATGTGTTTCTACTCAACTTTTGAAATATTGGTTTTTTGCTTATAATTTTTTTAATTTTTTTTAATAACAAATTAGATTTATTTGTCCAACCAAACCTTAATCTTACTGTATGGAGTCGACGTCGGTCAAGTATAACATGCCAAGTAACTAAAGGCTAATAGAGGGTCACCACTCCCTCGTCCTTTAGTTACTTGACAATCCGATTTACAGATCAACCAGCGCCGTCTTGTCCTCAAGCCATTGCTGCTGCTATGAGACCGTAAATGGTTTCAGCTTCCGGATATAGGGTTGTCGGCAATTAAGCTAAAACTGAGTACATCTTGAATGTTCACTAATCATCCTATGTAACTCAGAGTAGATCAAATCTGTAACTTTAAACATCTTCAATTTCCTATTAGTGAGCATAGAGTGGAATTTCTTTATTGGATGGAAATGTAACTCCCCGCCCTATGGGCCTCAGTACATATGTGTATGCAATGCACGAGGGTTTTCTCTCCCTCTGTCTCACTTAGGGGTGAACAACGGGCGGTTTGACGGTTTTTGGGCGGGTACGGGTCGATTTTTTTAAATGACGGGTTGGGGATTAACCAACTGATAAACCGCCCGTGGAATGGCGGGCGGTTTCGGTTTGGGGGCAGGCGGGTGTGAGGGGTAGGACGGGTTGGGTCTACACTAATGTACAATATAATTTTTTGAGCTCTTTTTTATTAAAAAAAAGTGAAGAAAATTTGTAGAAAATATAAGATGATAATGTATGAAGCATTTCCAACAACAACCAAGTTTGACGCCTAAAGACAATGACCATATTCACAACAAATTAAGAAACATAATCATTCATTGTAACAAGAAACATCAACTACAGATGAAGTGATGAACAAAGTCAATAATTCTTGTTCTTCCATAAAACCTATTCATTGGGTTCGTAAATAACAGGATACTACAGATGAAATGATAAATAAAGTCAAGTGTTCTTTTTCTTTTTAAAGCGTGAGGAGTGGGGGAGGTTTAGATTAAGATTTTTTTTTTTTTTTTTAAGAATTAGGCGGGCGGGTTCGGGTTAAACTCGCCCCCTAAAATTTAAAACCGTACCCGTCTGCCAACATATATAGGCGGGCGGGTGGACGGGTTGAACCCGCAGAGTCCTTTTTTTTGGGCGGGCCGAACGCGGGCGGCTGGCGATTGCGGGGCGGTTTTTGTGCACCCTTAGTCTCACCTTCGGTAAGGTATGAATTGGACTTTTTATAAATGTCCGTCGAAGACGCTGCTGTTATTTATATTCCTATTCAGAATTTTTGATTAACTGTCTGAAGTGAAGTGGTTCATCTATCTATTTAGAGGATGGGGAGGGAGTTCGGGGGAGGGGAAGGATTCCAAAAAATAAAAGTGGATTGGGATTTTTATAAAAGTCCTGTCATTCCTGACTAAAGGAATGGACTTAAAATATTGGTTTTTTGCTTATAAGACTCAACTTTTCAAATATGGGTTTTTTGCTTATAATTTTTTTATATAAAGGGACGAGGAATGACAACTACTTTTGAGTAAAATTAAGAGTGAATTGAACCCTTAACTTTTGATTGTGGTGAAGAGACTTACAACTAACCAAGCTGATTTCACTTGTCTTTAAAAATTTTGGTTGTACAATTGTTTTATATAAAAAATTATAGTTGTACCGTTACTAAAAATTTAAAATAATTCATAATACCCTTACTTTATTAGAAAAATTATAATTTATGTTCCCACTTAATAATAAAAATATAACTATATTCTTATGCAATAAAAATTATCGGTAATTTTTTCATAATATCTCCACTAATAAAACTTCTAGCTTCGTCATATTTAGGTTATATTATTTTATTAACAATAATGTTATAACTATATAAAATTAAATAGATCCTCAAAATCAAAATAAAATAATTCCAAAGGCCAGCTAAAATTCTACCCACCTAACCCTCGACCCTATTATTTAAAGCTATCTTCTACAAAGAAAGCTCCATTTGTTAGGGTTTCACGGTCTCCCGCTGCCTCCATTGGAGGAATCTAGCATCGCCTTCTAATATTCTAATTACACCCCTTTTTATTTATTCCATGAAAGGGTGATATGATATCCATAAAGGAGTTAGAAGGAAGAGGCATATTTCAGGTTTGTGGGTGAATCTAAAGCAACGGCAGATTCCTGAATTTTGGGGATTTTTCTTCTGCCTTAGATTCACCCACAAACTCGTAATCTTCCTTTTCAATTTTCTTCTTCTTCTTTGAAAGTCCCAATTCGGATTTAATCTCTAAAAAAAGAAAAGAAAATAAAATTGGCCTTCTACAGAGACGAGGAGCTGTTGAAACGACTGCGTCTGGGATCTAATCGGTACTCTGTTCTATGGCTTTCATTTTGTGGATAATTTTTATTTGTTGATTAATTTTGTCATATTATTCGAATTGAGAAGGAGAAAAAATGTCGAGTGCTAAATAAAAATCTGATCTTTTTTGTTCTAAGTTGACTGATTTTATGATTAAAGTTGTTGGAAGCGTGAATTCTGATTAAAACAATTTTATGTTTTGCCCCAGTTGATTGTTTTGTCATTCTGTTTATTATTGAATTGGATTCGATGATTTATATGATAAAATAGATCATAGATGAGAATTGTATAGAAATGGAATGAACAAGAAAAAGAAACGATTTTTTTTTATTGATTGGCCTTTTTTTTTTTTTTGGTTAAAGTCATGTTTGCTGATTGGGATCTGGATAGGCATGTGGTAGAATTTTTTTTTTTTTAAATTCATTTCAGGCTTAATATTAGAATGGGATTCGAATTATTGTTGAAATTGAAAGCAATATATAAAATTTATTCTTTCAACAATGTTATACGAGTAACCATTTTTGATTTTGCAATTTTTTCCCCTTCTTTTGTTGCTACACTTCTACACAGATGGTTTGTGATCATAATAGGATTATAGGAAACATAAGTGTATTATTCTCAGACTTTTTATTTTTATTTTTTGCTTAAAGATGAGTTGAATCAGACCATATAGAAATTTCAAAGCAGGGTTCCAATCTAAGGTATAGACTAACAGAAAAAAAAGATCAGATTAAGCCTAGCCCACTTTGCAACTTTGTGAGCCAAAAAAGTAGAAATGTTGAGCTTACAATTTTGCAAAGTGGGCTAGTCTTTATCTTTGTTGAGCTTACTTTCTGGTTTGAACCAAAACTAGTGTTTATAACACCCCCTTTCTGTCACTTATGTTCTTCTTTCTTTCGAAGTGTTTTTTTTTTTTTCCAAGCATTTGGAATATCCCTTAAAGACTTTGTGTTATTGTTAAGTAAGAAATACAACCATCTGCAAGAAAAAAGATGTTTCTTATTGTGGAATTGTACGAAACTTGTGGCTGCACTTTGGTTGTTCCTCTTCAGGTTTCCTTGTTCCTAATGCCGAAGAAGCCGATGTGACACAAGCACAGACCTATCGAAGGAAGTCTGTATGTGCTTATTATAATGGAACCAATAAAGAATCTCTGTGAATTTTGATGCACTCAAATGTGAAGATGAAGCCAAAAATTTGTAACTCTCTCTGATGTGTATTCTTGTAGGGGGAATGTGTACCAAGCATTATAGAAGTTGGAACACCAAGCCCAAGGCAATACCAGCGAGTCATCTTTGTGGAAGGGTTATTTTCATTTTTATACCTGCGTTATGAGGTTATATAAAATTTATAAGTTGTATTTTGAACTTTAACACTATTATATATTTTTATTTTAAATTCGTGTTAAATTCTTATTTTTTTCAAGTTAAATTTTGATTTTGACTTTATAAAATACTTAAATATCCTTCACATTTTGAAAATTTAAGTTTTTTCTCCACCTTTTTTTTTTTATGTACTTTTCAGTTTTTCATTTTGTAAAATACTTAAATATATTGCACATATTGGAAATTTCAGCTTTTTCTCAATTTTTTTCTGTATTTATCAGTTTTCTTTTAAAAGTGTTTAGGTCTTTTTTAGTTAAAATCAAACTTTGACTGGAAAAAGATAAGAATTTAAGATGAATTTAAAATTAGAAGATATAAAATTGTTAAAAAGTTTAAAATACAAGGTATAATTTTTGATAACCTTAAAATGCTGGGTATAAAAATGAAAATATACATTTGTGGACTAGAGAACATGCTTTTTCCCCTTTTTTTTTTGTGAAAAATTGTAGTAAATAGTACTTTTTTCAAAACTTATTCAAGTAAATGGCGGGTTACTTGGTAAAAAATTTGTTTCCTCAGTTAAATTAGCCTCTGTGTGGAGTGATTAAAAATGAATGGTTGGATTTTATTGAACAGTTAGGAAAAGAGCGGGATTTTGTTGGATTTACACCATAATTAAATTTGATTAATTTATGATGGTTTGGTAAATTCATAATATATTGTATTTATTATTCCATAATAAATTTTAGCAAATTAGGATTCGGGTGGTGTTTTATTCTCATGTCTTTTTGCTGTTCCTTTTACTATTTAAACACATAAATATAACCTAAATATTAAAATTAATTAAGTAATTTATTTATGTGTTAAAATTTAATCGGTGACAGCCAAAAATCAGGACAATTCTGTCTGGTTTGCTAAAATTTTTGTAGAGAAAATCTCAACTCAATGAAATAGGAGGCGCTAATTAAGGCTTTTTAAGTAGCGTACTCAGAGAGTTTTTCAAGTCCCTTTGTGATGTTTGTTAAATTTCAATCTAATTTGTGGCCTTAGTTATTCATAAATTTGTAAACTCAATGATAAAGAGTGTGTTTAAAGAATAAGAAATGAATTTCAAGAAAAAATAAATTCTCTAAAATTTTATTGACGTGTTTATAAATAATCTATTGGATGAAAATCATATTATATTGTCGATTTTGCTAAAAGAAAAGAAAAGCAATTGGAATAAAATATGCCTGATTACAAAATTATCCACCTCATTTAATACACGCAATCAAGATTTTTTTTTTTTTTTTTTTTTTTTGCCTTTTGGGTAAACGACTAATTTAAAAGTATGGAAACCAGTGGGAGTTGGAGGAAAACAAGCACTTCCAATATGACGGGAAATTGGAGAACGACATGAAATCGCAGAACGACAAAAATACGAAACGACTTGAACTTCGAAAACCTCACGATGCGAAGCGACAATAACGCAAAATCGACGTTAGAACAATAACTGAGAGGAGATAACATAAAAGCGACTTGATCTGAAACGGCAATAAAAAAAACAAGAAGAAACCTGAAAAACGACACGAAAAGGAAAACTAATAACTACGACTGAAAACCAACATGAACCAAAACAATAAATGAAAAAAACATGTCACATGAAAGTGGAAAAGGGCAAACCGGAAGACGACATCAACTTGGAATGCGTCATGAAATTGGAAAAAAAAAATAGAAATCTGAGGAGTCGAGAACCTTAAAAACGATATGAATCGTAGCGTAGTAACTGCAAAACGACATGAAACGTAACAGGAGTAGCTGAAAACAAGAAGAAATTGAGAAACGAGCATTAGTGATCCACTAAACGAAATTATTTCAAATGACAATAGCGTGAAAACAACTTGAAATTGAAAAAACTTGAAACAAGAAATTGAAAAACGACAATTGACGATCCTACGACACCAACTTGAAAAACAATAACTGCAAAATCGAGATGTTGAAATAACAAGAACTAAAAATAATAATAATCGGAAAGGACAACGAAAATATTAAAATCAGAATCTGGAAAAAGGGACAGCGCGAAGAAAAAGTTATTAAAGTAGGAAACAAAGATAAGCTAAAAATGACATGATCTGAAACTAATGACATCAAATGAAAATGCTACCAACGGACGGTGATCATAACATATTAAAAATTAAAGAAGAATATAAAATAAAAAAAATTAAGGTGATTCAACAACAAAGTAAAGATTTCTTTCTTTTTTCTCCATTTAAGATTAATGTTCCCAAGTTCTATTCTTGGCAGCTCGAATACAAGTGTGTTTGACAACGCAATTAAAACAAATTTATTGTACCATGTAAGAGCTTTACACTCTAGCCTAATTTTGCTTTATATTATAGTATATTAAAGTTATACATTGTAACAATTGAAACTATATAACGAGAAAAATATCATCAAACAAAGCTAAAAGCTCTTGATCGACCAATGGGTTCAATGGTTTGGATCTATAATAGTTTGTATCACTGTATGAAATTGGACCAATTTTTCGAGTAGAATTAGGCTAGATCTTATCTTCCTATTAGTGAGTCCCGAACAGGGATGGAAGATGAGGTGACTCGAAATTCCCCTTTTTTATACTTAACAAACAAAAAGTAGGTAGTGTAAATATAATACGAAAACACACACACAAATAATAATAATAACACAGAAAAACAACGTACGGCAACAGCCGACTAGAATGCTAGATAAACGAACAAAATTTCAAAGTTTGCAATCCAACAACATAAGGTATATCTTCAGCCATAAATAAATAAATAAAAGGAAAAGAATATGCGGCAATGATGCTTTTAAAATGCTTTCAGATTCTTACCAAATTCTTTCAAAAGTCGTTAAAAAAAATACATTTTACCAAACGCCATGTTTCAGATCTATAGCACGCACTATTTGCCCCTTGCTTGTAAGTTTTCACAGAACTTGATCATGCGTTTCAAACCAAAAACAGTTTTACAAACGGTTGTCTGACTTAATTTGTTTATCTCGCCAAGCGTCTTTATTCATGCTTAAAGAGAAACAAACGTCTCCATATTAATTTTGTTTTAGTTTATAATGTTCTGGCTCAAAATCTAAGATACACATCTAGCTATATAATCGGTCAAACAACGAATCATATTTGTCTGCTAAAACAAAAAAAAAAAAAATCCTTGCAGGAGAGATGATCATGACTCGAAATGCACATGCATGTGATCTTAGTTAATTTCATGCATGCATCGTAAATGAAAACATAATCACAACATGCATGGATGGCAAAATATGTGTCAAATCCTCAAAAAGATATCTTCATGGTAGTCAAGATTAAGGAAAAAGACGTATTTTTGATTATTCCTCAAAAAGGGGAACAATTTATAAGTCAAAGTCGTTAGTCTTATTGGATTGGTTAAAGAGTTAGTTAGTCACCCCGACAGTTGTTTGTCCAAGCGTGCCTCACTTTTGGTAGTAAAAACACCTGTCTAATACTTTCCCTTGCATGTGTGATAGTGTGATGTATGACTGGTTAGTTAAGTTGGTGGGAATATAATATAGCTTTTTTTTTTTAATTTACTTTGGAATTTAGGCAGATCCAATATTGTGGCACTTATGGTATTGGGCCGACCAAAAAGCTACTAGATACTGCTCATACAACAAATGCTTAAACGCGTCTTCACCAAACAAATCACCCCTCACTTTCTTTTGCTTTCATTTTCTCATTGGATTTCTTTTATCTTAGACTATATTTGGTAAGAAAGAGAGATTTTTTTATTAAAAAAATCATTTCTTTATTCAATCCTTTTTCAACTTTAAAAAAAAGACTCTGGATTTTTTTTTGTAAATATCGTATGGAGGATAATTAATTTCAATCTTTTTCCTAATCTACTTATAGAATAAATGTAACCTTAAAATTTATTTATTGCTTTTTCTACCTTTATTTCTCTTTTTTTTTTCCTTGTACTAAATAAATCCTTGAAGATATTAAAAATTTAGTTTTCCTTTTGGATAATTAAACCAACTTTTTGTTTGTTTCCTAGAAGAATTGACAATGGGTGAAGAGCCGGACATGGAGCAGTACACATAGCTGCCTTTATCCAATTTCTTGACTTTACATGTACGCTGTCCAACATTGTTGCCACACAGTTGTATACCTCTTGATGTGAAATAAACTTTCATTTTTTTTTATAGATATATCTCATTATTTTTCTCAGGTTCTCTCAAATGCAATACCTGATATTATATCTTCCCTGTCACGGAATCGGTGTTGACTGATATAAATTCTCTAGAATGCAATACCTGATATTATATATATATATATATATATATATATATATATATGTTAGAATAAAATATTGTGATAAAAATCATCCTCACCTAAATTATTCATATCAAATCATCGAGATAATTAATAAGATGCGGAAGCTAACCTGAATCCATAGACGTAATGTGATTCTGAGTCTATAGATTGAGGATCTTTCAGGGGGCATTTTGATAAATAGGCTGGCCATAATTTTTTTTTGACAAATAGGCCATTTTTTTTTTTTCAGTTTTTGGTATCAAAAAAAAGGTTTTTTAGACATCAAAACGGTTCAAGTTTTTTTTTTTTCAGCATGTTGAGATTCCTTATTCTGTTACAGTCATTTTTCTTTTTCTGTTGAAAAAAACTGAGACAGTTTACCTACATAGAAAAACGTGTTTTTTTTATTCCAAAAAAAAAGAGGCCTTTTGTCCAATTAGGATTTTTTTTTTGCCTAGTTATCAAAATCTTCCGATCTTTCAAATTTAGTATGTAAATCCTCCTTCAAAGTTTATCTCTATAGTTTATCTATAGATGGGGAATAAAAAAATAGCATACGTACTGACTTGAGAACCATAACTCATTTATATAACTGCTAAACCAGAACAATTATCCTTAATTATCAATTTAACCCATCATAAAATCAACAATTATATTTTGATGTGTAAGAGACCCATACGCATTAAAAACTCAAAATCTAAATCCATCACTTTTAATTAAACATTCTAATCTTATACTCTTTAATTTATATTTATTTAATATATTAATATGTATATATTAGATTTAGTTCCAATAATATATTCCCTGTCACGGAATCGGTGTTGACTGATATCTATATATATTTATCTATGTATGTACACATATATATATATACACGCACATACGTACATACAATATCTGATGGTAATAGTAATGAATGTTGTGACTATGTAAAGATATAGGAGTTAGTTCAGATATTGTCGGTGTCCCTAGCTAGTTTTTTAGTTCAGATATTGTCGGTTTCCCTAGCTAGTTTTTTTTCTTTTTTTTTTTTTAGCCTTTGAATTTTGAAGTGTAAGTATGTGATATATATGAAGGAGCTAAAATATCCACGTCAGACAGGTCGGATCCACGTGCATGTTTTATGTTGCAACAGCTGGCAAGAATCCCGGTTCCATTTTGAATTGAATATCTAACCTTTTCTTTTTTCCTAAAGAAAAGAAGGCTTGTAATTGAATAATGAGTTAAATTGCTGTTTCGTATTGGAGAAGCTATTATCGTTGAATGTTTGGAAGCAGCCGGAACCACTTTTATCAATATCTATTTTAAAACTTTCCCGTCAAATATATTATATATATATGCGGGCGTCAATTGGCGCTCCCATTCTATTTTTTATACCTTTTTTTTAATAAAATTATTTATTGTTATATAACCTATTGATAAAATTATCTTTAAAGATAATAATATTTTTAAAAAATATTCATTACACAATTATCTTAAATATAAGTTATTGTGCTTCTTTTTTTTTTTTTTTTTAAAGAATAGAGATGGATTATGACATAGGAGCCTTCCTAAAAAGAAGCAAGTGGTTTCTTCTATCTTCAAAATTCTCATTTTTTTTCAATTTCTTTTAATCGTTGAACCCCCATTGAAACCAAAATTCTTGTTTATTTGTTTGAAAAAAAGAAATTGAAAAAGGATGCAGAGAAAAGAAACCACTAATAAATTATTTGCAATGGTTTATACTACTTAATTCCCACAAGTAATGGTGCATATCTTAAATTCTTTGCGGAGAAATTCATAATGGTGTATCCGAATTGGTTGGTTGGCTTGGTGGGTGGGAAAAAAAAAAAGAAAAAAGGAAAAATACTGTTTAGATGTAAGGACTGTTTTAGTATTTTAAAAGATGTGTAATAAATAAAATAGTATGGTTTAAAACGGGCGTGTGGAAAGTAAAACGAGAGATATCAATATACACCTCCTGGTATATGAATTAAAGCTTGTGATAGGTGAAGAAATATTTTTCGCCCTGTAATTCAAGGATTGTATTGACCATAAAATTTGTTATAATAGGTATATATTTCATTCTGATGTCTTTTCCCCTTTTTACAAATTCAGATTTTTTTTCCTTTTTTCTTTTTTTACACACTAGTTGCTCGGAATTCCAGCCGATGTTTCTCTTTTAATCCACTCTCCTCATGTAACGTGATTTCTTTTCTTTGAGCTTTCTTTTTCTTTTTTCTTTTTTCTCTTTCCTGACTTTTTTCCGGGATACATAGACACACAATGAATAAAAAAAGAAAGTAATTATGTCATTGTGTCACTGTTCCCTCAAACATTCATCATTTTTTCCTCATCTACTAAAGACATTTCCGCAACATTCAGTGTCAAAAAAGTAACTTAACATAATTTAATATAATCACTTTACTTTAACATAAGCAACCAATCAGAATATTTAGTGGCTGCTTTAGAGAGCAAAAGTTAACATAAAAGTACATATATAGCAGAAATTTCTCCTATACTTGGGAGACCGTGGTGTTTGCCATGGCCCCATTCATTAAAATCCCTTTTTTTCCTTGGTGCTTAAGATATCATCATCCCGTGAAAAATTGAACTGTAGTTGCCAATTAAAAATAGCTTCTTCTTTTTTTTTTTTTTTGGTAGTGGCATAATCTAACAGTAATTTGACACCCCTCTTTACCATAAAATAAAGAGTTTAAATATTTTTATTTTAAAATTCTTTTCTTAAACAAAAGGATTTTTTTTTCTTGTGTTTTGGTAAAATCAATATTTGTATATTTAAGTTAAATCAACATTTGTGTCTTTTATTGGATATTCTGGGGGTGGAACAACTTTTTCAATAGTTATGGGGACAAATCACTATGTTATGATATGATATGACTATATGACTATGTGCTTATGGTCATCTAGATTGGTTTTGAAGTTTCTCGGCTACCTTGTTGGTACTTGGCCTTTTTTTCAAGTACTACTGAACTACCTTTTGACCTCCCTGCGTGTTTTGCTTTACTTTCTGCATGTTCATTATATTCGACCATAGCCTCATTTGCAACATTACGTTCAGTTGAGTAACGTAATAGGGTGTTCCTCGTATTAGTTTGAATCAACATTTTTAGTTTAAATATTAAAAAATATAAAAAAAATTATACTGTAATACGTAAAAGTTTTTATTTTGTTTTAAACCAAATGTAAACAAACAATATAAAGAACGACACCTTTTATTTAAAAAATAAAACTTACATAATTAAACAAAATACCAAGAGATGTTTATAATTTAAGATGAATGTGAAGCCATTTTATCCAGGAATAGAGCCGGAAAAATAAACTAGAAGGGACTTGGAGTATACTAAAATTTCATCATATTCATATATAATTTAAGTGAAAGATTTCACATATTATGAGATAAGTCAGATATAGAAGTACAAAATCTTAAAGCGGGATGATACCAATCCCATTAAATTTCACTTATAAAATTAGAAGAAAATAAAAATTTCAGATGGGAGGATCACATATTAACAGTAATATGTAGCTCCACTCATGCATTTCATAGTCCTATTTCCCTATTTTCCTTTGTTTGGTTTCCTGTTTGAATTTAAATGATAAAAGCTCTCTTTTCTTTGTTTTTATTTTTGAAGTAAAATATTGATCCGCTACTTGTTAAGAAATCATTAGACATTCTATACCACTTGGTCACTGGGAAATGGAAAAGGTATGGAGGATATTAAGGAGGGAGACTTAACAATACTTTTTACTAATAATAAAATTATGACATGCTTTAGGTTAACAATGGGATGAAATGGAGATACATTCTTCCCTACGCTACGTATTACAAGAAGTCCAATAATCATGGAATTTCTAACTTCCCACGAGCCAATAGGAAAAAAAAAGTAAAATAAATTCGTCATTGCCACGGCATACTTTCTCCACCGGTGGCTAAATTTTCATAATACAAGCCAATCAAAAGAGAAAAACGACATTAGAAACACCACTAGCCTCTTCAACCCAAGGAAGATTCAAGGTCAGCTTTCCGTTTGAAGACCACTCAAAGTCCACGTCAGCACCATTCAACAAACACCTTTTGGGGGCCCCACTTGAGTAAGCCAAGAAATCCCCTCCACCTTTGACCTTGACATGGGCACCCAATTCTGATCCAGAGGCCTTGTAGTCCAGCTCTTGGATGGTCCCACCACTATTGAACATGTTAGTGAGACCAACTGGGGCAAACTTTATGCTTCTCCCAAGCTTCCTAATTGGCACAAAGCTGAAAATCTCAAAGGAAGATGGTTTTATGCTGAACTGAATTGCATGGGATTTTGGGGTCATTAGGTGTAGCTCTTCAGCCTGGTTGAGGTAGACCACATATTCTTCAGCATTACCAAGCTCACTTGCCTCTTTCTTTTGGTCCCACTCAATCTCAGAGACATGGACTGAGCCACACATTGGCTTGTAGCACTCAGGGTGCCCTTTAATTCTTTGTTCCTTTGGGTCCCAACCAGCTCCTTGGCAGTTGAAAGCACCAATCACGCCTCCATACTACTCAATTTTGCAATAAATTAGTTAATTTGATGACTTAAAAAACACTAACAAAAACGATCCCAAAAACATAGCTTTTTTAGGATATGTATATTGCAAAATTTTAAACCGTCAATTCACTACTAAGTTATTTGAATATGCTCTGACAGTCTAAAATTGTACAACACCGACACGTACGTTTTATTTTATGCCTTATCATGGAATTAACAAAAAGTGATAAAATAGTAAAAGTAAAGTATACCTTGTTGAAGTTCCAAATCTTGAGAACGGTCTTGTTGTCAAACAAAGGGCTCTTGAAAAGGCAGTCTCTAGTTGGGAGGGCAAAGTGCTGGCACTTGGGAATGGTTCCATCAGGGTAAACAAGCTTCTTTAGGAGATCAAAATCATGACCCCCAACTGAGTCACTCACATAAACAGGACCACCACATATAGCCCTTGATCCTGCATGAAATTTGGCACAAAGATGGTCTGATTGGAACATGTCCCAATCTGGTTGTATCATGTGACCCATCCACATGCTGTTGTAGGCACAGTGAATCATGTGGACCCCTTGTAACCAATATACTCCCATGGGGTCTCCATTTGGATCTTGGAACCAAAAATCATCTCCTAGAAAAAAAAAAAAAAAGGAGAACAAAGATAAAGAGAGATTAATATTTAACCTACTTGTATGATTGGGGAAAAAAATAAAAAAGAAAAAAATTTATCAAGTAATTGCACTAGAATATTATTTTCTTATTACCAACTCTTCCCATGGAAATTTGCTTTGTCCCAAGGAAGAAGAAGTCATTGCACTGTTGCATACTAGAAATAAGTCCGCTTCCCTTAAAGTTCTTCACAAGAGAATTTGTGAGCCCTTTGTAATAAGCCTTTGCAAGCTCCACTCTCCCTCCATATTCTTCTGACACATATTCAAGAGTCTGCAAGGCAAAGAATAAATAGTTAAATATCAAAAAAAAAAAAGAAAAAGAAAAGAAAAGAAAAACACGTGTGATTTTTTCACTTACATGAATGACATCAACTTTGACTCCTGTTATGCCGACTTGGTAGAGATAAGAGTGCATAGAGTCATAAAAATCATCAGCCTGATCCGGATGAACAAGACCAATCCCACCTTCAACAATCTTCACCACAGCAAGATCATTCATTGTCCCATCAAGACCCGGAGAGAGTTTGCAAGGGATTACTTTGCAATTCAGATGAGTTGATCCGGGTCTCACACCACCCCAAGCCCCACAAAGAGCATGCCACACATATATATCATCCAACCCCTTAAACTTGGTCCTCAAATCTCTAGTGAAGGCCTTCATTCCAATGTTTTCAGAGCAGCCTTTGTCTAAATCCTTGCCATCATTTTCTTCCCCACCAAAAAACTCATCCAACTCTTGTTTCAGCTTTTGAATCTTGGCCTCGAGCACAGAAACGTCAGAAACTCCCGATCGGACCGCCTTGTCGAGGTCCTTCTCGGCGTGTTCTATCTCAATAGCCTTTGCGATGAGCATTTTGGGCTTCTTGGGGTCAAACGTTGGACAGTTATTATTATTATTATTCTCCAACAAAGACCCTCCTTTGTAGCTCTCAAACTTCTTACACTCCTTGAACCTATAAAGCCTTGCAGTCATTTGAGTCCCTCCAAGGACTAAATTCTTTGCATCCTCATTGGGGTCTTGGCCATCAATGTTGATGCTTTGCCAGCCGTCGTGTAACGCCCCTATATGGGGGTTAACAGTTTTTAATGAGATAAAATAAAAAAAAATAATAAAAGTAAAACCTTAAAATAAAATTTGCCCGGGACTTAAATGAAAACTCCCAACTCAAAAATAAAAATATAAACGATAAATAAACCACAGTTTAATGTAGCACCTTAAATTTAATAATATAAACTGTTGTCATCATCATTTTAACCCTCAACACATTATAATACAGTCACAGAAAGTAACAATTGATGCTTACATTATCATGAAGAACATTCTCAACGATTGAAGCAGTCCCAATGTAATATAGTTACATCACTTCCTCAACTATATTTCTCGTAGCCACCTCACACTTAGTGAGTCCTGAAAAGATATAAACATAAGGGTATGAGCAACACTATGCTCAGTAGAGAAAACCATTACTCACCTTTAGGTTTTTATCATTACCACATTAAAACCTGCATGGTTAATAAGTTACATCATATTCCAGATTATGAGGTTTATTATGATCACATCTTATGGATACCGTAGTTAATCATTACCAAGTGTCATAATTACACATTTATACAAATATTACCAATCATCATTGTTCCTAGGTATCCATGTTAAATTGAGTATCACTCAACTCATCGAAACCCAAATGGGCGCACTTGATCACCCTATAAACATTCCAAGGGTGTTCCGGTGAGGGGACATCAAGCCCCGAGTCCTCACCAAATCGATTCCTGTACAGTGTGTTCTGGGACTTTCAACCCAAGGAAGCGTCATCGCCTTCCCCCTACTTTACCTTTTAGGGTATTCATGCCCAAGGACGTAACCGTCGCCCTTTTCATGTCTCACAATTTCTCTATATTAAATCATTATTAATAGAGTTAATTTTCCTAACCATGCTTCTCAATTTATAACATGTGTCAATTCATTATGTTCCTCGCCGTACAATACAAGACGAGTCCATGTCATAGTTTCATATGTGATACACATATAATATCAGTTCAACATAGATATATATATATTGCGGCAAAACAATCAATTTTAATTCTATAAAAACCTCACAAAAGATGAGTAATAGAATCCCTACCTTTCAAGCTTATCAACAGTCTCTTAATCCTGGAATCAATTAACGTTAGCTCCATACTCCCTTGATCTTGAACTCCAAGCAAAGCAGATCTAGTTGTATCTCGCTGTATCTACGAAGCATCCTCTGTAGTGCTCCTCGAGCGACTATGAATGGCTAGGAATGCTTCCTGGAGATCATACATTCTTGAAAACGTCATTCTGGACTCCGATACTGCTGTTTGAATCGCCTCGATTCGCGTGCAGTCGGTACCGGATGATTTTCATCGGAGAGGAATTTGCTCAAACGGAGGTCACCATTGCATCCAGAGCATCGAAACGAGTCAGGAGGCGGTCTCGGATCTTCGATCGGAGGTCCGGATCACAAAATCCCATTTTGGCCTTTGACCGACCGTTGACCGGCGTTGACCACCGTTGACCGGCGTTGACCGACTTTGACCGTCGTTGACCGGCGTCAATCGGGGTCTGTTGGCAGCTGGGCTCGGGCCTACCCCCCCTAAATCGACCCTTCTGAGTCCAATGGCGGGGTCAATTTCACCCAATTCTGCCTCTAACATAGCGGGTCGTGAAGTACAACGTCGGTAGAAATGGATGAGCTCCGATCTTGATTCTCCGACGATGGAAACCTGAAATTGGCTGAGGGCTTTTGCTACCCATCCTCCTATGAGCATTTCCCCTCATCCAATTTGAAGAAACGTGGCTGGGAAGAGCCAAAACGGAGACTCCCGCGGCGGTTGACGGCGGCGTTGGCCGTTCTCCGGCGAAACCGGCTCCTTCCGTGCAATTGATCGAGGGGTTTTACTCCCCTTGATCCTCTGAACTCATTGGGAGGGGTGGTGTCAGTCACCTCCTCCGGCAAGGCGGAGTTCCACCATGGGGGCGGAGGTGCACGGCGGCAATAGGCGGGCGGAGCAATCCGGCGGTTGTTGAGCTGCCACCAAGGGTGGGTTTTGTTCCTCTCATCACGGTGGTCGTGTAGGAACAAGAATCACGTCGATCGGACGTCGGACGGCGAAGATATCTCGTCGGAAAGAAATGGGTTTTGCCGCCACTTTGGGCGGCGCGTGTGGCCTCCTCCGGCGGCGTTTTGGGCGGCGCGGCACCTCGTTGGACTCAGCTCGTCGAGAGCTTTCCATTGGTGCGGGAGGTGTCGAAAACGGATGCCGAAATCTCAGACGATCTTTGAGGAGAGAGAGAGAATTTTTTAGAGAGAGAAAGTAGAGAGAGAGAGAGTTTCGAATTATGAGAGATTTTCTGATTTTTTTTATATATATACTAGGTAATTAATCTAATTACCTTAATACCCTTAGGAGAATAACGGGTGTCACAGCTCTACCCCCCTTAAAGAAATTTCGTCCTCGAAATTTCAATTCTAGTAATACTAGTAAAAATTATGATTCCAATTCCGAGTCTAAACCGTTAATGTTGTTTATCTTCCAAATTTAAGTTATCGTATCTCCACTCATTTACTTGCATAATAAATCTTACTCTAAATTCTAAATCCCTCAATGAGAGTATTTCTGACAAGTTTCAACTTATAACACCGTATAATAGTCTAAGAATCTGATCAGGCATACATATTGACCATATCATGATTCCAGTCCTTCATTGTCCATGGACTGTGATTTACAATCACATTTAAGGAGATTGCTAGAGAAATTTTATATACTTCATCTTTAGGTTCCTTTTCCTTTTTGAGTAAGGAAAAGTCAAATATATTTGATTTCATACCTCAACTAATAAACTAAAACATAATCATAAAACATATATCACAAACACTTATATTCAAAACCATACATTAAACTTATTCATAGAGATATTAAACGGAATCTCTGGTTGCAAACATACCCGACATATTTTTCATTAAACAGCTATCCTCATGACACAAACATTCAACCCAAATAATATACTCATATTTCATATGGAATATCCCCATAACTGACTCTGGTACTTCCACATAATATTAACAGAATATTACACATTACAAACATAATACGGATACGTTTCGAGAGTACAAGGCACTCCGTATACCAGCTATCCATATCATGCATGCTTATAGGATACAAAAACATCGATAAACAAAAGATCGGACCTTAAGAAGGATGCGTTTCGAGAGCATCAAGTACTCCGTATCCAGCCATCCCGGCATTAGGCTCAATGAATCTAAAAGATTGAACAACGACGTACCACAAGAAACACAGAATACAAGGTAAACGGTTATTCGTAACACACGAAATACGGACACACATGCCTACATGCCAAAGATAAAACAAAAAGATTACAGATGGAGATTCAAATCAATTGGCCGCTCCCGGCTTTCCCTTTCCCATTCAAGCTTGGATGTTGCAATGTCGGATTCTGGATGTATGATTTGCATTTTATCTATCAATTCCTCAGCTGTTGAAGCAGTAACAAAGATTTGTCTCTCCGATTCTGTAGTGATGTTTTCTTCCACAGCGTAATCTAGAAATTTCAAAAGACCGTCATAAAAACCCTTTACGTTCAGCAGTCCCAAAGGTTTGGAATAAAAGCCCAACAATTGCCCACAAGCAACTATAAATATTTCCTCAAGAGTACCTAGACCACCAGGTAATGCTATAAAAGCATCAGAATTATAGATTATGTCTTTAAAATTTTTAGGGATACTCCTGACTCCTTCTCCCTTACCTATGGCTTCCTTACAAAGGTTTCCTTCAACTGGAATATGAGGCCAAATTCTTACATCAGTAGCGTCGCTAGACCTAGCTGCTAGTGCCATATTTACCATTATTTTTATACTACCACCCCCATAGATTATGTTAATCTTTTTGCGTGCTAGGACTTGCCCTAAGTGATTTGCAGCTTCTAAATAAGCTTTATCTTTTCCAAGGCTGGAACCACAAAAGACACAGACATTCTTTATTTTCTTCGTGGACTGGGAGGTAGACATATTTGGTTTATAGAAGTGGTTGCTTAATGTCTGCTCCACTTAGACTTCGGGTTCTACATGAGATTTTAAAGATGAGAAATACACAAAAAGGGCTAAAGAGATAGACGAGTAGGTAATGAAAAGGTAATCCAAAGATTTAAACAAAATCTTGTGCGGATAAGAAAGTAAGATAAGGTGATTGATAGTTTACAGAAAATCTGATTCACTTTTTGAAAAAGATTAGACTCTAATTGTATAACTTTTGACAATTGAGAACAATTCGACAGAAGACCCTCATGACACAACTGTAGACTTTTTGACAAATATACACCAAGTCTAGAAATTTAATATAAACGACAAATACTGTAGAACTTTTGAAATTTGAGACACAATCTTGAAATATCTGGATAAGCTTTTCAAAATTCAAACATATTACTGTACCGTATGTAACGTGTCTGATAAGATATATATTTTATTATATATATATTTAAGAAAATCATAAATTAAATAAGATATTAACACTTACTGTATCAATCTAATAATCACAATTATTTCAAACACAAAAGCAAATATTCTGAGAAAAAGAAAAACACAAACTGTTGAACATCAGCTAAAACTGCTTCAAATAAGTAAAGACTAAATAACCTTTATAGAGCGATGACTTATTCCCCATCCAGTTTTCTTATGGCTTGGCAAACAGGATCTAGAAATACCATATTCCTGAGGCGTTGTCTTTCTGTATAAAATTTAGGCCAGAGTTTAAAAATAGCTCCTTGAACATATCCACTAGGGTGACCGTGGAGAGGAGGATGGATGCTATCCAAGTTCTCCTTTGAAAGTCCATCCCTACAAAACCTTATTTTATCCTCTCTATTCGTAGACATATAACCAGGTGAAGTACATTTACCGTTACAATTTTGTCTTCCACATTTGTTACAAGTGACCACGATGGCACGAGCTCTTCTTTTCATTGCACTACGACTGGTACCTGTTCCTGGTAAACCGATATCTTGACTAAAGTCACTCGGACGGATTTTCCCCTCTATTAACATTCTCACATCACAAGGGATACCAAAACGCATAAGAATCCACAACCGAGTAATTCTAGCCTTGTATTTCTTTTTGAGAATCTTTTGGGAGAGTGATGGGAAATACTTTCTCAGATGTTGGTACTTTGGGTCCATGATGAGATGAAAGAAGAGTAAATAGAAAGGAAAAATTAAGATAGTAAATTGCAGAATCTTAGAATTCCTTCTTCTTTTAGAGAAAAAGAAGAATTTTTAATGAAAAAGAAGAGGATTTGCGATTTAGAGAGAAAATAACAAATTAAGAGAGAAAAAGTGAACTCAGAGAAATAAGCTCCTATGCACAGTAAACGTATATGTAAACAATGATTAAACCACTGTATATGACACGTATAGAAACCACGTGGGAGAGACAGTGTGAATCAAACTGATTTAAGATTTGAACTAGGCCCAAATGTTCTCAGTTGAAAATGGTCAGGTTGTTTCGGGCCTTAACACATTTAGAACGAGTTAAATAACAAACATAAAATTGAAAACCAATTCGTATGAATCTTAAACCCAATTCAAAGCCCACTATAGATAAAGTTAACTATAAACAACAAATCTAATTTAACGACAACAAGGATCTTCTTGAATGATCCAGCAACTCAAATAATTTTGTTTTAATCAAAACCTTATTGAACAATACATACACCCATATGTTATTCCTAATACTCAACATCTATCAATGGATTCATCATCATTACTACCAAGGGTTTAGAATGTGACTAACCTTGAAATCAATACGATTTACGTCTTTCAACGTAGACCATATCAATGAACAAAGACACTAGATGTTACTACTTAGGAACATCTACAATCTCCACAATTCTACTTATACAATATCGAATTTCCTCATATAACAAAATCTTGGGTAACCAAAAGATTCACTGATACACTTAAATACAATGTACGTAACGAAATATTCCAATTTTGAGATTCATGCATTCTAGACTTTACACAGTCTCAACAGACCAAAAGTCTAACATTTATCTCTCTCAAGATTCAATACCATGATTCCCAACTTATATCATATTCCTCAAATAAATAGAACTTTTAAGAAAAGATATTGACACTTATGTGTTCCATCGAATCCACACATAATCATTACTTAGGTTTGAATCAATTACGAAAAATTTGACATATCTATGCCAAACTTTAAAATCAATAAATCAAGCCTTATATTTCTTATTGTTTTTCACGAGACAAAAGGCTTTTAAATCCTCGTATCTATACGAATTTCTCATCGTTTATACGAATTAGATATGCTTATAGGTCCAAATATTATACGAATCTCTCATAAGCATTCTACTTATAAACTCATTCCATATAATTATCATTCCCTTATAACTATTAATACTTTCCTTCTATATAATTATTGTACTCATATAACTATTGATATTTTCATTCTATGGCCTTTCCATGTTACATCCTTCTAGACTGTATAAATCAATGTGAAGGTTCATTTTGATGATGACAATAAAAATTCAGCTTCAAAACCATCTCAAAAATATATTTTTTTAAAGTGGTGCTACATTCCCTAGGTTAACCGAACCTAGGCTCTGATACCAAAAATTCTGTAACGCCCCTATATGGGGGTTAACAGTTTTTAATGAGATAAAATAAAAAAAAATAATAAAAGTAAAACCTTAAAATAAAATTTGCCCGGGACTTAAATGAAAACTCCCAACTCAAAAATAAAAATATAAACGATAAATAAACCACAGTTTAATGTAGCACCTTAAATTTAATAATATAAACTGTTGTCATCATCATTTTAACCCTCAACACATTATAATACAGTCACAGAAAGTAACAATTGATGCTTACATTATCATGAAGAACATTCTCAACGATTGAAGCAGTCCCAATGTAATATAGTTACATCACTTCCTCAACTATATTTCTCGTAGCCACCTCACACTTAGTGAGTCCTGAAAAGATATAAACATAAGGGTATGAGCAACACTATGCTCAGTAGAGAAAACCATTACTCACCTTTAGGTTTTTATCATTACCACATTAAAACCTGCATGGTTAATAAGTTACATCATATTCCAGATTATGAGGTTTATTATGATCACATCTTATGGATACCGTAGTTAATCATTACCAAGTGTCATAATTACACATTTATACAAATATTACCAATCATCATTGTTCCTAGGTATCCATGTTAAATTGAGTATCACTCAACTCATCGAAACCCAAATGGGCGCACTTGATCACCCTATAAACATTCCAAGGGTGTTCCGGTGAGGGGACATCAAGCCCCGAGTCCTCACCAAATCGATTCCTGTACAGTGTGTTCTGGGACTTTCAACCCAAGGAAGCGTCATCGCCTTCCCCCTACTTTACCTTTTAGGGTATTCATGCCCAAGGACGTAACCGTCGCCCTTTTCATGTCTCACAATTTCTCTATATTAAATCATTATTAATAGAGTTAATTTTCCTAACCATGCTTCTCAATTTATAACATGTGTCAATTCATTATGTTCCTCGCCGTACAATACAAGACGAGTCCATGTCATAGTTTCATATGTGATACACATATAATATCAGTTCAACATAGATATATATATATTGCGGCAAAACAATCAATTTTAATTCTATAAAAACCTCACAAAAGATGAGTAATAGAATCCCTACCTTTCAAGCTTATCAACAGTCTCTTAATCCTGGAATCAATTAACGTTAGCTCCATACTCCCTTGATCTTGAACTCCAAGCAAAGCAGATCTAGTTGTATCTCGCTGTATCTACGAAGCATCCTCTGTAGTGCTCCTCGAGCGACTATGAATGGCTAGGAATGCTTCCTGGAGATCATACATTCTTGAAAACGTCATTCTGGACTCCGATACTGCTGTTTGAATCGCCTCGATTCGCGTGCAGTCGGTACCGGATGATTTTCATCGGAGAGGAATTTGCTCAAACGGAGGTCACCATTGCATCCAGAGCATCGAAACGAGTCAGGAGGCGGTCTCGGATCTTCGATCGGAGGTCCGGATCACAAAATCCCATTTTGGCCTTTGACCGACCGTTGACCGGCGTTGACCACCGTTGACCGGCGTTGACCGACTTTGACCGTCGTTGACCGGCGTCAATCGGGGTCTGTTGGCAGCTGGGCTCGGGCCTACCCCCCCTAAATCGACCCTTCTGAGTCCAATGGCGGGGTCAATTTCACCCAATTCTGCCTCTAACATAGCGGGTCGTGAAGTACAACGTCGGTAGAAATGGATGAGCTCCGATCTTGATTCTCCGACGATGGAAACCTGAAATTGGCTGAGGGCTTTTGCTACCCATCCTCCTATGAGCATTTCCCCTCATCCAATTTGAAGAAACGTGGCTGGGAAGAGCCAAAACGGAGACTCCCGCGGCGGTTGACGGCGGCGTTGGCCGTTCTCCGGCGAAACAGGCTCCTTCCGTGCAATTGATCGAGGGGTTTTACTCCCCTTGATCCTCTGAACTCATTGGGAGGGGTGGTGTCAGTCACCTCCTCCGGCAAGGCGGAGTTCCACCATGGGGGCGGAGGTGCACGGCGGCAATAGGCGGGCGGAGCAATCCGGCGGTTGTTGAGCTGCCACCAAGGGTGGGTTTTGTTCCTCTCATCACGGTGGTCGTGTAGGAACAAGAATCACGTCGATCGGACGTCGGACGGCGAAGATATCTCGTCGGAAAGAAATGGGTTTTGCCGCCACTTTGGGCGGCGCGTGTGGCCTCCTCCGGCGGCGTTTTGGGCGGCGCGGCACCTCGTTGGACTCAGCTCGTCGAGAGCTTTCCATTGGTGCGGGAGGTGTCGAAAACGGATGCCGAAATCTCAGACGATCTTTGAGGAGAGAGAGAGAATTTTTTAGAGAGAGAAAGTAGAGAGAGAGAGAGTTTCGAATTATGAGAGATTTTCTGATTTTTTTTATATATATACTAGGTAATTAATCTAATTACCTTAATACCCTTAGGAGAATAACGGGTGTCACACGTCGTCTATAATGACAAACCGCGGCGAAAGTCCGCCTTCTTCGGAGAACTCTTTGAGGCCTTGGAAAACCCCAACCGGCTCCACGGTCAAGTAGAAAGCATCCCAAGTGCACCAACCGAACTTGTCAACTAAGTTGGGGACTTTCTTCTCTTCTAACAGTCTGAAAGTGTTGAGGTGGACCCTCAAAGCACTGTAAGCCTCTCTCATCAAGTTGTAAGGATTGTCAGAAGCATGAATATAAGCTATGGCCTCAAAACTCGATGCCTTCACCGTCGAAGAGCCACTCTCAGCGCAGATTATGACATGCCCATCATCGCCAGGATGAAGGGAGGACCTGAAACCGAGAATGAAAATATCAGTATCGGTGAAAATATTGAAGCTTAAAACACATTTCGTCACACACAAATTTTACAACATTTCATTATTCTTGCCTGAAACTGCCTTCAATGATTGGTATGATTATGACATAAGACTTGATCTCAGGGACATCAAAGAGCAGCCATTGAGTTTCCATTTGCAAGTCGGAACCGGAACTCCCAACCCACATGGTTGACCACCAAGTTTTGAACCTGAATATGCTGAGGAAATTTCTGTTGGTGAATTTCCCAAGGGAGTTCACCAGCCTGTCGGATGATTCCTTTTCCTCTTTGGAGAAGCCAAGGAAGCCGCCTTTGTGGGACAGAGACCGCACGCGCTGAAGCAGGGGAAGCGAGGCGTCGGAGGATTGGCAGATGGAGTGAAAAGGCCTGAAAGTGACATTGTTTGGGACTTCTGTGAGCAATGGGACGCCTTGGACGCTCAACTTCCCGTTAGATAAATCCAAGTATTTTTCTGGGCTCTTTGATCTGAACAAATTCAGAACTGCATTGATGGGGTCGTTTGGAGGTGCCATAGCAGAGGAAAACAGAGGAGTTTTATGTTAAGCAGAATTGAAGGAAGAAAGATGGCAAAGCTGAAATTTAAGGCTTGAATCAAGGATTATAAGAAAAACCCAAGTTTGTAGTTGTTGATATTGTAGGGGTAAAAGGGTTTAGTGTCTTTTTTTTTTGCTTTTCTTTTTAAGGAAAGGTGATCAAAGAGTTCTGGGTATGTACTAAAAAATAAAAACAGAGGAAAACAGAGAATTCTGAAGGTTGACAAGAAAAAACCCGAGTTGAGATTGGATGAATGAAATGCACTTTTGGAAAGAAAAGTTGTAGAAGGGTTTAGATAATGCACAGCAAATATAATGAGAAACCAAATCACAGAGAATTATGGTTGGTTTGAAGCAAGTAATGAAAAAAGTCTTTACAAAGAAGAAGTTCACAAAGGAAGTTTTCAACTTTCAAGTAAGTTTTTGCTTGTTTGCTTGAACTGGATGAATTGGGAAGACAATATGCAGGTATTTATAGGGTGAAAAAATGGAAGGAGTTGAGGAATTTTGTGGGAATAAAAAATAGTGAACAATGAGAATCAAGGAAGTTATCTGGATAAGAGGTTAAGACGGTTGGTGGGGCTGGAGAAACTTTTTTTTTTTTTTTGGGGGTGCTCTGAGTATGTTCTTTTCTTACATTAAAAAAACCAAACCGACTCGTTTTTCTTTCCATGGAAAGAAGAGAAAAGAAAAGAAAACAAAAGAAATAATAAAACCTACAAGGGAAATTCCGAAATACAAATTAGTAGAGGAAGGAGAAAAGTTGAACGAATGGATGTTGGACGCATGCATGCATGCGTGGCTTTCATTCGGCATCATTGCATGTGCGTCTTCCTGGTGGGCGCTATAGCCCACACCTAGACAAAGAAATGAGAATAGTTTGACAATTAAAATATTTTAATTAATTTGACTTTGATATGACATTTTAATTAATATAATATAATATTATTGAGAGACAAAAATAATTAAGGAAGACACGAATTTGGTTTAGCGTTTCAAATTTGCTTTTTATTTATTTTGTACCTATTGTTTTTAAAAGGTAAAATCTCGCGCATGCTTTCTGAAGTAATATATATATTTTTAAGATGTTCTTGAAATTATTTGCGCTTATCTATATAACTTGTGCTAAAATAATATATACACACATATATATATAAGCTCTGAATTGGCCAGAGTAACCTGCAACATGAAAACATGTAATAAAGTAGTATTTTCCACGAGACTTGGGTCACCAAGTTCACACTTTTTTCCAGAACTTTTGCACTTAATGTTACCTGTTAATTTAGACGGTCTATACTTAAAAACTTTCTAAACTCGTATTTCTAAATGAGGAGCACAATCCTTTTTAAATGGAGATTCAAATATTTTAAAGGGAACTGCAGGGTTAAAATATCAATAAGTATACCTAATATTAACACATTCTCTATCTTCTACAATTGTAAAAGACTTGAGCCAGTTTGGGAGACATTTGAAAGATAATTAAAAACAAAAGACCCTACCCACATATCCATGCCACTATGTTCAAAATTGTGAAATAAATATATTATGATTATATAAAACAAGTAGATAGCTTCCGTTTTTAAGCTAGAATACACTTATTATACCGGAAATGAGACACCTAAATTTGATAAGAACACTTAAAAAAAATTGAGTAGGGCTGTGGAGTAGAAAGTTCTGATTGGATCTACAACTTTACAGACTATATCCATTATAGTTGACTTAGTAATTAATTATTTCGTTAAAAAAAATTAGTTTCTTTGGTTTTGATTATTGTGCAAAACCTGTGGATTATGCTCATAGAGGACGCTAGCTTCAATTGAAGTATGGGACTGGGGGGTCACCGTCCAAAAAAAAAAGAAAAAAAACGTAAGAGAGGATTGGGGGTGGTGGTACTGGCTATTTTCGGCGACGAAATGAAGAATTTATGTGGTTTTTGGCATTGCCCTGGTTTCTACGCCATTTATCTAATTTTGATCCCCACCAGACCCTTATTTGCCTTTTAAATATATGCATGGATAAATTATTTTTTCTCATAAAAGGGAAATAAATAAAGAAATCAATGATGTGTTTATGTTCTCACTCAACATCTTAAGAGAACTCTATTAAGATCACATGTAAAATGACAAAAAAACCGGCCTATGCTTTCATCTACTAATATCCAGAAAACCCAAGTTACAGTAGCGCAAGTCTTATTCGGCACGCTCACATAGAGGCATCATTTTAATTTCACTATAGATGAGAGAAATCAATTTGTAAATGCTAGAAGAGTGAGCCCCGAGAGGTCCTGGCAGCTATGTCACCAAAATCGATAGTACATATATATATATATATGGATAAATTATGAGCAGTGGATATTGATGTGCAACGTAATGCTTTCTAAATACAGACACATCTTCATGTTTATTTCTAGATAACACGTGTATATCTTAATTCTTATATGCTATCATGACGTACTTTGTTTAATATCCTTGCCAAAACTTACATAGGAAGAAATTTGAAAGAAAAAAATTATGCGCTTCATTTTTAATTCACCTATTTATGACTTTATGTAAAAGAGTCAGCTCGTAAAATTTATGACTGCATGATACGTCTATCGACGTACGGGCAATTGTAGGAACTGTTTGTAGAGCGAGAAAATAAATAAATAAATAAATAAATAAAATGTGTACCCGTATATTTTTTTTTTCTTTTTTTGGTTATGAAAAAAAAAGGTTAAATTATGAGGTAGTTGAGGTGCCGAGTTGTTCTCTTTATCTTTGTGGTATTCAGAAGAATGGCCTTTTTCTTGGCCAATAATACAATATTTAAGAAAAACAAATAATTTAAGGAATTTTTAAATAGAGAAAAAGAAAGCAATTACAGTGTAATATTTTTTTTAAAAGGGTCAGTGTATTATTTTTTTATTAGCAGAAGACAGTTGAAAACGGGATTGGGATACACTTTTAAATTATTATAACTAAACAAAAGTTAGATGTTAGTGGGTGAGCTGATCATCATGTGGCTAGGTCATGATCGATATCTCTGGAAAACTAAAAGAAGGTGGTGGAATTATTTAAATAGGAAGCTTATACAGTTACTAATTCGACACTTATTATATATTTTTTTTTTGAGTTTATTTGTTGTAAATATATAACATATTATGTTTTAAGCTTGACTCAATCAAACCAAACATGTTACACTAATGCTAATATATCCTTGTGACTAGACGTTAATGTTAGGAATTCAAATTATGTATACATACATATATATATATATAATCATAGCATTACCCCAATTATAACTTATTTATGTCCTTTTTTTGGGTTTTTTAAATCTCGTTTTAATTGCTGAAACTAACGTCCAAAATTCTGTTGGTGTTAAGGCTCCATTGCTTTATTTTACTTGTCTCTTTTCCTTTTCCAGTTACGTACAAATGTGAAAATAAAAAAAGAAAAAAAAAACTTGGAGGACATAAAAAAGTACGTGATCAGGTATGAAATATAAGAAGTACGTACTACTTTGATTCCCCAAGAGTTCATCTTCAAAATAAAACGTAAAAAGAGAAAATTGGAAGAAATTATTTATAAATGGTTATAATGATAATAAACCTAGGAGAATACTGGACGATCACCATGCATATATATACGATATGCTTTTATCAATATCCTTCGTATTTTCGGGGTTTTTTCCCTTTTTTTACAGGAATATTCTTTTTTTACGTATACAAGTTGTTGAAGGATGAAAATTTGTAGTTTAGGTTTGGAACGGACTAGAAGAAAGAAAAATGAAAAATAATCGCTAAGCTACATAAGCTTGATCTATATATATATATTTATATATGTGAACAAAAAAAATCTTATTGAAACATTAATAAAATAATTACAAAGTTTTTTGAACAAATGAAAAATAAATAAAAATAATAATAACGAAAGATCTGATAGACTATGAACAACATTAAAATTTATATAGATTTCACAAGGTGTGAGAGTGAATGAATGTGTGTATATATATACGTATGTTTATAAAATAGGGAGATCCTTCTTTGATATAAAGTAATAAAACTAATTAATTAACTTATTTGAAACTTAATTATCTCAGCTACGTTTGTCTAGCTATTACTTCAAATAATTCCTCGGGTATATTTGAGTTACATAATTGAAGAATCTGAACTGATCTTTTGAAACCTCATCAACAGAGAAAAAAAAAAGGGTGTGAGATTTGGTCCAATTGGAGCGCCTTTTTTATACAAATTACATAACATTTTTGTAAAACAATGAGGACAAAATTTTTCTTATATTTTACCCTAAAAAATAATTAATGACTTTTTTTTTCTAATCTCAAAATGCGCCAATTAATTCTGTTTGTTTCTATATATGATTCTTAAATACTCTTTGGACCACCAACACTGAATATTACAAAATATTCTCCACTTTATATGGATGAAAATGAAAACCTCAATTTCAATTCTTTAAATACTCTCAAGATTCTGCTCATACGTGGTTTCTTTTTATTCCCTGATCAATGCCCCAAAAGGCAAAGCTTCTGGAAAATATATATTCTTTTTCTTAGAATCTGAAATTGCTTTAATCCATAATTTTAATAATTGGTGCTTTTCAATTTTTAACGTTCAGTCTATTTGTTTGTGGGGGAAATTCTAGCAGATTGCATGAGTACTAGAAATCTCTTTTGCTTTAGTATATTCAGTTTTCACTTTTAGTTTCTTGAGGAATACAAATTCTTTTCCATTATGAGAGTGGAGTAGGTTTGGCCAAATATTTTGGATTCATAGAAATATACTAAAAATATCGTAACAATTCAAATAATTCTATGAGAGAAAAACATTTTAAGTAGCAAAATCTGTTCTAATTGGATTCCCAATCAAGCTAAAAATCAGCCTGTTTTTCAAGAAGGCAAAGAAATGTTCAAGCTTCAATTAACCAGGAGAACTTCAATATCAAAGTATCAAACTTAAAGAGAGACAAAAAAGCAAAGTTAAAAAGTTACATATACCTAAAGTTATTTTAATTTAATTACTTAATTTTTTTTTTCTTGCATTATAAAATAGGTTGGCTACGCGTGGGCAAGTGGAAAATGATTCAATCGTCATGTCGGTGGATTAAGTAGGGTTTTCTTTATGGCACTATCAAAGATTTCCTTTGAATACAAAACAATGATTTTGTCCTCCATAAAGGGAGGTAAAAGCAGAGGATTTTATGGTATTCTATTAGGGGACGGCACTTGCGACTGAGTCCTTTTTCCTTGTCTTTTCTTTGAGATTTCATAGACGTGTGTGAGTTGCCTTATTACATGAATAATTGTCATTCGCAGGGTTTTTTATTTTTTTATTTTTAATCAGAATCTTCAGGATTGTCCAATTGATTATCTTATTACATATATTTGGAAATGCGAGAAGGCAAAAAAAAAAAAAAAAAGGTTGAGATTGCAAAATCCCAAAAGAGATTAATTTACAAAAACAAATACTAAAAATTGAAAGCTATACTGCAGCGAAATAGTTTAAAGTTAAGGTCTCCTATGGGTAACTTCTACGATAGGAATTTATTTTTCTCCTAAACACTGCTATTTTAGTGGTTAGATTAATTTAAGAGAGAGGATAAACTGAGCTATTTTCTTAGTCAATGACAAAAAAAATGGCATGGGGCTAATTTCCCATGTATCATGGCCACAAAGAACATGGTACCAGCTTAGGGTCAATTACAGAAATACCACTTCTGTGGCATTGTTTTTTAATCTTATTATCTCTAAGAGAAAGTTTAAAACATCTTACTTTTAAAGAGTATAAAGGTATAATTGATTATAAGTATTTTATGTTAAGGTGAGTCAAACAAGTGTTTTCTAAAGGTATTTTGGTCTTTTTAAGTAAAATAATTGGTATGAATTAAATGAAGATAAAAATAAGTCGCGTACTACACTAATAGTTTAAGGTTCTGACCCTTTTGGGCAGGTTAAGATTTGCTTTCAAACCCTCTTTTTTTACACCATATTCAATACAAATGCTAATATTATTACTATATTTATCAATAAAGATATGAAATAACATGTTTGTTGTGTTATTTAATTTTGTACTCCAATACATAATACTAATTTAGACGCTATATTAACCTTTTGTCATAATTGTTATGCATTAAAATTTATGAAAATAAACTTTTAAAATCAATACTAATTAAAAAGTGAGAATACTATAACATTAACGCAAAAAAAATCAATTTATCAACTAATTGGAATCAAATGTCAAATTTATCATATGTCATAGTTGATAGTAAATTTACCACCAACTTTAATATAGAGCAAATTTGGTATCGAAGATAGCATTGCATTAGGGGTGTTTTTACTCCTAGATGCTAAAGTTTGATATTAGCGTATCAATATAATATTGCATTAAAGATACTCTTATTATTGAGTTTTGATCTTATTTTCTCTTTCATTTTATCTTTAAATATCTTGTTCCACTTCCTAACGAGTATAACTCAATGTCTACAAGTCTATAACTAATAGATAACTATAAGCTTCCCTTTTATTTCATGCCCATATAAAAGATTTTTTTAGTTTAAGGCATAAAAGAATAACTTGGATTTTTAGAATTCTAAAGATTGTATAATCTCTTTATTATATGAAAACCATGATTGTCATTGCAAGTATAATCTAGAGGTAAATCCACACTCAGTTTCACCACAAGATTAAGAGTTCGAATCCTCTCACTCTAAATTCAGAAAAGAAAAAAAAAAACATAGTTTAATTACTTTTATTACAGGTATATATATTAATTTTGATACAATCGTACATATAAGCAATTATTATTATATAATATATATATATATATATATATATGATCTCCTTAAGAAAGAAAGAGAACCATTTATGGACTGTAACTCAATACTCTTAATAATGATCATGTTCCACTCCACAGACTTTATGATTTTAGGGCTAATGTAATTATTAACATATATTCCTGATTTCATAAACCAACTCTACCAAGTAAAATTCAACGTCCTCCACCAACACCAACATTTGCACCACCACTTGCTCCTATAGTTGCTCCACCTCCAACGTTGCCACTGGTAGCTCCACCTGCACCAACTCCACCCCCAGCCCCAACATCTCCACCCGCACCCACTCCACCTCCAATGCCACTAGCAGCACCAACACCACCACCTCCACCGACCCCTCCTCTAGCAGCTCCGCTAGCAGTTCCTCCTGCACCAACTCCGCATCTAGCTCCAGCCCTAGCACTACCAACTGCTCCACCTCCATTGCCACCACCAGCATCGACACCACCACCTCCACCTACTCTACTTCCAGTGCTACCACCAACTCCACCATTAGCTCCAGCACCACCACTAGCACCCACTCCACCTCCAATGCCACCACCAGCACCGACACCACCCCCTCCACCAACTGCACCTCCAATGCCGCCATCAGGAGCTCCCCCTGTACCATCTCCATTTCCAATGCCCCCATCACTACCCATTCTACCTTTAGCACCACCCCCTCCACCTATTCTACCTCCAATACCGCCACCAGCAGCTCCACCTGCACCAACTCCACCTCCACCTCCAACACCACCATCAGCACCACCAACACCTCCTCCGCTTGCTCTATCTCCAAGACCGCCACCAGCAGCTCCCCCTGCACTAACTCCACCACCAGCCCTAGCACCACCACCAACACCTGCTCCCCCCCCAATGCCACCGCCAGCACTAACACCATCACCTCCACCTATTCTACCTCCACCACTGCCCCCAGTAGCTCCACCTACACCAACTCCACTTCCAACCCCACCACCAACAGCACCGACACTGCCTCCTCCACTAACTGAGCCTCCAACACCACCACCAACAGCTCCACCTGTACCAACTCCACCTCCACCTCCACCACCAACACCCAAACCACCCCCTCCACCTACTCTGCCTCCAACGCTACCAGCTGCTCCTCCTGTACCAACTCCACCTCCACCTTTAGCCCCGACACTACCACCAGCACCCACTCCACCTCCAATGCCATCACTAGCATCGTTACCACCCCCTTCATGTACTCTGCCTCCAGCGGCACCACTCGCAATTCCACCTACACCAACTCCAACTCCACCTCCACCTTCACCTCTATCTCTAGCCCCAGCCCCAAAACCACCACCTATTCCACCTCCCACATCACCCCCTCCACCTACTCTACCTCCAACGCCACCACCAGCACCCACTCCACCTCCAGTGCCACCACTAGCACCACCCCCTCCACTTACTCTACCTCCAGCACCGCCACCTGCACCAATTGCACCTCCAGCACTAGCACCACCACCTGTGCCCATTCCATCTCCAACGCCACCACCAACACCAATACCACCCCCTCCACCTACTCCGCCTCCAACACCACCGCTAGCAACTCCTCCTGCACCAACTCCACCTCCAACCACAACACCACCACCTGCACCTACTCCACCACCAATTCCACCACTAGCACCTCCACCTGCTCTACCTCCAACACTGCCACCGAGAGCTCCGCCTGCACCATTTTCATCTCCAACCCCAGCACCACTGCCGGCACCCCCTCCACCTCCTGCCCCAACACCACCACCAGCACCGCCCCTAGCCCCAACTCCACCACCTCCACCTATGCCACCACTCACGCTACCACCTCCATCTCCACTTTTCCCCACACCTACTCCATTTCCACTACCTGCTCCTACTCCGCCTTCAACAGCACCATTCCCCCCTCCCTGACCCGCATTCCCCCCAAAACAATTAGCCTTTTCTTTTCTTTTCCCTTCTGCCATCGTTGATGTTATCGTCATCATCATTAGGATAAATACACACACAATACTTCCTATACTCTTCCCCATGTTTCTCACAAAATAAAGCAAAGTAACCTCAAACTAAAGAAAGGAAGGAATCACAGTTGCAATTAAAGTAGCTAGTGATGATCCTATGGAACATATGTCGACTTGGTCACCCTATAAATAGAATTAGCATGTCAGTAACCAGTGACGCACAATATCATTGTGGCTCCCGAAGCTTGAACAAGTGGCTCATGCATGGATAGTGCAACCTGTAATTGCACTACTCCTACAACCGAGTTAGTGCAGTCCCTGCCGCCGGGAATCTACTTTTCATAACTAAACTACGTGTCAATGTAATTATGGAATGTGTGATTGACAATTTATGAAGTCAAAGTCAAACAAAGGGTCTTTCTCGTTCATATATATATATGCATATATCCACTAAACGTGCCTCAATATTATGAATGTTGAAATCCTAGTGCCACAGTTCAATATCCCATTACGGTATTCCAGTATATTCATCAACCTTTTTATCCATATGGCTTAATGGTGGTCGTCAATTATGTCTTGGTAGGGTAATTGTACATATTTGCTAAATAATAAACCAACAAATAGAATGATGGCAAAAAGAGAAGGCCCATACTCACTCTAGCTAGCTCGGTAGAGAAATGAAGAAACAAGCTTCTTAAGTCTGGAAGCCTCACGCCAAGGCAGTGGCCAATGCCAATTTGGCTGCACAGCCATGTTAAATAATACTTAAAAATACCCTAGAGATTAGTGGTAACTGAGAAAACAAAAGTATTGTTATCATATTTTTATCGAATTCCTCTCAACTCGCAACTACTTTGGTGTCACCTACCATTATAACAAACACTCCGTATGGTAAGAAAAACGATGGAAAGGAAACATAGAAAACATGCGGAAAATATTAATGAGAGATCAATGGAAATTACCTTGAAGTAAAGAAAATGAGTGATTTAAATATGTGAATTTGACTTTCATGCAAGTTGTATAATTTTTCCCTCTCAAAAATCTCTTTATTTTTAAATGAATAAAAAAATAAGTGACTTGTAGATACTTTAGTTTTCTCTCCTACTAAACAACTTATAAGGTGTTTAGAAAAACGGTTGGAACTGAAAATATTGATTTAAAAATTATAGCACGTGAGAGTTTTACACTATAACAGCTTTTTGTTTTTTGCTGTAGCAGCTAAGAGTTTTATACTATTTAGTTCCAATTAAGATCCCAAACAGTCGCTTAATATTCCTTTTCTCCTAAAATCTATCCAAACTTTTTTTTTTTGTTTTGTTTTGATTTGTTTATTCATTTATTTTCGACTTTCACTTTTCACCTCTACAAATTATAGTGTGAATGTACTTGCATCCCACCCATTTCATAAGGGTACGCCGTTGTGTGCTTCTCATTGCTCTTAATTCTAGACTGGTTTTGAATTTTGATAGATAAATGGATTAATGGGTATTATCTCATGAATTTGGCAGCTACAATACTAGTTTAAGTATGCTAACGTGGAATACGGTTGGACCTGTTTGCAGAAAGTAGTTCCATATTTGTTTGACACATTTATGGAAGTCAGCCAATCTATTTACCTTTGCACTGAATTCACGTGAGCCAAGTTCATAAACAAATGTTCAAGAGGACAAAAACATGATGTCCAAGTTTCTAGAGGACACAAGAAAACGAGCAATAATCACAACCTCAACGAAACCCAGCGAATAAGGTTTCTTTTGTGGCCAAATATAAATCTTTAAAAGGAATTCACAGAGCTCCTTTTTTCCTGGTCTAGTTTTATAATTAGCAGCGGTTTTTTGAAAATCAAACTCAAAAGGGTATTAAAAAGCCACAATTCGAGCGGCCATTTACGGTTCAACTATATTTGGATTGCTACAATATTTTTAGTTCAACCATTGGTTCAAACTTCATTCCAAAAGGCCTCATCAAATGTTTTCCCTGGTTTTGTCCAGGGAATGGGAGAGAAATGTGACATTGAACCTCCAACCCATTATGTGATACCTTGAATAGATAAGATTTATACAAGATGAACATACCAAAAGGATGAATACAAGAAAAGGTGATACAAAACGCTACAAGGTAAGCGTTTGCAAATTGGTGACACGGTCAAATTTGGCATTCTGTGAATGACTCCTGTGGTCATGAAGAACAAGCACCTTCAAAGTGCCGGATTCTTTTAGCCAGGTAGCCACCACGGGACCTGGCGATATAAACCTGCCTAGATTATGCTTGGCGCCCTCAAATGGGGCACCCATGCTGATCAGAAGCGATTCGATCGCTCGCCTAAGGGTGCTGTCTCCAACTACTTTGCTGTGTTTGCCCCATCCTGTCAAAATGCTGCCACAAAAGAAACCACAAAGCTTAAGCCTTCTTTGCCCCGCCCCCCAACACCCCCCCCCCCCCCTCTTTTTTTAATCATATCAAAATAGAGAAAAGGTCCGCAGATCCCATATGCATACCTCAATAGCTTTGGCAATTCTTGGCCTTCGAACACGACAGAGCGTATGTTGAGCAACCATGCGTGGACCATTGCTCGAGCAGCCCCAGAAGACATCAAATGCAGATCTAAGCATGAATTAGACCATACACTCTCCCACACGTTTCGGCGTTTCCCTTCAAGCACCACCAGCTGGGCTCCTCGTTTCTAATAAAATCAAATTACAAAGTTTTGGATCGTTTCTAAACAGTCTATCTTTGTGGGCATAGACGACTAATTATAAAGAAGGCGGCCCATGAAAAGAGTAGTTGCACTAGCACCCTAAACTCACCTGACCAAAGTGCCAGAGCATGTCAGTGAGAGCGTTATAGAAAGCAGATGCAGTGGAAGAGTCCATCTGCTTTACTTCGTCGAACAGCAACTGAGCTTGAAGCCAAACATTTTCCCGGTGGCCCATAAGAAGTCCATGGGCAACTCCATAGACCTGGTTATCAAATAACCGGAGTTCCTCCAATAACATGGAGGCATCTTCAAATGAATTGCAACGGCTGCATTTACAGACAAATGATTGGTTATAGATTAGCTTAAATATCGCATTCAGTGAGATCCAAGAAATAAGTTATCTATAAAGACCATGCAGCCAGATCCTTAATATATTGGAAAATGGCAAAGCACCAAGCAAGGAGATGTACCTGCAAGCATTTAAGATTGCCGAAAAAGTGACAACATTTGGTTTGATATTCAGCTCATGCATTTTTTGAAAGACGCCTAAAATGCATAATATTTCTTGCCTAACCTTCCTGTCTTTCTTCATATGGCCTTCTTGCTCAGCAGCAAGTTGCCCAAACATCTTTATAATTTGGTCATCCTCCTTACTTACAGTCTCACTTTTGTTGACACTCTCATTACGAATTGAAGATGCAAACTTCATCCCTGGCTCATTTCCTACAATGGCAGCATCAAGTGCAGAATCTGTTGTTGCTGGGCGACCAAACGCATCAATTATAGAGTTATAAGTGATGACATTAGGCCTAATCCCTTCCTTTGTCATCTCATCAAGCAAAGAAACGGCAGACTCCACCATACCGTTTTTGCACAAAGCATTGATGAGTTCACTATACAGAACAACATCAGCTTTTAATCCTGCCTGCTTAAACTCTCGAAACACCTCCATTGCCTCCCTATACAAACCGCCCTTTGAATATACATCAATCAATGTTGAATAAGTTAGTAAGTTTGGAGACACATGCTCCGTTTTCATATCTTGATGCATTCTTTTGACTTCATCATACCTGCCTTGCTTCCCATAACCACCCTAGAAGTGCATTATAAGACACGACATCCTTGACGATTCCAGAACTCTCCATCTCCTTGCAAACTTTCAATGCCTCCTCAAACCTACCAAGCTTCGCATAAATCGAGAGCAATGTGTTATACAAAACTCTATCTAAACCAATTGCCAAATACTTCATCTCGTTAAACAAGTTCAATGCGTCTACCAATCTACCGGCTTTAGCATAGCCATCAATCATAGTACTGTAAGTCACCACATTAGGCAAGATTTTCTTCGCTGGCATTTCCGACATAATCTGCCGTGCCAAATCCATCTGCCCACCTTTACAAACCGCGTCCAAAAGCGTGTTATATGTATACATATCCTGATCAATCTCCCTCTCCACCATCTCACTAAACAAACTCCTAGCCACCTCCCACAGCCCCCCTCGACTGCAAACCGCAAGTAGGGAATTATACGTAATTCGATCAGGCTGCACGCCATTCCTCAACATCTCATCGAAAATCTCCACTACTCTCTTGAACTCCGCACCACCTTTACCACAAGCATCGATAACGGCATTGTAAGTAACCAAATTCGGCTTCAAGCCCGAATCTTTCATCGACTCAAGCACTCTTCTAGCCTCCTCCCAGTACCCACTTCTTCCATAAGCACTAATCAAAGCCGAATAGGCATAAACCGTGTTCCCATACCCTGCAAACAACGCGGTTTCGAACACATCCCTCGCAAGGTCAACCTTCCCCAACCTACCAAGAGTACTAATCATAGCACTAGTTAATTTCCCCTGCTCAGTCTTCCTTCTCTCCCTTGCCACCGCAAACTCAAAGCACCTAATCGCCTTCCTACACTCACCTCTATTCCCAAGTTCTCTAAGCAAAAAAGTGTAATCATCCGAACCACAAAGCTTAGGCTCGAAACTAAGCAAAACATTATCAATTCCCAAATCATCCTTACCGAATTGGATGGCTTGTTGGAGGGCCTCCTCGGCGACAGCGGTGTGCCGGGAGCCCACGGTGGTCCTGGGCCGGCCCAAGTGCATCTTGGACACGAACCGGGTCGAGCGGCGGCCCGAAAAGACGGAGGCGAGATCCGATTTCGGCGCCTGGAGAGGGCAGAGGGAGTGAAAGACGGGATGTTGGGAGGCGTGCTGGTGTCCGGGTTTTGTGGAGGCGGCGGCGTTGCGAGGGGGAGTAGGTGAGGGAGAGGAAGGTTTGGTGAGAGAGACCTTTTGAGACGTCCATTGATGGCCTTTGCTCTGGCGATGGTGGCTCTTGAGGTTGGGGTTTTGAGCGTACGGGTGGCTCTGGTACGGCTTCGATGATGCCGTGATTGAGCAGTGCGGCGGCGTCGACGCCATTTTTGCGGAAAGAGAAAAGGTAGGCGGAAGAGAGAGAAAAGAGAGTTTGGTGGCTAATGGAGGTGTCTTTGGTAGGGTTTCGTTGCAGAAAAAGAGAGAGGAGGAGCTAAGGAAGCCATTTTGGACATGGCGAACGACGACGCCGGGTGATTTAGAGAGAGGGTTTTAGAGAGAGAAGGAAAGGAGAGGTTTTTAGAGACGGGTGAGAGAGAATGAGAGAGAGAGAGGAGAGAGAGTGTCTTTGCATAGTCTGTAGTGGTAAGACTTAGCCGAGCTGGGATGCCTTTTGTAGGACTAAAGATTGTGTTGGGTCCTTTTTTGAGATTCAGACAGACATAGAAATATCCGTCTCTTTTTTTTGTTTTTATATTTTTTGGAAAAAATAGAAAAAATACTATAAAAAAAATGTTAATGATTTTTTCCCTTGTAAGGAAATGCAAACTTTACAAAAACTCATAAAACTCAATGGTAGAAACTGTTAATATCAAAATTAGAGAACAAAAAACTGATAAAAACTTTATAGTATAAACTGTTGATAAGAAAATTATAAGACTGGCACATATTTAAGTTTTGTTCAATGTATTTTTACATTTTAAATCTTTCTAAAAATGCACAATAATAGTAGGAGCGTATTTTTTCAATACAATAGTTAATTTTCGTTTTCCTTCGTCACAAAGAGTTCTAATTTTTTTAAGCCAAAGAGTTCTTATTTTTTAGTGTAACATTTCTTTTTCATCTTTTTTAGTAGATTGTTTGATCTTCCAGCAAAAAGTTAAAAAGAAAAAAAAAAAAGAAAACTTTTTTTCTTTTGTTCAAAGCTATTTTGGGGATTTTCCATTGGATAACATTTGTTAGTACGGCGGGGAAAATTAACGCCCATTACTCCGGAAGCGTACTCTTAAATCTTAACAGGACCGTCGATGGAATTTAAACACAACGTTTTGCTTAAGTGGACGGCGGATATACGAGTTGACTTCTGGGGACTAGAAAATCTAATGCCATTTTTTTGAAAATCTATTTCTTTTTTTTTTTTGGAGAAAATCTTTTACTATTACTAGATATTAATGGCATTTGCATATCCGATACAGTTTCGCGGACGTACCATAGTGCTACCCTCGTGACGCCACTTGTGAAAGTGATTTTCTTTTTTCCTTTTTTATTTTAGTTAAAATTTTAAATTATATAATAAACCCCACCAATAAAAGCTGGAAGCTACTAGAATATACTTGAACCTTTTGGAGTTGACCATCAGACGGCACCAAGGAATCAGCAATCAGGCAACCCAAAGAATCGGATGAACGCAAGAGCCTCAAAAGGTTGGATGCCTTTTCACCAAATGATTTTACCAACATAAGTTTATGTGAGTATTTTAATTAAGAAAATTCTGCGGTAGAGTTCCCAAAAAAAAAAAAAAAAAAACTACCAATTCAAAGAACACCAAATTCTACGCGTGGGGCTCAAGTCCGAAAATGTGCCGATTTGATTTTTTGCGGTATAAATAGAAGGGAAAATACTATTACTAATTTAATAAAATTTAGTGAAAATACGGTAACATATATTCTATTGATTTTACACACGTGCACATATCAATATCAACCATATTGAATTACAGATATTATCCGTTTGATATTTTTATGGATTCCAACCGAGCAAAACGGATATTTTCATCAGGTCTTTACCAGTTACGAGGTTTGTCAGTACTCAGTACCAATAAGAAAGAGGTGAACCGAGGACGTTCGCTAAAGGAAGAAATATTTATTGAAGAGGAAGAGCTCCGAATCCTTAGTTTTCTCTTATCCAAAACCAAGGGAATGGATTCATTATTCACAATAATAATTAAAAAAAAAAAAAAGGAGTGGAGACAAAGAGGGAAAGAAAACAATTTGGAGAGAGAAATGGGCTTAGAAAGCAATTTGATGTCGACCGATTGAAAGATATTTTAGCAAAAGATCGAGTCCATTTTCATGTGCAGTCAAGTGGTTTCAGTTTTCACTTCATTCCTAGATGGAAGGATAAAGGAAAATTTTCCTATTTTGATGAAAACTTGAAAGTAGTTTCCTATATTAGTTTCAATTTACTAATATGTATTTGCCTTGTAACCATAGAAAACCAAAAATGATAATGTTTGGTCTATATGATCCTACAAAAATGCAAATTTAGCCAACTGACATCACCCAAGAAATGAAGAAAACTAGGTGTCAACATCAGGAAAAGGAAAAGAGGGGGAAAAAGTGAGAGAAAAAATGTCCCAACTGTAAATACTAAATGGTCCACCCCAGGTTAGAATCATGTAAAAACTTAAAGCACCAATGGAAAACTCGGTCCTGCTGCCTTCAATATGGGGCAAAAGAAGAGTTTGGTAATCAGTAAGTCTTCTTTCTCAAAATTGATTTCCGTACTTCTTTCTTCGTGGTTGCGCTAAACCCTGCCGTCTGTGTTCCAACAGTCGTTTGGTATAAATCCTTCAACCTGTAAGTGAGACATGAAACAAGAAAATAATGATTGGTCCTTGGAACAGGAAATCCAAATGCCCTCTCAACGGAGTAAAAGCGTAAGGATTAATACCTTGGCATGCTAAGAAAAAGGCCGATCACCAAGATTCCAACAACAAGAGGAAATACAGGTGCTGCAGTCAACTCCTGTAGGGCATGGAAAAGTACCATGATTTAGACGCATGTAAACAAGAAAATGTTTTGAAAGCTGTTTAGGTAACAAAAAGGTGAAAGAATAACCTGTTTCTGATGATCCTCTTCGATGAAGTATCTTAATGGGCCAACGTGAATTTGGGCATGCTTCTCTAAATCGACCTCGATAACCTCGGACTCAAATTTGTAGGAACTTGATGGAAGAGTAGACTTAAGCTGGAGAAGGTGCTTACCCTTGGGCAGGTCCTTTACCTGGAAAAAGTTGGAAAGTGGAAGAGGGAAGACAGATTCGACTTTAGATGAGTCACTAGATGACTTGATTTCCACCAAGAGATGTGACTGCAATTCCTCTGTTCTCTTTCCTTCAACGTGGCAACTTAAAATAGTAGTGTCAGGCTGTTCAAAGACAAGGAAATTCAAACCCCTGATGTCCTCAGATCCAACCTACAAAACATAACCAACATGTTCAAATTTAGAGTTGATACACAAAACAAAAACAAAAACAAAAAAAAGTAATCAGAAAGAGTTTGTATATCTTTTTTTACAGTAAATATAGTTAGAACAACCTTGACACTAGTAGATTCCGGGGATGCACGCTCCAAGTTGGTGCCTCCCAAACCGTCTTTTTTAACTACTTTAATGACATACGTTGTGTCAGGAAGAAGTCCTCTTAGACGATAACTCCCGGTCGAATCCGTCAATGTTTCTTCATAGTAGCCTTTTGACTCTGATCGGGCTTCAACCGACACGCCTTCTTTTGGTTGACCAGACAATAGAGTGACCACACCCATAGCACTGGGAGGAGGTTAAGCAAATTTTAACTTAAACGAAGAACAGATCCAAAAGAGTGCATGCTAAGAAAAAAAATTTAAAAGTACGAACGTGTCACAAGGGGAAAATAAAGATGAGGCAACATATCAATGATTATATCAGGGGGGAAAACTTCTACGTTAGAAAATGCTGTTCAGGTGTATATCATGAAAACTGAAACAAAAGGTCACACACAGGAATATTGATAAAAATCAACACTACAATAGCATATATGCAAAATGACCGATGTCATAAAATGCAAGAAGGGGAAGAAAAGAGAGAGAGAGAGAGAGAGAGAGAACTATATTATAAGAAATGACAAATTAGACCCCACAAATTGCTTCGACCATAGCAGATATATTGGAATTGAAAATATAGAAAAGATGATGGAAGAGACTGAATCAAGAAACCTGTATGCCACACGAGTGGCTTGAAAAACTACTTCTCTAAACTCGCCAGAACCAAGTTCTATTGCTTGTGCTGGAGGAGAGAAAGCATATTCCTACGAAAACAAAACACAACCCACTGAGTGAAGCAGTTTAATGAAACCTATGGTTCACATCCTAAAAACATGAGGTTAAAAGTTTGCAAATGAAAACTTCTTTAAACTCGTGCATTGAACTGAGAAGTATAAAACGACATATGCTAATAGATGAGTAAGTCTCTTATAAGCTCAAAACTTGACCAGAATTTACCCCTGAATTTGACATCCAGATATCACTTCCAAAAGAGAGTTATGAAAAAAAAACAAAGGGAAAAGCATCAGCATGAAATGTCATGTAAATAAAGCACCAGTCTAGAATGATACCTTTAGCAGAGGACGCAGATAGAAAGTCCCAGGAAATAAGTTACTGAAGAGGAACACTCCACCAGCCTCAGACACAGAGTTGTTTCTATAGCCATCGTTGCCACTCAAAGATAACAGCACTGAAGGAATGGGTTCTTCTGTATCATCTTCCGAATATATGCGTACAGAAATTTGACTAAGCTTCTGACAGGAAAAGGAATACGGTCCAACTTCTTTCAAATAATAGCCAGGCTGCAGTAGGAAAACGACAAAAGGGACAACAACAATCAATTGCAGTAACTAAGACAAATAACGTGTCTGCATGAACAATATAACATGAATGTAAATCAATTCATACTAAATACCAAATCTTCCAAACAAAGCTAAAACTCATCCAACTTAAACTGCCCATCCTATGACCCTAACAAAATTGATGTCAAAATTAGAAAAGAAATAACAAAATTCACAAACCTTCGAGGCCTCCACATTGTATTCTATGTCATCATACAGAGGCCCTGCAACAAAAGAGCCATCAATTCCAGTGGTAGTTTCGAGTACCAATTCACCATTCTTGAGCTGAGCTATTTGGCTGTCTCCAGCGGCAAGAACTCTAATATCAACACCAGACAGTGGGGGAGAGACTGATCCTTTAATATATAAGCCCAGTCGACCAGAAAATTGAGGGACCGGAGCTTGACAACCATCATTTGCAACCAAGACCTGACAAAGAAAAATTTTGAATGAAAGTTGATGAAATGATCAAAAGGCATTAAAACTAAAATTTTCCCTTCAGTACTTACGTGCTTTTGTCTTGGATAAAACAATATCTTTCCCTCCTTGTTATCCCTGCAAAACTTAATGACACGAATTAGACTTGTAAAAATGCAGTGATAGTGAGTCAGCAAACATTTACACCGAGGTTTCCACATCAAAGGGACAGAAAAAAGGGTTGGGTGAGGAAGAAAGCAGTAAAAGTAATTAACTAGAGCTGCTTCTATGAAGTAAGCGAGAAATTCAATTGAAAATCCATGTCTAGATAGGGGTATAAATTGAATTGGAAATTTAGTTCACCATTTAGTAACCAACACATTCTTTTAAATGGGGTGTTTGAGATATGTTTCAAACGGATGATGAGAATAAATGTCATTCAGAAGATAAAAGAGGAGGGGGGAAAATCCATGTTCTTTAAACTAATTGCAGAAGAAAATGCTGGGTAAAAAAGAGTTGTAAGAAAATATTATAAAATACAAAATATTCATGAAACTTGAGGAAGATGGATAGGTATAGAACTAATACAGTTCCAAGGCAAACAATTATCAAACTAAACGTACCTTGGATCCCGAGGAACAAATACAAGTTTTTCTCCAAGATTAGCCCATGTAGAATATTCATACAGAGCACCACTAGTTTGATCATTTACACTGGAAGCAAGTCTAGCTGCGGTACTATCTATAAGGTTCCCCTCACTATTCAGAATATCCACAATTAGATTTTCTGGCAAGTCAGACACACCATCAGATGAGCTTGAGGCGACCTTAATTTGTCCTTTAAGGAGATACTTCTCTCCTTTCAGATGAATAGGCTGGCAAAAAACAAACCATAATGTGAGTGTGGAGAGTAGTTTTTTCTAAGCAAGCCACCAACGAAAACAAAACTAAGTGAAAGATCTGCAGAGGCATTGTACCGCAGGGCTTAGAGTGTCAATGTTGATGGATGAGCTTCCAAAAGAAATGCATGAATTAACAAAATAAAGCTCATGCACTCCAGGATGTTCTACACAGATTTGCTGAGCACCTTTCTGCATTTCATAAAGGCAAAGAATGAATTTCACATGCTTGGTTATATGAATTTAGTCATAAGGCGTGATGAGTACCTTAATCTTCAGATTAACGGGAGAACTATCTGGTTGAGTCATGAAAGCATCTACATCATGGGTGGAAATAATATTGACCAAGTAACCTTTTTGAACAAATTCAATTCCTTGTACGTCCTCAGCACCAACATTAATATCAATGAAGCTCTGTTCCCAGCACCAATTATCATCCCCTTTAGGGCAGTTGTGTTTGACCTAAAATTATGAAATTTATGGGGGAAAGAACAGAAAAATTCAGCACGTCATAAGCATAAAACAGTGATTGCCTATTTGATAGAAAATGAATCCACTAAAAACAGGTGCAAATAGCAAAAGTTCCAAAATCCATGCAAACTTAAAAAAAATAAAATAAAATAAAATAAAATAAGGTCCTAGGAACTCATGGAGCAAAAAGTAAGCACATACCTCAAGTCTGTGCTTCCCAGGAATAATATCAGAAAATGCAAATTTGTTGCTGTCTTCAGTCAAACTAATTGTCTTCCTCTCTTCATTACGCTTATCAGCTAATCTCAAAAGGGTAACCGAAACAGACCGACCACATTTCTCCTTGCAGGCTACAGTACCAAGTACATTGACTAATGCCTTAATTATTGACAAAAAGAAGCAAAACGTATATTAAAATCAAGACAAATGTGTTCTCATTAATCATGCATCTAGAGAAAATAGAATTATAGATATACCCAAGCAAAATTTCATAAAAAAGAAAGAATGCCAAGAGACAATGGCCATGTACTCACGGCTAAACTATTAAAACATTGGTAACAGATTGAGTAGAAAGAGTAGGAAATGAAAAAAGTTAAGAATTCGTGGATTCTTAAAATTTACCTGAGAAAACTCTACGTTCAGCAATGGACTTTTAACCGCAACATCAATATAGGTTGGCAAGAAAATCAGCCCAGAATTGCTGTCGGTTTGGGCAGCCAAAGCAGATAAACGATATTCACCCGATGGAACCTTGACAATATAGAAGATAAAGAAGAGATGTAATTTTACAAGTCAACCGAAAAAAAATACATCACAATGACCAACAAAAATAATCAAGAAATAATTCAATACCACTATTCTAATCAACCCTCATTCCTACCAAAAAAAAAAAAAAAAAGTCAATTGATAAATTAGCACTGCCTCATTGTGTTTATACCTCAAAGCAGAAATTTCCACTTGCATCTGTTTGTTTCACTTGAGGTTTGACATTTTCTGGTCCATGGGTCAAGGCGACCTATAGTTCACACGTCAAATAATAATCAATAAGCACAGAAAATTGAGAGTAGCTGACAGAAGAGAAAAAAGAACTCGGCTTTTACCTTTGCCCTGCAACCAGAACCAACCATACGAACCACACCACAAACATCATAAGAAACTGCCTTAATATCCACTACTGAAGCCATGTTTGGCAGTACCTGCATCATAAAACACAATGGAAAAAGATTATAAGAACAGAAATGCCATTTGGGGTAACAAGAATCAGAAGATCTTACAAAGCTAAACACAGATAACTGAAAAAAGAGGCATTAATATGTTTCACATAAGAAACTTTACCATATATTCCTTCAAAATGGTAAACTTGTAGTGTTCCTTCACTGCTTCTATCGTATAGCGATTAGATGTAACCTAAAAAATTAAAATACTTGTAATCTAACCCTTCAACAAGAATAATAGAAATAGCAGTGACGATAAAAATAGAATGCCTACTTCCCATTAAGGATCCATTGTAATTAAAAACCAAAAGAGAGACAGAATAAAACGCTAAGAAGCAAATAGAACAATACCTGGTCAAGCTTGTAATATCCTTGTTTGTCAGTAATAGACCTTTCCTGACCATCAACTATAATTTTAACACCCTCCACTCCCATGTCATTTCCATCAACAACTCGGCCTCCAACAGAAAATCCAGTGACCTACACGTATTAACAAAGGAAAAAAAAAAAGAACACTTGTCCGTTCTTATAATTATCCAACGCCAAGCACAACAAAAGGAAATAAAGGTTCCTTATTTATCCAAATAGAAAAGGTTCAAAACTAGATAGTTTAGAGACAACATCCCACATAGGATAGTACATGTTATTACCTGAAACTTTTGGGTTACCGTCACATGCTGATGTTTAACAGTCACCGACATGACAGGAGGCGAAACGTCAAATACTGTATTTTCACCCTTGTAATAAGGTATAAGCTCATAACTTCCTGCCACAGATTAAAAAAAAAAAAGAAAAAACAGCACTACAAGGATCAGAACAACTGAAGTCAGCTGATCTCTATACTTGATCAACATGATATGTAACAACTAAATCTGACGCATCACATCTAAATTTCACACGCATTACAGAATGCTCAAAAACAACTTACTCTAAATACTTGATACACAGAAAATCCGTTAAACATACAGCATGAAAGAGAGAATTACCACAAGGTACGGATTTAAATGTGAACATTCCTTGAGCATCAGATACAGCATGACAGAGAGCCTTTGTTTTTCCAGGTGGAGTACCAGAACCTTGGGAACATTCTACCTCTAAGACATCATCCGAGGTTAAATAGACGTGGACTCCCAATATTGGATTTCCCTACTCAACAAAAGATTCAAAGGTATGAAGAAGTGCAAAACATGATAACTTCATTGTGCAACTATGTCTAGCTAAAACTTTACCATTTGAATAAAACAAAATAAAATAAAACTTTACCTGAGAGACAACAAAGCCAGTAATATCATACCCAGGGACAAAGAAAATATCGTCAACTACACTGTTCCCAAAACCCAAGTCCACCTGAAAGAAGTTTGTTACAAGTTATTCACGATATCAATTTGAGCAAGAACAAAGAGAGGCAAAGGGGGAAAAAGCAGAAAAGAAAATATTATATAAAAACAAAAGTTAAACAAACAATGAGAAAGAAAAAGAATTGAACCTCTGTTGAGCCTCTAGTTTCAACTTTCAATTCAGGATGTGAAGCGCGTAGTTTATATTTTCCTGCGCCAACAGCAAAAACATGATCAAGACTTTTCTCTTATCCGTTTATAATGGAGAGATGGTTTCTAGTGAATCCAAGAAGAAAAAAAAAATCTGTTTAAAAATGTTAAAAAAACTCAGATCAAATGAAGTATAACCATATAGGTTTCCTAAGAAAGTAATTTGACACTTTCTTACCTGGAATAATGTTTGTGATCAAGTAACTGCCCTCTGATGACGTTAGAGCAGAAGAAACAAGATCACCTGTAGGAGTCAAAAGGTCAACTTTTACGTTTGAAGGCCCTCCTTTCTTAAGTGGGCAGCTCTCACCGCCAACAGCTCCCACAACTCTACCAGATACTGTGAAACTGAACCCAATTGCACAACAAGTTAATTCGCAAAGGAAATACTAAGTATCCAGAAGCACATACCTCAAATGCAACAATACAAACAGAAACTAATAAATAAAACAAACCCTGTAAACTGGAAGTTAATGTCTTCGTTGCCATTGCAGCCAGCATCATCAACAACAACACGAACCTGTAAAGCAATTCTGCTATCAGAAACCCAACTTTGAGATACATGGACACAAAGTGGACGGAATCTTGTACATAAGAATGCTACGAGACAGAACATTTTGAGTTCAATCCATGGATTCAACTTAAAACTATCAAGTTACAAAAGTTTTTTTTTTTTTAATATAAGAAACTGAACTTTTATTAATGAATAAAAAAGTTACAAGACACAACAGAGGACAAGATGTTCTCTAAACAAAAAGGAAAATGGAATTATAGCAGCAAAACAAGTTACACAAGCTAGAAAAATATCGATATAAACAATTTGGTATTAAACTGTGATATTATTATGTCAATGGATTTTTTTATTGGAATTCTATGTGGAGAGAGAGAGAGAGAGTTAAGCTTGCTAAAACCTTATCTGGGTCCCATGACCAACCTTCTGGTCCCTTGATTTGAATAACAAACGAACCCTGGAACCAAAAACCTTACACGATTAGCATCAATTATCAAAGAGTATACAAGCACATTACATAAGAGAATTTGAAAGCAAAAAAAAAAAGTTGAAGTATTGAAGAATAAAATACCTTGTCGTATACAGGAATGAAGTAGTAACCATTGGGAGCACACTGAGTTCTATCCTTGACCAGTCCATCAAGAGTGCGAAGCTCGATCTGATAATATATTAAAAATAAAAAATCATCCGACCCAAATCAGATATTTCTCAGCACAAAGCTTAAGCAAGTCACAAAAAAAATCCCAGATTAAGAGAAAAATAGCCACTGAACAAAAGCAACCTGTTGATATCTCTCTCTAAAGACTTCATGGGATTTGTTTCACTTCCTTAACGATTAATTCAAACAAAAAAAAAAAGTCTCGAAAATTCATCAAAATCTATACGAAGCAAAAAAAAAAAAAGAGAAAAGTACCGTGATGTGCGAATAATCCAATTTCACATCGCTTGCCTTTCTCGCTTTGATCAAAGACGAACTTGCCTACACAAACAACATTCAAATCAAATTCAGAAGCTAAAATGAATTCGTAATAAATGAATAAATAAAACTCTCTTTTTTATTTAAGAAGCAAAAGAGTGATCTACCTCGACAAAACCGCCACAGCCATGGATGGAATCGGCGATAGCAGATGAAATCGAAGAGACGGAGATCACAAATGACAACAACAACGCCTTTGTCAAACTCATCTTCTGCTCAGAATTTTCAAGCTCAGACAGAAAGATATAAATATAGAGAGAGAATTGTTTCTCTCACTCTGCGACTGCGATAGCAAATGCAGATCTGGTCATTTGCATCAGCTTTTTTTCCCCCCTCAAAGTGCCTATGAGTATGACTAATGACCCTCCTTCTATGCGAGCGGAGGGTTTAAGGTTTTCTTTTTCCTCTAAAAAAATTAAGAACTTTGTGTAAAAGTAACAAGTTAGCTTATTATTTTATTGGAGAACGACGAAAATGTAAATATGAAAGTATATATATTTATATCAAAAATTTATTTATTGTATAAATAATAATTATTTAAATTGTAATTAAAAAATAAATAAATTATTTATATTATTAAATTAATATTTATCATAATATTTTTAAAATTTAACACTTATTATAATTAGGTTTGAAAAAGTAACATTTTTTATAATTTTTGTTATTTATTTTATTTTATGTTTTAATGCATAATACTATTTGAAATATTGCAAATGTCTTTGGTCATAATTATTAAATATTGAGACTTATAAAAGTAAATTTTAATATTACAATAATTAAAAGATAAAAATGTTATGATTATTAAAGCAAAATTTAATCTACCAATTAAATGTCAAATTTACTATATGTTAAAGAGTAAATTGCTCTATTGTACCTATACTATTCACTTTTTGTGTAATGCATCCCTAAACTTTTAATCTTGACAAAATGCACCATGAATTTCAAATCATTAGCAACTAAGGTTCAATAGCTAATGAGAGTTAAAACTTAAAAGTCATGGATGATTTTGATTTAATATAATTAGTTTTTTTAGAGGTAGAACTTATTATTTTAAGAAAAATTTGTAGCTTAACACATGAAAAAGAGTATTTAGCGAAAATAAAAAGTAACTAATGAACCTTAATTGCTAATGATCTTAAAGTTTAATGTATATTTTGCCAAGATTTAAAATTGGGGATGCATTTTCTAAATGACAAATAATTCACGCTTGCAATAGTGCAACTTACTCTATGTTAAACTTAATGGCAAATTACCACCAAATTTAACATATAGAAAAATTGACATTAGAAATAGCTTTGGAGAGTGTCTTTTTTAGATTCAAATGTCAAATTTACCATTGGCACTTTAATTTTGCATTGCATTGGAGACGAACAAAACTATGTCACTTGTCACGATTGTAGTGTGTTAATGCATCCTCAAACTTTAAAATGCACTGATTGTATGTGAATTTTTCCGGATTCATCGCTAATTTTTGAATGTGTTGTTTTTAGATCAATTTATTTAAACTCTAAACGAACTAGGGATGGCAAAATTCTCCACAGAACGAGGCCTAACAAAAGCGGGAATGAAAATAATATCCGTAGATTAGGCGAGGATAGGAACGAAGTCTTGTCCCCAAGTCAAGGACGGGGTGGAGATAAGGGAAGCACTCTTGGCCCCTTATTCACCCTGATATACAAATTAGAACAATATATACTTTTTTATTATTATTTTTCAATATTAATTTGTTCTCAACATGCATATTTTGTTGAAATTTAGCTTATTTTGTTAAAAAATTGAAACTAGATTAGTTTTTATTATTGAAATTTCTTGTCCACAATAAACATCATTATGCAGATTGGGACAGGTTCCCAATATTGAAATTCCCTGACTCCGTCTCTGCTTTTCTTTAGCCGGGATTGGGGCAAGGATGGGCATGATTTTAGAGAATAGAGATGGGGATGGAAAAGCAAACCCCAACGCCGCCGCGCCCGCGCGCCACCTTGTTGCCAACCCTATAACGAAAGTTCGTTATTGATATGCCAATCCACAGGAAATTGATATTTTTGATTTAGCCAAATATTATGCTAATCCACAGGAAACCAAGGCTTTTAATCATAGCATGTAATATGGAAACGCCGATCATACTCTTTTTTTGATTGTGTGCTTCTGCGGAAACAAATCAATTAAACTGGCAAATAACACATCTTTTCTGATGAGATTAGGATTCCTGATGTCCCTTCTTGATCTCTGTGTTAATGCTTTTTTTTCCCCTTGGTTCTAGTGGTTTCTGCTCTAAGAGAATGTGTTTTGGTTTTGGTTACAGTGATATAAAGTGCTTCTTTCAGATAATGTTTCTGACTAGTACATGAATGCTAAATTGAACAATGCAAAACAAATTTATCATTTTCGTTATTCTAAGAAGCCCTTTGTACTTTGCTTGTTTCTTAATTGAGGCGAGTGACACAAAGGGCCACAAGATTTTTTAAAGCAACTCATATGTCAATATAAATAAAAACAATAAAAAAAATTGTTATTTCTCGTCTCAGAGCCGTCTGCGAGACCAGCTCAACATAAGTTGGGTAATCTTAATGCCTCAATTGCCTTTTAAGGAAGAAAGTGATAAATCTGAACAACCGAAATGCAGCTCAATGGAAGTTCATAAATTAACTTAGATTTGGTATTTGACCAACATCAATTGGAAAATTTCCTTTTGCATCAAACAGTATAATCTCATATTCAGTTTGTAGTAGTTTGTTACTATCATCATTGTATTCTAAAAATAATGCCCACAAATTATGTTTGATGGATTGACATCAACACCAAACACATAGAAAATGTATGATGTCAAGCTTATATATTAGGCTATTATATACACGTTAAAAGTTACAAGTCGTACATTTTGAAGTTTCTATTTGGAAACACCTAAAGTTCTATTACTCCAGTAATCATTGGACAAATATGCATGAATGGTAAAAGCTTGCGAAACTTGAAAAACGGATCAGTAACATATAGTATGTAAAATAAAGATATTAACTAATAAATGCCACTCATTCATGGGTGGCCGTAGGCATGAGATGATAATATCCACATACTTTTCAGGACGCTTTTAAAAAAAAATGGGACAATACCTGCACAAATCAAAATTACTCACTGATAAAAATATACTTTAGTAATCAGACACAATATTCAACAAAGACACAAGTGTTTCAACAAGATTAGAGAACAAATTAAAAAAAAAAAAAAAGGAACCAAGTAAACTGGTCTTAAGGAATTGAGTCAATGTATTCAGGCACTACTGGCAAGAAATTCTTGGGTTGGGTAAAAACCTATCTCTTAAAATATTTAAAGAACTACAAACTAAAAAACAAAAAAAAAAAAACCAAAAAAAGGAGATTAAACATATCTAATCAAGCATTAGAAACCAAGCAAAAAGGGCAAAAAAAAAAAAAAAAGACGAGAAAAGATCAATCACGAAGTAGCACAACCTCAATGCTATACATGTACGTATATAAAATTAAAAAAAAAAAAAAAATCAAACCATCATTCAACGTAAAGACAAAATAGAGAACTTTATTGGCCAATGAGATCGGGATATCAAAACTTAACCTAGATGAAGGACCAAAGAGAGACCAAATTGAATCTTTATTGTTTAGTATTAATTTCAAAGGCAAAACGATTGCAGCATTGGGTCGCACAAGATATTTCCTAGAATTGTTTGGTCTAAACTGATTGAAAACACTTGATCAAATTATGCAGAGCATAGGCATATGTCGCAGTTGAAATAGCAGGTAATAAAATTGTTAATTCAAAAGTAAATGTATAAATGCAATTATAGATTTTAAAATAACTTTTAGAGCAACATGTTTGCATGTCCTATTGGTCAATCGTATAGAACATGAACTATGTCGCTAATCAAAATTCAAAAAACAGAGAGGAAGAGAGAATAGTGAACTTGTAGGGCTTTCTGTAATACCAAGTGTTGTAGGGTGTTGTAATAAAGGTTATGATAAAGTACGGTGACCCAAATTCAGTTTGGTCTGATCTGAAAAGTTTATGATGCAATTGTTGATGCTTACCGCTGTCCGGCGTCGGATCAACACCCAAGGGTGACTGAACACCTTCTGACCTCCTCTTAAGCTTGCCTCTAGTCGGGATTGAGTACCTGTGAGAGGGATGATTCGGAGAAATGGGGTTAGCCAATAGACAAGGGCTCTCCGATGCTCAAGGCAAGAACTGTTCGGCAGAGGTCGGCAGCTGATTAAATGAGAAGAGGTCTCTCCCTCTAAAACGTCATAAATGCATCCTATTTATAGGCCACCAGCTGGATCGGGTGCAAGATGGGTTTTGCCCATTACCCAGGTGTCACATCAAAGTGTATCAAGCAATAGGTGACAAGTGTCGCGTCCATAGTCCAATGGATTGGACTCTATCAGACGGCAGCACACCTGCCTGGTGTTGGCCAACAAGGATGGGTAGTGACGTGTTATGATGAATAGCGTGGCCCGGCCCGAGCTACAGTTCATCCCCCGAGGTGGCAGCCATCTTGGGGGCATGCCCTCAGATCAGTGGAAGGCTCTCCGGGAAGAAGCATAATTCGTCGGGTCGGGCGGTAGCCATTATGCTGAACTTATTTGCCGACCACCAAAGTTAATGTCCTCGGTGGGAGTGCCGAGCTACCCTCAACATTAGCCCCCCAGTGCACCTGGTCGGTGTTCGGCCGGGTGGACTATGCCGAGTGGGTGAGGTCGGCTCAAAGGAAGAAGACTAAGCGACACTTAGAAGCGGGGTGAGGTGAAAAGACGCGCGGATCAGACGGGGGACGCGTGTCGCGTCGCAGCCGTCTGTGTGGCTGTCAGGCGTATTAATTGCGCCTTTTGGGTTTTCGCGCTCGAACTTCCCGCTTAAAGTGGCTATAAATAGGGCCCCTCCCCTCCGCAATTTGCACTTCATTTTCAGAAATTTACGAACGAGAAATTTTAGCTACCGAGCTCAAGTACTAGCAGAGGATTATATCAACCGAGCAACCAAGAACCCGAGCAGGTAATTCCCGAGTGAAAATGAGTGATTTGTCCGACTTGCAAAACGTAGAGGTTTCATGGTCGAAAAGCAGCGGGGAGAGCAGTAGCTCTTCTTCGACTCAATCTGACGCCGAGGTGGCGTCCCAAAGACGGGAAGGGGCCAGGCGGCTGGAGCAGATCCTAAGGGTCGATTCCCAGACCGTACCCGAGCAAGAATTTTTAGATTTGCTGGGAGGGCACAAACTTATCAGGCCGTCCAGGGAGCAAGACCCTTACACTGGGGCGGCAACAGCGGGCCATTCCCAAGTTTTTCCAAAGGAGAGGACCGAGTTTCAAACCCAGGAGGACGCTCCGAGCACCTCTGGTCGGAATGCCGAGGCCCCCGTCCCAGTTGCAGGCGTGATTACGGTTGATGCCTCCGATGAGGAGCATGCGGCCGAGGAGGCAGGGGCAGAACAGCCGGAGATAGAGCAGGAGGTCCAGGCCACCCGCGTACGGGGCGTCACAGCATATCGGATAAGCCGTCCTGGGCAAACCTCAGCGGCGGGATATACGAGCGCGATTACAGAGTCACGGTTAGGGACACTGCGCGCCGAATATGGTATTCCGGCCGATGTGGATCTCGTCGTTCCCGGTGAGGGGGATTCACCTCTAGAGGCGCCGGAGGGGTTTATCACCCTTTACATCGAGTTCTTCAAGGCCGGGCTGCGTCTGCCACTGTACCGTTTCCTCCGCCGGGCGCTTAATGACTTTAATGTGTGCCCGGCACAATTAAACCCGAACAGCTATAGGTCGCTGATCGGGATGTATATTTTGTGGAAGTACCACCGGAGTACTGAGATGCCGCTGGAGGCCTTCAAGCAAGTATTCAAGATGAAGAAGCTTCCTCGGCAGTCCGGTTGGTACTACTTCACCGGCTTCAGAAAGGACTTTATTCTGGGCAACCCCGACTCGGATAAGCTGTGGAAGTACGAATGGTTTTACGTCGGGGGGAACTTTTTAGCCCGAGCCGGTGAAGTTGTCCCCGAGGATGAACAAGTGCCGGGGTCATTCGAGCTGGGGCACGTCTGGATTAAGCGCCCTTGGGCTCCGAGCCATGTAATAGAGGCCGTGGACGAGCTGTTCGAAAAGCCCGAGTCGTCCAGACAACAGTCCTTTCTTCTGAGAAAGGACACCCTGTCCAGATACGGTTGGTTCGGGGAATCTAGCAGTTTTCCTCGAGCTAGGCGTTCTGCCCGGGAAACCGGGCAGGTTACTGTTGCCCATATGGGTGATGCGGATCTTCTAGGGCCAAGCACTTCCCGGTCCGGGTGGCCGACGAGGGAGCCTTCATTGTCCAGTACCGAGGACTCGTCCAGTGGCTCCCTCGGTGCGGGGCCACCTGTAGCCGACGAGAACCTCGAGGGCGTGATTAGGCTCCTGTACCCGTCGGGCCAACTCCGGATCGGAGGTCAGCCCAGAATTTTATTTATAGTCGCCGTCCTCTTTTATTTCGTCCTTTGCTTAACTTGGATTTTCTTTGTACAGAAATGACCGCACCGAGCTCCCGCTCTGGTAGGCTTGCCCAGATGACAACACAGAGGAAGGGCAAGGGCAAGGCCGCCGAGGCCAGCAAGAAGCGTAAGAGGACGCCAGCACCCGAGCCCTCGACACGTACCGGGCAGACCTCCACATCAGTCCAAGCTCCACCGCCACTGCCAATAAGGACCTCCTCAGAGACCGGCCGAGTAGACGAGGCATCCAGAGGTTCTTCCGAGAACCAACAAAGAAGGCGCCCGAACTACCGCGGGATGCTCCTTGAACGCATCGGGGACGTGGCTCCCTCGAATGACTTCTTTATGGAGATTCGGGGTGAGTACTTCCCCGATTTGTGCTGTTGGAAACAAAGTGCGCAGCGGAATTTTTAAAAATTTTCATCAGAGTATTTTCCAAAATACAAGTATGACATGTTATATGTATAAATTAAACAGATCTTACTAACCTCAGTGTGCCGAAGAACCTCCGCGACCTGTGTAGAGAAGTAACGTTCCAGAAGAGCCTCAACCAACTGGTCTTCTTTGCTATTCTCTATCCACAACCGGAGTGAGTGTGGGCTCACACGTACAGCTCTTCCACCGGTGACTCTCCTTCCAACCAATAGAGAGAACCCAAAGCTAGTGTTCGTGATTTGTGAACAAAAGCTCTCAGGGAGTTTTCAGATGCTCACTAGAAGAGTATCACTCTTAATCTCTCAAATTGATCTGAGTAAATCATTAGACTCACTCCCTTTTTATACCTATTGGTCCTTGGGGTCAGTCCATATCAGATTAGGTCTCAAAAATCGAAACAGAATCAAGTTCGGATCAATATCTGATAAGATACGCGTGAAAAATGCGTAATCTTAGCTGTCGCGGTCGGCATGCCGAACTGTGAGATAGGCAGGCCGAACTGGCCAGTTCGGCAGGCCGAACTTTCTGATCGGCAGGCCGAACTGCCGAGAAAAAATCTCCGCGAATCTTTTATTTTCCACCCGAGATTCTAAAGGATAAAGTCTCAGTTTTGATTCAAATAGCCCAATAGAAAAGATATCTGATCAAAACAAACTTTATCAAGATAATCTCTAAGAAAATAAATCAATTCAAATAATTCTACAAGTTTATCTTGTTCTAATTGTCCAAAATTAAAACAACCGATAAACAGACAAGAATTATCCGAACGCCATAATTCAACAAGTTCATCTTGAACTAATTTCTTACATAATTAATTCAACCGATAAACAGACATGAATTATTTGATTCTTATAAATTTTAAACCAATCTGATAAATCCGACATAAGTCACCAATTATTGGAAAAGCACGCCGTGTCGTTACAGGATTTTGTGAGCTAGCAAAGGGGACCAAAATGGACCTATAAAGTTCAAGCTCATGATAATTATGAAACCCAATATCCCAGATATACATTTCACAATTATCAACTCCAACGCTACTCCACTAAAAGCTTGGAGCTGCACTCTCGAACTTTATAGAATTACGAAGCTCGTGTAGCTAAGTCTCCATGACATATCATAGTGTATCGCATCCCCATATGATCATCCATAATCGGCTTAAGGACAAGTTCTGTCTTACCTTCCCGATTATTTTTATCTTACGTTCCATTGTCTCACCATTAGAAAACTTACCATCCAAAGATAGTATACCATTCGGTTACACCTATGTATCCAAATGGTTGAGCGCTCCAGTTTTCCAATTACAGGACAACGCATATAAGAGGATATCATTACTCCTAAAGAGGAGCTATGGATTCCATATCTATGAATAACAAGTCTACGCTATCAAGAGTCATGCCTCCAACGTACCGGCATGCATGCCACTATAGAGATGTGGGAGTCACCCATTGGTACATCAAAAGACACAAGTCGAGACAACGGGCCCATTATTCATCTCAGGATTAAGATACAATACAAACGACTGTCTAAAGTGAATCGATTTGCCAAGACAGAATTATTAATCCAAATCAATTCACTTTATGTCCCGATCCAACACATCGTCACCTATGACAACGCGCCAATGTTTCTATTCACGGAGTCCAACTCCGATGGCCAAGACAAACCATCTCCCAAAAGGGATATAGACAACATAACAATCTTTACATGAATAAAGCGCCCAACTTTATTCCCTCGATTGCGGATCATATATTTTAGACCATCACCTTAAGAGTCGTGTCTACCGCATAATCATCCCATCATATGCCCAACTCTTAAGGTTTAGACTGACAGTCTCAGACTACTGTTTGCTTATCATACATTCAACGAATATGAACGTAAAGAGGACAATATTTGGTATATATAAATGAATAAATTCTTTATTGATAAAAATGTCTCCAAAAACGTATTACATTTTTACTCCTTAGAGCATACATGTCTAACAATCTCCCACTTGCACTAAGTGAGTAAATACTGCAAATTTCGCATCCCCATAGCTTCCACATGCCTTTCGAAGACTCTCCCAGAAAGTGTCTTCGTAAATGGATCAGCTAAATTGTCCTCTGACGCGATCTTGCACACCGTGACATGCCCGCTCTCAACGAAGTCCTTTATCACATGATACTTCCGATCAATATGCTTACTCTTCTTGTGAAATCTTGGTTCCTTAGCATTAGCTACTGCCGCACTGTTATCACAGTACAGTGATACCGCTTTATCCATACCAGGAACTACCTCAAGATCCCCAAGGAACTTGCGGAGCCACACTGCTTCTTTCGAAGCATCACTAGCCGCCACATACTCGGCCTCCATCGTTGAATCCGAAGTGCAATCTTGCTTCGCACTTCTCCAACTGATGGCACCGCCACCCAGAGTAAACACAAACCCTGAAGTCGATTTCCTAGAATCCAGGCAGGATTGAAAATCCGAATCAGTGTATCCTAGAGGAGTTAAATCCTCACCCGAATACACAAGCATATACCCTCGAGTCCTTCTCAGGTACTTGAAAATATGCTTTACCGCAACCCAATGGTTCGGTCCTGGATCCGCCTGAAATCGACTCACAATCCCGACCGCATAGCTAATATCCGGTCGAGTGCAAAGCATGGCATACATGAGACTACCCACTGCCGAAGCATAAGGCACCTTCTTCATGTATTCTCTTTCTTCATAAGACTTTGGAGAGTCTTTCTTAGAAAGAGTAATTCCAGACCTAGATGGTTGCCCACCTTTCTTGGAATCCTGCATTGCAAACCTCCTGAGAATTTTATCTATGTAGCCGGCCTGTGACAAAGCTATCATTTTGTTCTTCCTATCCCGCAAGATCTGGATACCGAGAACAAAATTAGCCTCACCCAAGTCCTTCATGTCAAACTGCTTGGTCAACCATAATTTGACCGATGACAACGCCCCAACGTCATTGCCAATTAGCAGAATGTCATCTACATAGAGTAGTAGAAAAACCACCTTCCCATTCTTAATGTGTTTGTAAACACATGGTTCATCCACATTTTGTGAGAACCCATAAGTCTTGATCACTTGATCAAATCTTATGTTCCAAGAACGAGAAGCCTGTTTAAGTCCATAAATAGACTTTAGCAACTTACAAACCTTACCCTCTTGACCCGCGACCTTGAACCCGTCTGGTTGTTCCATATAAATGGACTCATCAAGATAGCCATTTAGAAAAGCCGTCTTGACATCCATCTGCCAAATCTCGTAGTCGAGAGCGGCAGCTATGGACAAGAGAATCCGGATGGACTTAAGCATGGCTACAGGCGAAAAGGTTTCCTCATAATCGATTCCTTCCTTTTGCGTATAACCCTTAGCTACCAGTCTAGCCTTAAAGGTTTCGACCTTTCCATCCACTCCTCTTTTCCTCTTGTAGATCCACTTACACCCTATGGGTTTTACCCCTTCGGGAAGATCCACGAGCTCCCAGACCCGATTAGTCTCCATAGACTTCATCTCAATGTTCATGGCCTCTGTCCAGAGTCTTGAATCAACATCCTCCATAGCTTCTGCGTAAGTATAAGGATCCCTGTCATGTTCATCCGGTTCAGCCAAAAAGACCTCCCCATTGAACATATACCTCTCAGGTTGACGCCCGATCCTCCCACTACGCCGAAGCCCCTGTGGTTGTTGTTCAGGTTTGTTTGGTTTTTCTACACCGATCGGAATGGTTTCGTTCGGAACCTCCGGAGTAAACGGATTACCCCTCAACTCCTCAAGCACCACTTTGCTTTGAGGTTTAAAGTCGTTCATGTAACTCTCCTCAAGGAAAGTTGCATTAGTTGAAACCACGACTTTATTTTCCTTTGGGTTATAAAAATAACCCCCTTTAGTCCCTTTTGGATATCCTACAAACACGCAAACTTCTGAACGTGCTTCCAACTTATTCGGATCCTTAAACAGGACATGAGCTGGACATCCCCATATGCGAATATGGTTTAAGGATGTCTTCCGTCTTGTCCACAACTCGTGAGGAGTTTTAGGGACCGATTTTGAAGGCACATTGTTCAAAAGATAACATGCGGTTTGTAGTGCATATCCCCAAAAGGATAAAGGCAATGATGAATAACTCATCATGGACCGAATCATGTCCAACAAAGTCCTATTCCTTCTCTCCGCTACGCCATTCTGCTGCGGAGTGCCCGGCGCAGTCAAATGGGATAAAATCCCATTCTCTAACAAGTGTCCCAAGAACTCATCAGAAAGGTATTCCCCACCTCGATCAGATCGAAGTGCCTTTATGGGTCTACCCAATTGCTTTTCCACTTCAGCCCGAAACTCCCTGAACTTATCATAAGTTTCGCTTTTGTGGTGCATTAGGTACACATACCCATATCTTGAGTAATCGTCAATAAAAGTAACGAAGTACTCATACCCTCCTCGTGCCCGGATGTTCATCGGTCCGCAAACATCACTATGCACAAGTTCTAGAACCCCTTCGGCCCTATTGCCCTTAGACCCGTATGGTCTTTTGGTCATTTTACCCTCCAAACAAGACTCACATTGAGGTATAGATTCCACCTTTAAGTGACTTAAAGGTCCATCCCTTACCAACCTTTGAATCCTATTCAGGTTAATATGGCCAAGGCGCAAATGCCAAAGATAAGTCTTATTAGAGTGAGAAGTTTTAAGTCTTTTTGAGTCATTGTCATTTATCTCAGCATTAAGCAATAAGTCCATCTTAGGTTTGATAAAATATAGATTATTTTGCATCCATCCAGAACAGATAAAAGATTTGTTTTTACGAATCACCACTTTTTCATTAAAAGATACCACGTAGGAGTCTTTAAATAAAGAAGATACAGAAATTAAATTCCTTTTAAATTTAGGAACATAAAAACAATCTCGCAAAATTAAACTCCTATAATTATCAAAACAAAGATGGACATCTCCCACTGCTTCCGCTGAGACCAAGGATCCATCGCCCATCCGAAGCGTTAAGTCTTCACGAAGTAGACTTCTCGTTTCTTTGAATCCCTGCAGAGAAACACAAACATGATTAGTTGCACCGGAATCTATGACCCAAATGTCACTGGATTCCTCAACCAAACAAGTTTCTAAATATAGAAGATCACACCTACCTCCCTTGGAAAGGAAGTCCTTGCAATGCTTCTTTATATGCCCGACCTTACCACAGAAGAAGCACTTAAGCTTCTTTGGGTTCTTCTTCTTTTTCTTCTTGCTCTTGGTAGCAATAGGAATAGAAGACTTACCACTCTTGGCCCGTTGCTTCTTTCCATTCCCAGAGTTAGGATTGGAACCAAAAGCAGCTACCAAATTGGCCTCTCCACCAGCAGGAGACTCCCTGATCAGCAGTTCAAACTCCTGTAACTGTTTCATCAGTTCTGTCAAGGTCATATCCCGTCTATTGCTCAAATTAAAAGTAGCTCTAAAAGGAATAAATTCCTTAGACAGAGTCTCAAAGACCATAGTCATCTGAGTTTCAGCATCGATGTCGGCTCCATTGGTTTGAGCCTCAGCGAGGTAACCCATGACCAACATCATGTGCTCCTTTACAGATGTCCCCGGTCTCTGTCTACAGTTTAAGAGTTTCCGAAGCGCCCCTTGCCGCTTTGTTATGGCCTGGCCTCCAAACATATCCTCAAGATTATCCAAGATCTGCTTCGCAGTCTCATAATCCTGATGTTGAGCCTGCAGCACGTTATTCATGCTAGCCATAACATAGCAGCGGGCCTGATCATTAGCATCTTTCCAGCGGTCGTACGCTTGGAATTGCTCATTACTTGAGTCTCCCATAGGCTCGGGAGGACAAGGAGTTGTCAGTACATATTTCAGTTTCTCAAAGGATAGGACGATGTCCAGGTTCCGTTTCCAATCATTATAGTTCTCACCGGTTAATTGGTTTTTGTCAAGTATCGATGATAAAGCGTTTTTAGACATTTTCAATCTACAATAAAGAATCATATACCAAACATAAGCAAACATATTTAATAATTTAGTAAGTTAACACAATCATGTAAAATCATACAAATGTGTTTATGTGTCAAAACCTTGAAAATATCACAACCTTACAACGATAATTCCCAACTCAGAATTCAACAAGCTCCTAGGGGAGTCATGCCAAATTCAATCAGGAACACGGATCCCCTCCTGATTAATATATGCCATCCAGGACCCGTATGATCCAGCATATACTAATAATCGTTTCTTTGGCCATTAATTTTATTAACAGAGCTCCTAGGGGAGGTTAATAATAAAGTTAACGTGAGTGTATAACCACCGTTTTAATATTTTATCCATGATTTATAATCACCACCTAGGGGTGTGCAACCATAAATCATACTAAAATACCTTATCCTTTCAGAGATCCAATCTGGTACATGATAGAAATCCCTTCCTAGGGGTTGGGACCATCATGTTCTTCCTATGGACCAACGATGGAGGCCTTAGGTTCTCTCTTCGAAAACCTTCTCCCACTCAATCTTTTGAAGTCAAGGTTTTATTTTAAAATTATGCATGAACAATTTTAATATGAGTGGCACTCCCTATTCTATATGACATGTTATCAATATACATGGTAAATCATATTATAATGCAGACAAGCAAAGCAATCAAGCAAAGCTACAAGCATAATAATAATAACCGTAATATTATGGTTCCACCCTAGAGAATAGAAAAACTAAGATTACAAGAGAATAATCGAGACATTTATCGATTCTTCATCCTTGAATCCTCAAGCTGTATCCTTCTTCATGTAATATCCATCTTCAAGTCCTCAATCCCGTATGAATCGAACACTTCATATTTCCGGTCATATCCAAATTTAATGTTTCTCAGAATCGTCCCAAAAATAAAATTAAAACTGCACTGAAAAATTGCACCTTTTCTGGACACCTGGATGCTCTCTGTCGGCAGGCCGATCTAGGTGATCGGTCTGCCGATCATGGTGGTTCGGCCTGCCGAACATGAAGGTTCGGCCTGCCGGCAGAGCACCAAAATTTCTGTCCCACTGTCGGCCTGCCGGACCGTACGTCCGGCCTGCCGATCTGTGACCTTCGGCCTGCCGAACTGTGAGGTCCGGCATGCCGACCGAGCAGAAAACCCTCAATCCAGAAAATACAATTTTAATGCAATTCATCAATTTTATTTTCAACAATTCAAAAACATAAAATTAGAGACTCAGGAAATACCTGGAGGCGCCATCATCAATCTTTAAGTTCCGACTTCTCGTTCCGTCTTCTCCGAATAATTATTTAATTACAAAATTCTTACAAATTAAATAATAATTCCTAGACGGAGATGATAGTCCGCCATCTAATTACATGAAAAACCTAGATACACATTCTAACCTCTAAGGAACCATAACCGGTATTAATTAATTAATAAATAATTAAACAACATTTTAATCAACCATAATTAATTAATAAACATTCACCATATAATCCATGACAACATATATATTATATAGAAACCTAGAGTGCCATCTCTCTATAAAATTTAATTCAAGCATTGGAGAGATTAAGATCACAAAATTTATGCATATAACATGATCACAAACTTGCAAATTTATGTAAAAACCTCGTCTCTGATACCAATTGTTGGAAACAAAGTGCGCAGCGAAATTTTTAAAAATTTCCATCAGAGTATTTTCCAAAATACAAGTATGACATGTTATATGTATAAATTAAACAGATCTTACTAACCTCAGTGTGCCGAAGAACCTCCGCGACCTGTGTAGAGAAGTAACGTTCCAGAAGAGCCTCAACCATCTGGTCTTCTTTGCTATTCTCTATCCACAACCGGAGTGAGTGTGGGCTCACACGTACAGCTCTTCCACCGGTGACTCTCCTTCCAACCAATAGAGAGAATCCAAAGCTAGTGTTCGTGATTTGTGAACAAAAGCTCTCAGGGAGTTTTCAGATGCTCACTAGAAGAGTATCACTCTTAATCTCTCAAATTGATCTGAGTAAATCATTAGACTCACTCCCTTTTTATACCTATTGGTCCTTGGGGTCAGTCCATATCAGATTAGGTCTCAAAAATCGAAACAGAATCAAGTTCGGATCAATATCTGATAAGATACGCGTGAAAAACGCGTAATCTTAGCTGTCGCGGTCGGCATGCCGAACTGTGAGATAGGCAGGCCGAACTTTCTGATCGGCAGGCCGAACTGCCGAGAAAAAATCTCCGCGAATCTTTTATTTTCCACCCGAGATTCTAAAGGATAAAGTCTCAGTTTTGATTCAAATAGCCCAATAGAAAAGATATCTGATCAAAACAAACTTTATCAAGATAATCTCTAAGAAAATAAATCAATTCAAATAATTCTACAAGTTTATCTTGTTCTAATTGTCCAAAATTAAAACAACCGATAAACAGACAAGAATTATCCGAACGCCATAATTCAACAAGTTCATCTTGAACTAATTTCTTACATAATTAATTCAACCGATAAACAGACATGAATTATTTGATTCTTATAAATTTTAAACCAATCTGATAAATCCGACATAAGTCACCAATTATTGGAAAAGCACGCCGTGTCGTTACAGGATTTTGTGAGCTAGCAAAGGGGACCAAAATGGACCTATAAAGTTCAAGCTCATGATAATTATGAAACCCAATATCCCAGATATACATTTCACAATTATCAACTCCAACGCTACTCCACTAAAAGCTTGGAGCTGCACTCTCGAACTTTATAGAATTACGAAGCTCGTGTAGCTAAGTCTCCATGACATATCATAGTGTATCGCATCCCCATATGATCATCCATAATCGGCTTAAGGACAAGTTCTGTCTTACCTTCCCGATTATTTTTATCTTACGTTCCATTGTCTCACCATTAGAAAACTTACCATCCAAAGATAGTATACCATTCGGTTACACCTATGTATCCAAATGGTTGAGCGCTCCAGTTTTCCAATTACAGGACAACGCATATAAGAGGATATCATTACTCCTAAAGAGGAGCTATGGATTCCATATCTATGAATAACAAGTCTACGCTATCAAGAGTCATGCCTCCAACGTACCGGCATGCATGCCACTATAGAGATGTGGGAGTCACCCATTGGTACATCAAAAGACACAAGTCGAGACAACGGGCCCATTATTCATCTCAGGATTAAGATACAATACAAACGACTGTCTAAAGTGAATCGATTTGCCAAGACAGAATTATTAATCCAAATCAATTCACTTTATGTCCCGATCCAACACATCGTCACCTATGACAACGCGCCAATGTTTCTATTCACGGAGTCCAACTCCGATGGCCAAGACAAACCATCTCCCAAAAGGGATATAGACAACATAACAATCTTTACATGAATAAAGCGCCCAACTTTATTCCCTCGATTGCGGATCATATATTTTAGACCATCACCTTAAGAGTCGTGTCTACCGCATAATCATCCCATCATATGCCCAACTCTTAAGGTTTAGACTGACAGTCTCAGACTACTGTTTGCTTATCATACATTCAACGAATATGAACGTAAAGAGGACAATATTTGGTATATATAAATGAATAAATTCTTTATTGATAAAAATGTCTCCAAAAACGTATTACATTTTTACTCCTTAGAGCATACATGTCTAACATGTGCAACCTGGCACTCCGATCGGCAGCCTCAGTAAGTATCCAAGTCGACTAATGGTTGCAGGGACTTCCTATAATGTTGCCGAGAACTTATCCCTTGGTACTTTTCACAGCTGAGCGCCGTTGTGCACATGGCGCACTCCATCGGGGTGAGGGAGATCCACAAGGAGCAAGAACGGCACAAGAAGACCCTCCTCCTGAAGTTGGACTCCGACAGAGAGCTCAAAGACACGAAGGATGAATTAGGTCGGGCCAAGGAGGAGGTTCAGAAGGCGAAGTCCGAGGCCGAGGACATGTTGAGGCGGCTAAAGGAGGCAGAGGATAAGGCTGCTCGGCAGGAGGAGATAGCTGCTCGGCAGGAGGAGAAAGCCACCCGGCTAGAGGAACGACTGGCAACTCTACAAGCCGAGCATCACCGATTCGTGGCCGGGCTTCCGGATCAGCTGGCCGCCGCGGTCGAGGAGTTCAAGACGTCCCCCGAGTACACCGATCTCTACTTCGATGGAATGGTGGATCTCTGCGACCATCTGATAGAGAAGCATCCTGAGGCCGCTGCATTCGACTGGTCGGTTATTGCCGAGCCGGACCGGGGTGAGGCCGAGCAACAACGGGATGTTGAGGAGGTCGTCGTTGTAGATGGTGATGACGACGGCGATGTGCAACCTGTGGAGGGCGGTCAAGACGACAGCGCGGCAGGGGACGAGACTCAAGCTGGTGATGAGACTCGGGCCGATTGATCCTCTGTTTCTCGCTTTTTGTGATTGGGCTTGGGAGGTACCCGACTTTCTTGTACCTCCTTAATAAAGAAATTTAAACGATTTATATTTTCCCGTTTTGTATCCACTTTAGATTACGTGTAGTAGTTTTTTTTACATCCCACGTAACATTTAAGGTTAGATACTTCTCGGGTAGATTCCCAGGCTGGGGGACAATTGACCGAGCAGAGGTGAATGGTGCGATTGTTTTTGGTTAATTCCAGTACCTCTGTCCTCAGTTGATCCGAGGACTTCAGTTCTCGGTCGTTCCGAGTAGTTATCCACGTCTGCTTAGTTATCCAAACAAGTTTAGGTTTCTGGTCTCGGTCGGGCAGGATGTAAACGGCGTACAGCTGCCCTTACCCTGTCGCCCCCCGTAGACTTGTGAAAGTTTGAAAGAAACTTTACAAGTATAGGACTGATCGGGCACATAAATGTACCGAGCAACTTAAGGGTGTCTGCATGACAGACATGATACATATATTGACTAGCCCCCCTGTCTAGTTTGACGAGGATGACGCCCTTGGCTGGGAGTCAACATCCTGTCTTCCGAGCTGGGGTTCCGGCGTCTTGGCCTAACACTTCCCTTAAAAACATTGCTCAGGCGGAATGAGATTAGGGAAGTTGTGTTCCATGAATGTAATATTTACATTGACTTTTCCAGTCCTGCTCAGCAGGTCTAGTTACAAAAGAATTGTGGCCAGAGGTCAAAAAAGGAATCTGGCTCTGATTTCCTGTTCTTTTTCAAGAATAGAATCTTTTTAACAGCTCGGCATTCCAAGGATGACCGAGCTGATTCCCCTCCAAATCGACTAGCTTGTAGGTGCCTGCTCGCACGACACCTTCGACTTTAAAAGGTCCTTCCCACTTCGGACCAAAGGACCCGAGACCGAGTTGCTGAACCGTGACTTTCTTCATTACTAAGTCACCAACCTTAAAGCTCCTCGGCTGGACCCGTTTGTTGTAATACCGGGCTACAACCTGATTCCGGGCTGCGTTACGGATGGATGCTCGGTTCCTTTTTTCTTCAAGTAGATCGAGCTCGGTCATCATGAACTTTTCATTAAGTTTCTTTTCGTATTGCTCAACCCTTAAGGTCGGCAATCCAACCTCGGCTGGGATGACGGCCTCTGCCCCATAGACCAGGGAGAACGGTGTCTCGGCAGTGGCAGTTCGCGCGGTTGTTCGGTATGCCTAGAGCACTTGGGGCAGTTCGTCGATCCACGCACCCTTGAGCCTTTCGAGCTTCTTTTTCAGATTGTCTTTAATTGTCTTGTTTACGGCCTCCACTTGGCCGTTACTCTGCGGATAGCTCGGAGAAGAGAAGACTTTCTTAATGCCGAGCTTCTCACACAAATGCCGTAAACCCGTGGAGTCAAACTGCTTAGCATTGTCGGTCACGATAGTGTGCGGGATTCCGAACCGACAGACGATATTTTTCCATACGAAGTTGGTGCACTTAGCTTCAGTCATGTTGGTGCAAGGCTCGACTTCGATCCATTTTGTCAGATAGTCGATGGCGACGACACAATATCTGAATTGCGAGCGAGCCGGAGGGAGTGGTCCGATCAAGTCGATGGCCCATTTTGCAAATGGCCATGCTGAAGTCACCGGATTTAAAGGCTCGGCGTGCGAACCTAGCATCCGAGCAAATTGTTGGCATTTGAGGCATTTTCGTGCAAAGCTCACGCAGTCTTGCTGCATACTAGGCCAGTAGTAACCCTGCCGCAGGCATTTTTGGGTCAAGGAACGTCCACCCGAGTGATTGCCACACAGGCCCTCATGAATCTCCTTCATTAAGTACTCGGCCTCCTGGGGACCCAAACATCTCAGGTATGGCGTTGAGTAGCCGCGTCGGTATAGCTTTTGCCCAATCATTGAATACCGGGCCGAGCTGTTACGTATCCGACGTGCTTCTTCCCGGTAATCAGGTAATTCGGCTAAGGTCAGGTACCGGATTATCGGGTCCATCCACGTGTATTGTGGTTCGGCTGCCAGGCTCATGACCTCCATACTGATACTTGGTGCGGAGAGTCTCTCAACAGGAACGGATATCGGGTCTACTCCGCCTATCCCGGAGGCTAGTCGAGCGAGGACATCGGCTTCCACGTTCTCGGATCGGGGGATTTGCTTAAAAGTGTAGAACTTGAATTGTCCAAGCAACCGTTTCGCTTCTTTTAAATATGCCGCCATTGATTCTGCTCGGGCCTGGAATCCTCCTGTGACTTGCTGCACCACCAGCATTGAGTCACTATAGATAGTCAGCTGATCAACTCTGAGGTCCCGGGTAATTCGTAGTCCGGCCAGCAGAGCTTCATATTCCGCTTCGTTATTTGAGGTTTTGAAGTCGAAACGAAGGGCATAAATGACCTTATATCCGTCGGGGCTTGTTAAAATCAAGCCTGCCCCCGACCCATCAACGCAGGTTGAGCCGTCGACGTGTAGTTTCCAGTTCAGCTCCGAGGAGAGGCCTTGTTCACTGCAGCTGGCTGTATCTGGCTCCTCCACGGGTGATTTCTCAACTGAAGGAGCGACCTTCCCGGCTTCTGTAAATTCGGCAAGGAAATCCGCCAGGACTTGGGCCTTTATTGCCGTTCTCGGCACAAAATGTATATCGTATTGGCCCAACTCGACCAACCACTTGGCCATCCGACCTGATATTTCCAGGCTCTGTAGGACTTGTCGGAGAGGAAATTTGGTCGGGACGTTAACGGTATGGCCCTGGTAATACGGCCGCAGCTTCCGGGCTGATGTCATTAATGCGAAGGCTAGCTTCTCCAATGATGAGTAGCGCTCCTCGGCTCCTTGGAACGCGTGGCTGGTATAGTAAACCGGCCTTTGGATCCCGTTTTCGTCACGGACTAGTACCGAGCTGACAGCCTTCTCCGAGACGGCCAAATAGGCGGTTAACACCTCACCGGGCGAAGGTTTGGACAGGAGCGGGGGTGTGGCTAGGTAAGTTTTTAAGCCTTGGAAAGCGTCCTCACACTCCCTGCTCCACTCGAACCTCCCCTTAAGTGCCTTGAAAAAGGGGTGACACTTGTCGATAGCCCGGGAGACAAATCTTGACAGGGCAGCCACCATGCCGGTAAGCCTTTGCACGTCTTTAACAGTCCGAGGAGAATGCATGTCTATGATTGCCTGGGCCTTAGCCGGGTTCACCTTGATTCCTCGTCGGTTGACCAAAAATCCGAGGAATTTGCCAGAGCCGACGCCAAAAGCGCATTTTGTCGGGTTAAGTTTCATCCCATACTCCCGGAGAATGTCAAAGCTAGCTCGGAGGTCGGCTATGTGGTCCATCGCCTGGACAGATTTTACTAACATGTCGTCCACGTAGACCTCCATAGTTTTCCCGATCAGCCGAGCGAACATTTTGTTAACGAGCCGTTGGTAGGTAGCTCCGGCGTTCTTAAGACCAAATGGCATCACAACGTAACAATACAAACCCTGGTCAGTAACGAATGAGGTTTTAATTTGGTCCTCTTCGGCCATTCTTATCTGATTATATCCGGAGTACGCGTCCATGAAGCTCAAGAGCTCGTGTCCGGCTGTGGCGTCAACGAGCTGGTCTATCCGAGGAAGCGGAAAGCAGTCCTTGGGGCAGGTCTTGTTAAGATCGGTATAATCGATGCAGACCCGCCACTTGCCGTTCGCCTTTTTGACGAGGACGACATTTGCCAACCATTCTGGATATTTGACCTCTCTAATGAACCCAGCCTTCAATAGTTTCTGGACTTCATCATTTATCGCGGCATATCTCTCCGGGTTGAAGGCTCTTCGTCTTTGTATCACCGGCCTGTGACCAGGTTGGACGTTAAGCCGATGGCTGATGATGCTCGGATCTATGCCGGGCATGTCTTCGTGAAACCATGCAAAAACGTCGCGGTACTCGGAAAGAAGGGATTCCAGGTCGGCCCGGATCTCAGGTTGTAACTGAGACCTGAGTTGGACTGTGCGTTCTGGCCTTTCGGGGTCCAGGGAGAATGGCACTAAGTCTTCGACCGGGGTGCCCCTTACTTCTTCCTCGGGAAACCTAGGGTCTAGGTCCGCGAGCATCTTCGGCATCGGATTAGTTGGGAGGTCGATCTCGTCGATTGTGTGCACGGCCAGAATTTCCTGCTGCTGGGCTGAGGCTGCCCGGACTGCATTTGCATAGCAAGCCCAAGAATCCACCTGGGACGAGCGGATTACTCCAACGCCACCGTCGGTTGGGAACTTCATTGCCAGGTGATATGTCGAGACCACGGCTTTTAATCCGTTGAGTGTCGATCGGCCGATGATTATGTTATACTGAGAGGGTTTATCGACGACCAAAAAGTCGACCACCCGAGTAATCCTGGCAACACCTTCTCCAAAAGTTACCGGGAGACTAACCTTCCCAATTGCTCGGACACACTCACCCGCAAAGCCGAAAAGTGGGGTCCAGACCGAGACCAAAGGCGCATTGCTGATCTTCAGTCTGTCGAACGCCTGCTTAAAGAGAATGTCCGCCGAACTGCCATTGTCAATTAAAACACGTCGTACAACGTTGTTGGCGATAGGCAGTTCGCAAACCAAGGCGTCGTTGTGGGGATGCATCAGCCGGTCTGCTTCCTCCTCAGTGAAGGTGATCGGGATGTCTTCTTGGCGGCATATCTTATTGATATGCTCGGAGACATTCATGAAATCACCCCATTCGACCCGCCGGGCTTCTCTGACGTAGGATCGCCGCCCACTCGATGTGTCCTCGGCTACAAGCCCGCCAAGTATCGTGTGTACGATATTCGGGGGTTCCGGGGCGTTCACACTATCGTTCCTGGGTCGGCCCTGTACGTCTCGGCCTAACGAGTCGTTCCTTCCAGAGGTCGCCCTTAGGTTTATGGCCTTCTCCACGAAATCCTGCAATAGACCTTCTCGGACCAGCCTTTCTATTTGGTCCTTAAGTTGGATGCATTCTCGGGTTGTATGACCCACATCCTGATGGAATTTGCAAAACTTCGACTGGTCACGCTTCGCCCTAAAGCCTCGAAGCTTGGGAGGCGGTGTCAACAGATTCTTGTCACCGACCTGGACAAGCACCTCATCAATGGTTGCCACCAGAGGTGTGTAGTTTTGAAACTTGCCGGTCGGCCCCTTCGGCCTGTCAGATTTCTCCTTCTTCTGCTTCTTCGCATGTTCGGCACTATCCTGCACTGGTCCTTTTTTCTGCTTCTTTTCCTTTTTCGTCCCACTCGGGCCAGCTTCCTCCCGGTGGCTTTTCATATACTCGGCAGCGTCTGCATGCCTTTGAGCATAGCCGAGCATTTGCGAAAACGTGTTTGGCTGCTCGAAGGCCAGGGACCAGGTCAGCTTTTCGTCTCGGAGGCCCCCTACAAAAATATGTTTGAGGGTTTCGTCTTCGACGTGCTTGACCTCAAGGGCAGCCCGGGTAAATCGGTTGACGTAATCCCTGACACTGCCGTCTCCCTGCTTGACGGCGTACAGAGAAGTTATTTCTTTCCTCCGCATCCTAGTTGTAGAGAATGCAGCAGAGAAAGCGTCAGTTAAGTGCCCAAAAGAAGAAATCGACCCTGGTTCGAGCCGTCGAAACCACTGCCGAGCAGGGCCTGTAAGGGTGAGGGAGAAGGCTTTGCACATTGCAGCGTCACTGGCATTCTGCAACAGCATGTGCCCGCGAAAGAGCTCGGCATGCTCATCCGCGTCGGTGGCCCCATCGTAAGACTTAATTTGTGGGACCTTGAACTTCGGCGGCATGGGTGCCCGCATTATATGATCCGGGAAGGGCGGACCCTACGCCCCGATCTCATCCAAACCGAACCTGCAATTGCGGATGTCATCGATCTGTCGCTGCAGCACCCGAAATTGGCGACTATTCGTATCTTCAGGCAGTTCGACCCGATAAGGTACTCCGCCCTTAGCACGACCTTCAGCTCCGCCTTGGCGATTTCTGTTAATCCCTCGGTATCCGAGCCGATCAAATACCGAGGCTCTAGAACCTTGTGGTGAAGGGACACGGTGTGGTTGACGTCCCATCTGTCGTTCATGAACCAGTCGATTATCGAGCAGGGGCCCTCTGGTGGATCCTGGAGACTGCTCTGATCGGTCCTCCCAGTTAGTGGCACTCTGCTCACGCCGACCCTCTGCCTGGTCAACCTAGGTAGGGGGTGGCGGTTCTGGCGCAGCTTGTTGTCGAGCTTGCACGAGCTGCCGAGTTAAAATCCGAACTGCATCTGTGAGCTCCTGGATGGGGTCATGTGCAGCTCGGGCCTGCATCGACTCAGCTCTTGCCGCGCTTCCTTGCCCTCCGGACCGAGATCTGGCGGTCCGAGGACGACTGCTGGGCCGTTCTGTAGCTGGTTGCCTATGCCTGGCATCGCCCGACTCCTGATGTCGGGCGGTACTATCTCTTACGTTACCTCGTGTTGTCATTTCAGAAATCTGAGGTAGAATAACTTTGGATTGGGTCCTTCTAGCGCCAAAATGTTGATGCTTATCGCTGTCCGGCGTCGGATCAACACCCAAGGGTGACTGAACACCTTCTGACCTCCTCTTAAGCTTGCCTCTAGTCGGGATTGAGTACCTGTGAGAGGGATGATTCGGAGAAATGGGGTTAGCCAATAGACAAGGGCTCTCCGATGCTCAAGGCAAGAACAGTTCGGCAGAGGTCGGCAGCTGATTAAATGAGAAGAGGTCTCTCCCTCTAAAACGTCATAAATGCATCCTATTTATAGACCACCAGCTGGATCGGGTGCAAGATAGGTTTTGCCCATTACCCAGGTGTCACATCAAAGTGTATCAAGCAATAGGTGACAAGTATCGCGTCCATAGTCCAATGGATTGGACTCTATCGGACGGCAGCACGCCTGCCTGGTGTTGGCCAACAAGGATGGGTAGTGACGTGTTATGATGAATAGCGTGGCCCGGCCCGAGCTACAGTTCATCCCCCGAGGTGGCAGCCATCTTGGGGGCGTGCCCTTAGATCAGTGGAAGGCTCGCCGGGAAGAAGCATAATTCGTCGGGTCGGGCGGTAGCCATTATGCCGAACTTATTTGCCGACCACCAAAGTTAATGTCCTCGGTGGGAGTGCCGAGCTACCCTCAACAGCAATAATTGTGATGAAAAATAAAATTGAAATTTTTCAAAAGATCTGTGGTGGTAGCGGCCCAATACCATTGCCCACCACTAATCTCGCCAAGGGTGCGGGGGCTCCGCCCTCACGGTACTAACCGTTATTTTTAAGCCGTTTAGTTTATGTTTTTTAGCCCATAGGGTTTTGTCCATATATATATATATGATGTATTGCGTTAGGGTTTTAATTATTAGTGAATTTTGAGCCTCCATAATGCCTCCATTGTAATCTTCACGAGTTTAGTGATTTTCTTCTCCTCTGTCAGTAGTTTTTTTTCGTTTTGAGTTTTTACGTAAATTTTTTACATATTTTTATTTTTTTTTCTATTGTATTATTTTTGTCAGTAGTTTTTTTTCGTTTTGAGTTTTTACGTAAATTTTTTACATATTTTTATTTTTTATTTCTATTGTATTATTTTCATAACAGGTTATAGGTGTAGAAATTCCACCATAATGCCTTTAATAATGAAAGAAACCAAGGTGCAAAGAAACACGCACAGTATTAACAACGATAAAGCAAGAAGTGAAAAAGCATTGAAAAAAAAAAAAAAAAACCACATAGACATTCTTTAGCAAATCTGACTAATAGAAAAATTATACCGAAGTGAGTGACAGGCTGTAACATTATATATTTTTGGTCCCTACATTTGAGCATTGCAGCAGTGCCGCTACGCAAGTCCTAATATGCAAGCTTTAGCATTGTACAACCTTCATGAAAGACATTGAAGAGCCAAGATTAAAGCTTAAATAATCTAAATCAAAAGGCCTGTACATCGAAGGAAAATTAAATAAAAAAACTGCGCTCATACTTCAGTTTATTCACCCCTTGTGTTTAAAAAAAAAAAAAAAAAAGCCTGAAAAGCAAGAACTGATAATATTACTTTAAAAAAAAGAGAGAGAGAGAGAGAACAAGAACACCACCACCAATAACTACTCACTGTTCAACTTTCTCCGGGTTTCAACAAATGAGGTATATACATCAACGATGTATTAAGCTAAATTGACCACTACAAAATTTCAAAAGCTTGTTCTTGCTTAAAGGTTTATTTTTGTGAACGGTTAAATACATGATCTAAGTTCAAAAATTCCACCAAGGCATGCTATATAACGAGACAAAAAATCCACTAGAATTGTGTTAATTCTGAAACACCCATTTATATCCAACCTCATTTTGAGAGGAAGCAGGCGAAACAATACCATCATGGATTAGAGAGGCAGTGGCATGTTTGCATACTCCAAGAAGGCAAGAACTAAATGGTAACAAAGTAACCATCCTATACTGGCCTCGTACATCTTAAACACACAAACCTTAAGCGTCACGAACAAATTACTCTGTATAAGTAAAGAGAGTCCGACCAAAGATTGGGAGGAGGATGGTGATCTTGCCTTGTCACGACCCAAAACCAAAACCGAGATAGTTGAAGTGGAGTTTTAATTTGAAAATTACTATTTTTGTAAAATGTAATTAATAAATTATTAACTTTATAAAATATTAAAAGTTGTCTTGCCACGACTAAAAACCAAGATAGTTGATGTGGTATTTGAAATTTTAATTTTAACTCATGAGTTAAAACTGTGAACATTGTAAAAGTTTCAATGGCTATAGTAAAAAATAAAAAGTTGTTAAGTTACGTTTGGTTTGATGGAATGGAATAATAATATAAACAGGAATATAATGGAATGTGAATAAGAATAGACTGAATGATGTATTCTAATTCAATTACTTAGTTGAGCATTGGAATTAGTATTAGAATCATGATTATTATGTTTCGTTTTATAATTGCAATAGAATAGAATAATAACAATTTGACAAAAATATCCTTTTCTTCAATCTTGATAATATTTTAAACGAAATTATAATATACTTCATGGTGAATTTTTTATCTTTTAAGGGAAAGTGATTTTTGGGTTTATACGTTTATTTTATTTTATTTTATTTTATTTTATTTATAAGTAATCTCTGAACAATTAACTTTGTTAACTAAAATAATCATATTTTATCTTTTAAAAAAAATGTATAAGCGCAATAATTACATTGAGTTGTAGTATAGCTAATATAATTAAATATATTTTTATATTAGGATAGTAAAATGAGCATTCAATAAAGTAAATAATAGGACATTAAAAGAGGTAATTTAAGAAGAGAGAATTTTAATTGATTTAATTTTAAAATGAAATAATCATTCCACTGGTTTACTCTAAGAAAGCAATTCTATAGAAATGACTATTACTAAATCTATTTGTTTAACCAAATATAGGAATGACTCGATTTTAAGAATTGTCATTCATTTCCAATGGTGATTCTATCAAACTAAACGTACATTTACATTGACAACTAAAAAGTCAGTGACAACTAAAGTTCTAAACGGAAACGAAAATTAATAGGGTGTTTGACATGGTGGTTAGAACTGTTTTTTCTGTAGCATGTGAGAGCTTGACACTGTAACAATTTTTATTATTATTATTATTGTAGCATGTAAGAGCTTTATAATGTTTATAACTGAAAAAAAAAATATCCAAATCACTTTTTGTCAAAAACCCAATAAATATTTTCAATTAAGGCCTATTATATATAAAAAAAATTATAACCTAAGTCTACCAATTTTATAAATTGAATTATTTTATCAAAATATTACAAAAATTCAAATTTTCCCAACAAAATAGGAAGTTGTACGAGAGAACTCCATCGGTACGAACTTGTACTACCATACCTTTTGCTTAATCTTACTTAAATAAACAACTCCTACTTGTCAATAGGAAATTAAAGGAAAAAACACTAAAATAAAAAATAGGAGTAAGTAGAACACAACCACCCGTCTCCCACTTAAATTTCAGAAAATAAAATAAAAGAAGCATGTGTTGTAGAATGCAGTGGTGATTTTCTTTTTGGCAGCAAATGACAAATGCCGAGGGCTGAGAACATATACTAGTCAATTAAGGCAGTTAGGCAGACACATACGTCTTGTTCCAAAGAATTTTCCGGGAAGCAGCCTCAAATAGTAGGACATATTATTTTATCCTATCGGTAAAAACAAGTATTTTTTAGCCAACTGATAAAGTTTTGAATTCATATAAAAAATAGTGCACAACTCATAAATCACACCGTTTATTTATTTAAGCAACATCTCATAAATCAATTTATCTATCTTTTACAAATTATGTAAGGTAGTGTTTGTTACTTATCATATGGATATTTCATTCAAAAATAAAATCAATTTGTAGAGGGTACAAAAACTTTTATACTACTACTATTATTATTATGATTAGAGAAAATTACATGTTATGTTACATATTTAAAAGTTGTATTTATTTATATCATATTTAAAAAAATTTACGTCACATTATCATTTATATTATGTATTAAATTTTATTACAAATAAATACACGTAAATTTATAAAAGTAAATCAGTCTCATCTTAATGTCACTCCTATTTTAATAACAAGGTGTTAAGTTAAAAATAAAAAGCAACAACAATTTATTTAGTTGCAAAAAAAAAGTAGTTTTAATTTATATTTAAAGAAAAACCATATTATTAAAAGTCAAGCGCGAATTTGATGAGTACTCGTTACGGGTATAAGGCTAAAAAAACCGGTTTAAAGAAAATAAATAAAAAATTATCCTTCGGAGCAAAAAAATCAAAATCTTCTCTTCCTTCTACAACAATGCTTCGTTTTCTCCTCTTATTACTTCTTCTTTCAGTTATTGGCCTCGCGTCGATCGGCAGTGTCAACTCGCACGAGGAATCGGGCGAGTGGCACTGTGACTCGGACTCGGAGACTCAACTCGTGGCCGCGTTCAGACCCGGCATCGTTACGGTCGATGGTCACGCAGAAGATTGGAAGGACATTGATGGGTTCGAGTTCTCTCTCCTCCCTGCTCTTGATCCAGATGCCGAGAACGAGTACAAAGCCGGAAAAATGACCGTTAAGGTGATTATATTGAACCATTTTTGTTTTTTGAGCTTAATTTTATAATTTTCTTTTTGGAATTTTATGGGAAGTTTTGATCTGGTGTTGGTGGGTTTATGATATTGATAAGATATGATATGACACGGCAGGCTTTGCATGATGGTCATGATGTGTTCTTTATGCTCCAAGTTGATGGGGACTACGTGTATTCCAAAGGGTATGATTTAATTAGAAACCAAAAGAAGAAAGAAAAAGAAGCCTTTTTTGTTCTTTTTGAAGATTTTGTTTTGATTACCGATGTTTTGTTATTGTCTTCTTGAGTAAGTAGTATAATCTGAGATTGAATCTAAGATCTATTTTGTCTTTCTCTCTCTCTCTTAAAAGATCAATATTTTTGTGCTTCTTTGTCTTTTGGAAAGCCTACTTTTACTCTCAAATTTATTTGGTGTCTGTGTTTTTTTTTATTTCTTCTACCCTTTGAAGTTTTTTTTTTTTTTTTTTGGAATCAAACATGTGAAGCTGTTTTTTCTTCTTTTTTTTTTGAAAAAATTTGGCTTACGTTTTTTAATTTTTATGTGGTGAAGTGACAACAACAAATGCCCATCTGTTGCTCTCATGTTCCAAGTCGGTGAGGAAGCATCCTATCACAATGTGAGTTTTACTCACTAGCTATTATGGACTAGTCTTTTAATATAATAGTTTTCTCTTTCCTATCCTCTTTCTTATCTGGCTTTAGAATTTAAGTTTATTTTTTTTTTTTTTCTTTTATGTTGGTAGATGGGTGGCTGTAAGGAAGGAGTTAGTTCTTGCACTAACAAGACTTGTAAGGGCCATGAAGTTGACATCATGCACTTCTCACTTGGAAATGCTATTCCCGGGAGGCTCTATGGTGGCAACCCGGTAGACAACGCCGAGGGAAGCGGGGGTGATAGGTGGTGATGCAGTAAATCCTTTTAAATATATATGTGTGTGCGCGCGCGTGCGCGTGTTCCTCTCAATACAGCACACGTTTGGTTAATGGATTTTGATATTACTTCACTATTCAAGCCATTTGTTTAACCTTGAAAGAACATTTTCTAATATATTTTTTAATCCAAGTCGTATTTGGCACCTCTTCTGTGTATGTATATTCCTGTCAATAGAGCACACGTTTGGTTAATGGATTTTGATATTACTTCACTATTCAAGCTATTTGTTTAACCGTGAAAGAACATTTTCTAATATATTTTTTAGTCCATGTCGTATATGGCACCTCTTCTGTGAACAGATTTGGTCATCTGGTTGATCTTTACGCCTGGAACCCACACTGCCGATACCTAGACGGAAATGGTCCTTCAGGTACTTTTTGGATCAAACTAATTCCTTTCACACACACGCCCCAATGGCGTGTAGATATGTTAATGAAAGGGAATTAACCTTATGAAAAATTAAACAGAAAAAAAGAAAGAAAGTCATTACGGCAGATGAAGAATATGTTTCTCACCCAATCTTCAGTCATTCTATTGCATAGTCGAGATCCACCGATCGGTTTCAAAATTTTAAGGCTTGCTTTTCATTTTGCCTTAACCAGTAATGTGTGTGAAATATTGGTTGTCGACATCTTAATTGCTATCCTGATATGGAGCTTGGAAATTGATTTTATCTCGCTTGCCTTTGAGATGGAGAGGATGTCTCCAACTTTATATATATGTCATAAATATATAGTATACATATACATATAGAACACATGCAAGACCCTCTACTTATACTTTATCAATCATTATGTTCTCTGCAAGAAGTGCAGTTTCTGTTCATCTATTTTCTTTTCTGTGTTCTAATTACAATTACTAATAGTAATGATAAACGCATTTTCAGGAAATGATTCTCGTTCCCAGAACGATTGGAAAGGTGCATGGTGGCACAGCAGCTTCAGTGTTCACTCAGGTAAAGTTATGTTTTTTTGTTATAAAGTTAGGTTAGGTCCACTGTTACTTTCAATCTATACTAACATTAGACCCTCAGCTCCGGTTTACATGGCCTCGTTAAAAACATGAAAAATATGATTTAAACAACTGAAGAAGGAAAGCTATCCTGCATAATTGGGTTCTTTTTTTTAACTGAATGATCCGTGTCTGTGATAGTCATGCATTAACAATCAGATTGCAAATGGTCTGCATATCTTTCATCTGTTACACTCTCTGTATATGGGCTTCCATTATTATTATCATTATCTAATGTTTTCCCTTTCAACAATTAACAGTATTTTAGTAGGCTAGGACCCCAATAAGATGCTGTATTTGCCACCTTTATATGTATTTCTCTTTGAACTAGAGCATCTATTTTACTCTTTAACATTCAAGTGTTCGTATTTGTATACTTGGCCCACTGCAGGTTTTGTGGAGGACGACAGTCCTTATGCAAACGATGGTCAAAAAGGCATATACTACTTTGAATTCTCAAGGCCTTTGAGAACGCTGGACCGTCTTCAACAGGTTTTCTTCTTACCTTTAAAGTTTTGGCAAACTTGGATTACACTCCTAATCTGTTCTTTCTGGTATAATTTTTCGCTGTTCGTTTATCAATTCGGTTCAAACTATTAGACGATCTCCCTTTGCTTTCTTATCAAACAAAGTAGATGACCAAAGATAAGACTCAGTCTGCATATCCAGAGATTATTCTAATTGAGTGATAAATATATCCCTGTTATCTGATTATCGAACTTTAATTTTGAAAAAGTAAAAAAGAAATCTTAAAAGGGATTTTATGGATGATGTGCATTTTGTGCTTGTTACCTTGGAAATCCATGCTGAATTTTGTTTCCCTTTATTAAATGTTTTCAAGAAAATGAAGGAAAGTTTATGATTATTTCCATTTTCATCTTTATTTGCCATGCAAATTCAAAGCTAAATATCATACTGCAACTAGAGTTGGAACTGATACACTATTACCCGTTTAATGAAGGATGCTCAATTCACGATTGGTGAAACAAGTAAGATGTCAGTCGCGTTCTGGTATCCGCTCGAGGGACTACCGTGGCATGGCTCCGGACACTTTTCTGTTGGCTGTGATTGGCTATCCTTGGACATCATGTCAGGGAGCTCTATGGTTACAACCAGAGCAACTGGCACAGTGAATGCTTCTAGTGTATTTGCTCTTCTATTGTCAGTAGTCTCTTTATGCGCATCTATTTTTGTGGGATACTGGGTGCTTTTTAGACCCAAAACAGTCCCCTTCACACCAATGGAAAATCTGTAGGATCGCACTACGGGGTGTTTTTGGAATTGTACTATTTTATATATTTTGATCGTAGTTCTTAATGTTTGTACTTGGGTTGCTTCTGTTTCATTCTTTTTTCTTTTCTTTCTTTAACTCTCATTTGTCGTCTTTCTTTCGCCTTCACTGGACAAGAATATGTTTTGGTTTTCTGCTGGAACTCCTAGTAGAAGAAGAGGAATCTCTTTACTTTCCCAAAAATGGAAGTGATACAACAAATAGTAAATATTCCCTCAGTGGCATGCGGATAGATGGTTAATTACATGTTTTAGGCAAACCAACTACACAACGAAGTATATTTTTTTTAACCGTCTAATGAAATAGCATTTGATATATATATATGGACAAAATAAGTTATTCCAACCCTTTTCTTCACTCCCAGACACAATTAAGAAAAAGAAATTTGGCTAAAACCATTTTATTCGCTTTCAAGTAATTCCAACACAATTGGTGTGCCACCAAAGATTAATCTTCCAAAATGTGTTCCTTTACAATGTATTTCAATATTACAGAGCTTAAACAAAACTAATCTAATCAGGGCAAACCCTTTGAAGCAACTCTTCAATCTCGTGGCCTATTTCAACACCATCTTCCTCCAACCTCCTTCGCATAGCCGGAGCAAACTCGCCAGCAGCCACATAGATCTTCAACAACAATTGATAATGGTCTAAATTGAGACGGCGAAAAGGCTTCAGAATGTTGAGAACTCTTTCGGCACCACAAACATCTTTCTTCTCCTCAAAATAATTCAAAAAGGCATTCACTAGTGATGGGGGTGGAAGCCATTCACCATTCTTCGCTTCAAAAACATTGTCATCCAAATAGCTTAGAGCTATATCCATCTGACGATTCTCCAAGAAGAAAAACATGAACCTTTCCCGAGTTTTGATGAAAGGCCCTTTAAATCTCTTTTCGGTGTCTTCAAAGAGCAATTCCGCCTCTTTGTACATGCCGTGACGGAGGTATACACCAATAACAACATTCGTCAACCTGATATCATGATAGGAAAAACCAGACTCCCACTCCTTAAAGCACTTCGTCAGGCCCTCGACATCATCAAGCTTCGAAAGAGCTTGAAGCATGACGAGATAGCTCGAGTTGTTGAACGTTGGGTAAACCTCATTCAGGGTTTTCCATACCCTATTAACGTCACCGAGTTGACCAATCCCAGCATAGAGGCTAATTAGGAAATGATAGGCTTGACGCGGCCCCGGTTTCACCGTACACTCTAGCTCTCTAAGAGCAGCCATAGCCTTCTCCAAAAGTCCAGCCTTTACATAGATTGTAGCCAGGTTACAATATGTTGTCCAATTGCACTTGCCTTCCTCTAACAGTTGAATCTTAGCCAAAACTCTTTCCACTCCAGCAAAATCGTTTAAAGACGCATAGCTCTGCATCAAAACATTGTAAACATAGGTGCTCGGATAAACATTCCTCTTCATCATTCCCTCTACTAGATGGGGGACTTTTTCAGGTTTGCCCATTTTCATATACATCGTCATGAGATTGGCGAAAGGCAAAGCGCTTGAAACAAACCCCAACTCCTCCATCTTCTGAAAGAGCTCCAATGCTTGGTCTTCCATGGTTTCCATACAATAGCAATTCAAAAGAGCTCCATAACTGAATTTGTTCTTTGCTGATGATGAGAGATTGTTCATGTAATTCTCCGCGGCCGCAATGCCTTTGGTTTTGGAGATAAGATCCAGACGAATTGCGTGATCACTGTGAGAATAATTGATCTTCCTCATCTCCATCCATTCCATTATCTGCACTCAATAATCATATGAGCTAAACAACAGAACAATATCATAACTAGACAAAAAAAATAAAAAACTTTTACAAAGTATATATCATAATTTCATTTCATTATCACCCTAGAGAACTTTTTAGTTGGACTAGTCTTAAACAAGCTTAACACAGTATTTCTTTTCTCGTCTTCCACAAACAAAACTAGCTCTTCGAATTTTCTAACATTAAAAGGGCATCAATCCATTCTTGATCCTAAATCAAAGATTCAAAGTCAACCCATATATTGTTTCTGCAAAAAAAAAAAAAAAATGATTGGGACCTGAAGAGCAGAGTGGAACTTTCTGAACTTGCGAAGCTCCTTGACGCATTGGCAAAGCTGGTACTTGAGGACGACATTGCCCTCCATCACGTACTCGTTTAGCGTCTTCCATACGCTGCCTTTCGTCGCTCCCAAAACCGACAGCCTTCTGTACAGGCTTTCCTCCTTTCCTGGACGCGCCGCCGTCGCTGGGGCCTCCCTTCCGACTCTCCTAGCGGCGGCGATTACGCGCCTACTATTGTTCATTTTGGCTTTTCCCCCGCTTTTTACTCTCTCCAGAGGGCTTTGTAAGGGTTCAACGGGATTTTTATTTATTATTTTTTTTTCTGAGATTTTGATTTCTCTGTTCTTGAAATTTTGTGTTTTTATTTACAAGTAATTTTGTGCTTTTATTATAAAAAATGGTGTTTTTGTCGGAGACGCTGTTGTCTTGTGAAGTCATTTCATGTCATGTCGTTTTCCCTTGTGTTGTCGCTTGTATGTATTAGTGTCGTATTCTTTATTGATGTCGTTCTATCGTTAGTTGTAGTTTTGGTATTTGATGTCGTTTTTGAGATTGTTGTCGTTGATAAGTCGTCCTTGTTGTCTAAGGTCTTATAAAGTTGGTGTCGTTTCTGATTCTGAAGGTTCTCTCGGATAATGTCGTTTTTATGTTTCATGTTCTTTCTATCATAGGTTATATTTTTTGGACTACTGTTGTCATTTCTATTGTCGTTTTATATCGTTGTTAACTTGTTGGGGGTCTTGGTGTCGTTTCTGATTACGAAGGTTCTCTCGGATGATGTCGTTTTTTGTGCTTCGTGTCGTTTTTATGTTTCATGTCCTTTCTATCGTTGTTAACTTCATTTGGGGCAATGCAACTAATGTTGTCATTTCTGTTGTCGTTTTATATCGTTGTTAACTTGTTGGGGGTCTTATGTCTCATTTCTATTGTCCTTTCGTGTCCTTTCCAACAATTTATTGTCGTTTTTCCCTCTCTAAAAACGCAGCAGCGTCTTTCTCCAATTCTCCCTCTTGGTTAAATGTATTCTTTTATCTGCTTGGATATTCTAACGATAGACCAAGTGCCCATGTCCCATAGCAGACAGCCAATGGTGGCACTTGGTCGTGGCTGAGGTGAGGAATTAGGAAATGAAGGCTGTGGCTCATCATCTTTGTCCTCTCAACTTCAACAATCCTCCACAACCACATAAACTTAAACTCAAACATTCCTTTCGCATCTCCTTCTCCTCTTCTCCTCCTCCACCGCAACAGGTTCCACCCCACTCTCCTCGCTTCTCTTACTAGTTGCTACTCTCTCACTTTTTTTTCCTTTTCGTCCATAATAAGAAAATGATTCTTTTTCTGTTTATTTTGTTATCCAATCTCTCAGGTAAGACACGAAAGCTCTGCTCCGAAGCTCGAATACAAACCCGGAGTCTTCGATGATTTGTTCCTCAACTTGTTCCGCACCAAAATGGTGCAGGTAATTAATAACAATAAAAAAATTTAAACAAAGGTAAGTTAACTACATATTTTTTTTTGTGAGGAGCTGTTTAATTTGAAGTTTGGTGTTGAACAGGAAGTTGGATGGGATTCCGACAAGCCCGGATACGATGGACTTATTGAAGTTGCGAACCATCTTGTGATGAGAAGCAAATCCAATTCTGATGCTACAGAAGCAGCAGTACATATATTTATAATCTATATACAATATATATATATAATATTGAAAATCTTTTTCTATTTAAATTTGAGAAAAACTGGGGCTTATATATGCATATATACGCTACAGGTACGAATATTGACATCGCTATTTCCGGCATGGCTGTTGGAGTTGTATAAAATGCTTATAGCACCCTTAGCAGGTGGAAAAGTGGCTGCTGTTATGGTGGGTAAGTCCAGTTGGACTTTAACTTATAGTTTTTATTTAGGATGACAGGAACAATCTAATACACTAACAAATAACAGAACAATCTAATCTATTGACGACTTTAATGTTGAGTATTGAATCACAACACACAAATTGGTTGTTGTTTGATGTGTGAATTGAAGCAAGGGTGACCGCGCTAACTTGTCAATGGCTAATGGGGAGATGCACTGTTAATTCTGTGGATCTACCTGATGGAACCTCACGGGCTAGTGGGGTGAGTGAGACTGATGATTCTTTCCAATTCCAACTGAGAATTTTGTTGGTATATCAGAATTCAAATTAACATATATGTTGCTCATGTTGGGTGTATTCTGGCATTGTAGGTGTTTGTAGAGAAATGCAAGTACTTGGAAGAGAGCAAATGTGTAGGGATCTGTATCAATACTTGCAAGCTTCCCACACAGGTCAGTTTGACTATTGATGAATATATATATATATATGGCCGGCTTGGAATAGTTTTCGGTTAAAAGCCATGAAATAGCTTATCAAAAAATCTTTTAAGAAGACCTTAAAACGTGTATCATAGTTTAAACTCTGCTTGAATATTTTTACTGTTCCTTGATAAAATTAAATAGTATTTTTTTTTTTGTCTCCTTAAGTTCTTTTACAATAATTATTTTAAATGCCAATTGAAACGTCATGGCTTCTTTTACTCTACTTGTTGAAAGTGCAAGAACTATTTCAAAGAAAGCCATAGCATAGCTAGTTCTTATTTCATGAAGATGATTTATAGGGTGTTTGGAATATCAATGCTAACTCATCAATTAGAACTGTGAATAGTATAAAGCTCTTAGTAACTACGTTAAAAAACAAAAAATTATTACAGTGTAAAGCTCTCACATGCTACAGTTTTAAAATTAAAACGTATGTTTTAACTACTCCAAACGGAGGCTTACTTCTGTTGCTGCCTCAGTCTTTCTTCAAGGATTACATGGGTGTTCCTCTACTGATGGAGCCAAACTTCACCGACTATAGCTGCCAGGTAATCCTACCATCTCTCTACAAAGCATCCAACTTTTTGGTCAAAGGAATATGTCAATGTATACCATCCCTCTTTATCCATTTGTGTCTTGTTTAAATGGCGTAGCTCATTAATATGAAAAGAAGCAAATTCTTGTGTTGATAAAATGGCCAGTCTTGAGGTTTTGAATAAAAATATATTTTGGTGACATTTACTTGATGTTTTATTTGTTTTATCTCTTTTATACCTTCTCTTTGAGCTCATTTAAGAATCTGATCAAGTAGTCATAACTGATCGTCTTGGAAACCATGCATGCCAGTTTAAATTTGGTGTGGTCCCTCCACTGCCCCAAGATGATGCCATTCTTAAGGAGCCTTGCTTGGAGATATGTCCCAATGCCACTAGACGAAGAGAACTTGCAAGTAACAGCAATGCTGTTCAGCAATGCCCCAAGGCTTGAAGTTCATTGACTTTGTTACATTCTCTGGCGATGTATGGGAGTTATAGTTGTACGTATTTATAGCTTTCAGATATGTAACAATAGCCTCTTCAATGGCATAGTATTGTACTTTCAATTGGCATAGCGTTGTAGAGTGCGTTTAAACCAAAAGTTAAAACAATTTTACTGTAACATAAGAGTTTTATATTGTATCATATTTATATTTTATATTTACTTTATATCGTAATATTTGATAGCTTTACATTATAGCAATTAAAACGATATTTTCTCAATGATGTCATAAAGCATTCTCGCACTTGGCTGATCCAATTGGATAAAATTAATTGAATCACTCCTAAGCTTCCTAACGTTACAACCATATAAAAGTACCCCTAAAGAAACTAAAAGAAAGAACAAATTTTGAGTAGGAACCACAATCATTTGTATAAAGAACTTTCTCTGCGTCAATTTAAGATGAAACAAAATTCTTTTTTTCTTCCTACTAAAAAATCATTTCTTTATCCAAATTTCTTACTACAAATTACAAATAACAAAATTCTTATATTGATTGACGGGCTGCTAAAGATACTATAAGCTGAAAAGCATGAATAATTATACCAAAAGTCAGAGGGTTAACAACTAATATAACTCACGAAGCATGAATAATCATACAGAAATTGAAAGAACTGACCTAGATGACAAAAAGAGGGGGAAAAGAAAACAAAAAAAAAAAACAAAATCTTCATGTTAAGCAGGACCATAGATTTTTAGCGGTCCCAACCGGAGGCCCTTCGCCTTTCTCTAGGTCTATCTCTAGAACTGCAACAAGAACAATAAATGAACCAACCAGCAACATTGTTAGGCACATGTATTACATACAAAGATGGCATGAGATTCATAACTAAGTAACTAACCTTTCTGAGTTCTTCTGATTTGCGCTCGAGTTCTGACTGGAGAAGGTGCTTACCCCCGACGTTGGGACAGAACTCGCTGAATTGGTTGGCTGAGGTCTATATATGTCACCACCGATGGAACCACCTGAGACAAAGCCAGGTAAGGTTGGTCTCTTGTTGGTAGGTATACCCAAATTGTTACTTGTTCCCTGATTCTGAGAGTTTGAAGAAGCAGCAACAAAGTTGCTCTTGAATTGAGTCATCATTCCTGTCCTCAGAGAATTTACTGCAGCAGATCGACTAGGAGTGGCTTGAGATGAGGCATTGTTAGATTCTGGATTATAACCTATTCCCAAGCCAAAATCTACTCCACGAACACCCCGACCACCACCACCACCACTGCCACCACCTTGCCCTCTACCTTTCTTCCCACCTGTACAAGATATTAAACATTGTATAAAAATCACTACTCAAACAAGTCTGCTATAGAGCAAGCAAAGACAGCTTTCTCATTTTGCAAAAGACCCAAATAAAATGGCAGTTACATTGCGGTGGTAACAAAATAACAGTAGTACCTCCTTTTCTTGCATCACGTTTGGATCTGAATCTTCCATCCTGACGATTTAAGATAGAAAATATATTAATATAGTCAATAACGGTTAATCAATACGTGAGTGAGCATGTGTTTGTGTATTCTAGTCCAGCAATTGACACATGCAAACACTGGTTTAGTTAAAAACATAAAGCATAACTGCATTAAGAAGGGAAACTATAGGCAACTTTATTGTTTAAAGGACATGAAGATAACTCATTTGAGAACAAAATCAAGACAGACGTATTTGAAACTGTTAGATACTAATAAGACATTACCTTCATAGCAAGATCCATAAGCTCCACCGACACATTCTGACCGGCAGCAATCAAACTGTTGACCAATTCACCAGCAAACCGAGCCTCCTTCTGTGTTATAATGGTGTATGCAGTGCCATCTTTGTCACCAGCACGACCTGTTCTACCAATGCGGTGAACATGCATGTCCATATCTCTTGCAATATCAAAGTTCACAACCGACTTAATGGACTTGATATCGAGACCACGAGCAGCAACATCAGTTGCAATAAGAACATGGTAAATGCCAGATTTAAATTTTTGCAAGATCTCCATTCGGGAAGCCTGGTCTTTGTCACCATGAAGAGCTGCAACCTTGAAACCTCTTTGAGCCAACTGCGACTCAATCTCGTCCACTGTGGCCTTTTTCGAAGCAAACACTAAAACATCGCCTTCATCAATCATTCCAGGTAACTTTTCAAGAAGCCATGGTAACTTCTCAACATCAGAAGGAATCACATCAACCACCTGAGTGATATCCTCATTGGCCATTCCCACCTCCCCAACAGTAACTCTTACAGGGTCAGTAAGACTCTCTCTGGCCAGCTTTTCAACTTTACGCGGCATTGTAGCAGAAAATAGTAGGGTTTGACGATCCGGCCGAATCTGCCCAACAATGGATCTAATCTGTGGCTCAAATCCAAGGTCAAACATCCGATCAGCCTCATCAAGCACCAAGTAAGTTGCCCGTAACATTGTTAGTGCTTTCATTTTCAGCATGTCGATCAATCTCCCAGGAGTAGCAACAACTATTTCACATCCTGCCTTCAGCTCTTTAAATTGATCCAGTTTGGACATACCACCGTATACAGCAGAGACACGTATCCCATGCGATTTTGTAAATTTCTTGCACTCTAAGTATATCTGGTGTGCCAGTTCTCTAGTAGGTGCACATATAACTCCAATTGGACCCTCTTCTTTAGCAAGTTCAGGCTGATCCATGATATGGACAATCATTGGAAGGACAAAAGCAGCAGTCTTACCTGAACCAGTTTTGGCTATACCAATAATATCCCTCCCGGAAAGCACAATGGGTAAAGCTTGGCATTGAATTGACGTAGGCTTCTCGTAACCTTGTTTCTTGATAGCATTCATGAGTTGCAGAGAAAACCCACAATCTTCAAAGGTCTTAATTGGCCTTGGCACATCAAATCCTGACACCCGAATCGCCAAGCTCTTTCTATATTCAGCATCATCTTGCTCACTCATTCCTGAGGAATATACAAACAATACCAGACCAAAATAAAGGAGATAGGAAACCTTATGAGTTAGTAATAAATATAACAAGACAAAACATGGAACTTTAAACACAACAATATAGGTTCACAAATTTGTCATCATTCTTTACTAGATAATCATCAAGTTGCTGATAAATATTCTACTTCTTTTTTTTCTTACTGTTTCCATCTACTGAAAAGGGTTGCTATTCATTTTAATCTAGCCTAATACGAGGTCAAACAACTGAGGCATTATCAGAAATCATAATTCCCAATTAAAATCAGCAATTCAGTAATTCACCCGTAAAAACTCTCTCTATGACCAACGGATTGAGTTTTGCAAATCAGTCGACAATATGTGCTCAGCAAATTTCACAAAATAAAACTAATCAGAAGCAATTATGCCTCAAGAAAAGATTATGTTTTGAGTACTTGCCAGATATTGAATCTTTCTCTTCATAAAAATCCTTGTTAAAAGGCTCGTAGTCGATCAAACTGTGATCCAGAGCCGGAATTGGTTCGATTTTCCTCTTATCGGTAACAACAGGATTATCATCCGAATCGTACTCTATCATTCCGGCGTCAACCGCCTTTGCCGCCGCGTAAACCTCCTCGTCAGAATCATAACCGGCGTGAAGCGCATCCGAAGCCAGCGTCAGGCCAATATCCTTCTTAGCCCTAAGGAAGCTCTCCATCGGATCGTCCTCTTCGTCGTCCTTGTACTTTTCCTTCGCCTTTGGCGGCGGCGCCGCCTTCATCTCCTCGTGAATCCCCGCCATGAAAGCGTCGAGCGGATCAACCTCGTCGTCGTCGTCGGCGCCGGCGTTATCGCTATCATCGCCAGCGTCCTTGGCAGCATCATTCTCGTCGTAATCGATGTTGTCAAGATCGGTGTCCTCGTAGTTGTCGTGGCCACGGCCGCGAGAAGAAGGAGGGACGTAGAGTCGCTGAGGAGCTTGCTGCTGAGAGCGCTCGAAGTTGTAAGTGGACTGGCGGTTTATGCCGAAGCCTTCGAAACCGAACTTCCTCTTGGACATAGCTTTCTCTGTCTGGCGGTATTTTCTCCTTCTGGCCTCAAGGGAAGAGAAAAAATGGCGAAAACGAAAACCCTAAGTCGCCATTAGAGAAGAGAAATTCGCTTAGATGACGAACCCTAGCTCGATTTCTTCTGTGATAGAAGCTTTGGGTTGCTCTGAACAAACAAAAAAAGGTCAGAATTATCTCTCAGAAATCTTCTTCTTCTTGTATTTCCTCTTAAAAAAAAAAAAAAGGGAAAATCAGAATCGCGTAAAAACACTAAAGCAACTGTCGGGGAGTCGTGTGTTGTCGCCGACGAACCATGGCATTGGCATGTCGGGTTTGGATCCGAGTCAAGTTTCTGGACCGTGGAGCGAAACCTATTTCTCCTGGGGTTGGGCTTTTTCCCTCTTTCTGGCTCTGGATTCCTGGCGATCTTGGGGTTGGCCTGGTCCAGCATCTGCTTCCTACGCTCCACTTAAAGAGTAAAACGACATGTCTCTTCTCGTTAGTAACAAAAGCGACATGTCGTAAATTAAAATGAAAACTTTTCACGTCATGTGTAACAGAACTACGGAAGCAATGTTGCTGTCGACTACCATGTTGTGTGTCTATTTCGGAGCACAAGTATGACATGACATTTTTGCCATGCAGCAAGAGCTTGTCGTTTATAGCTGAAAATGTAAACTCGCATGTCGTGTTTTCAGAACTACTATGAAAAGAATTGTTTTTTCACTCTTTTTTAAATAAAAACGACATGCAATTTTTCACTGAAAAAAAACGTCGAGTTTTTTTTTTTTGGAACATCAAACATCCAAACGGCGTGCCAACGACATGTAGTTTTATTTATCTGTCCTTTTATGCTTGAGAGGTATAGTGAAATGACGTTTATTTACATGAAAAAGCGGCATGTCGTCTCATCTTTTTGTTGTCTGGTCAGGACTCAAGATCAGCTGATAAATAATTAGGTGAACTACGAAGAGGAAGAGTGAGAGCGAGAGGAAGAGAAGGTCAGAGGCCAGTGGGCCTATGCATGGTTGGTCCATTGGCCTCCGATCTCCATCCAAAAGGTAGTCGACAGGCGATCTATGCGACGTTTGTGTTCGTGCCGCCAGGGGAGAATTGAGAGCTTCGAGCCAGATTTTGGGAGAGATTGGCGACGACAGCCCTCCGCAATTCTAAGCTCGAAGCCAAGGAGGGAGGGGAAGTCCGAGCCGGTCATAGGAGGCACAAAGCTCCTCCGAGGGCAGTGTAACACCCACCTAACCTAATCCTAAAAGACCCATCTAATCATATTAAGTAGTGAAACATCTAACCTTTTTACTTTTGTTAGTCTTAATATGTCATTCAAGAGGAGTATAAAAATAAGGGCAAATTTGAACTTTTTAAAATGGCTGGTTAAATATATACAATATAATACATCTCTCAAAATAGGCTCAACCGTGTACTCTATAAAATCTTTCTAGCTCGCCAAAATGCATATATAATAAGACTACAAAATAGCAAGTAAGCTAGTCTATATACATTTAACCTCGAGCATCGGGAGTACGCCAATCAACCATCTAGTCCTCAGCTAGTGCTAGGACGTGCCCTTATTTGCATCACCATAAAAATGAGTGAGCTAATGCCCAATAAATAGAATTGTGCAAGCATAAGTAGTATTTGAATGAATGAGCTCAATTAATATATGTTTACTCTTTAACTTTTCACTTTATCCTCCTTTCATTTCATTTACTCTTCATTGTATCTTTCATACTCTTAACATAGTGTGCACACTGTTTAGTATTTCCTAGAGGGGAAGTAGAACGCCCCGATGCTTAAATCATTGGCGTCCTTGTCGCTTAAAGTTTCACATGGCATCCCAGATGCCTAATCATTACGTCCCTGACACTTAAAAGTTTTATATCACTGCATCCTAGATGCTTAAAATCCCGTCATAGCTCATTAGTATAATCAATTTTACATTTTTTTATAATTCTTTACATGCTAGAATATATTTAAAATCACAACATGTAATGCAAAGTACATAACTTTTACATATCGATTCACAACACTAAATGTGCAACAATTATGGTGATACATGTGAAATTCTACTTACTTTACTTAATGAGACTGTCAATTAAGCTCTCGTGGGGTCTGGTACTTCACACCTCTAAAAGATTGAAATTTTCTACTTACATTACCACCAATCTAACAATAACTACTAATCAAACATTAAGGAGCCCATTTTCCTATTTTAAATATTTATTTTAGGTAATATGAATAAAAATAAATATTTTCAAATCTCAAACGCTTCAAATGGCATCAAAAAAGGGACTCTAAGGGCCCGAAAACATTTGACTAGGCAATTTGGCCTAGTCTAGTCAAGTGCTAGCCGAGACAGCCTTGCTTATACACATGGGATGCCCACAAAGGCTGCACACAGGCCTTACGTGCAAGCCTTGTGCACAGGGTGTTGACCTGGCCCAGGCACCCAACCCAGGGGAAACCATTTCAACCTCCGTTGGGTTAATTTTGGTCCAAAATGATTAAAACTTTATTCAAAAAATTTTGCCATAATTTCTCCTATTTAAGACTCACTAAAGCTTAATTATACTTTGAAACACTTGTTTCTAAGCTGTGAATAAATTTTAAATTTGAAAGTATCGAAACCATCACAAACCACCAAAATCAATACATCTCCGAAACCATGTTCAGTTTTAAGCCTTCCAAACCAAATTGAATTTGTTAAAACTATTTTAGAGGGATTTAAATAACATATAGATGAACATATCCTCAAAATTTTGGCTTCAAATGAGCCTTCTAGCCTAGGAAACAAGGACAAAACTTGAAGCACTTTGAAAATTTACCTAATTTTAGATAGCCACCAAAGACGAACTTGAAACCACCACTTTCTAATTGAATTTACTTAAACCCTTTTTTAGGGATGTTCATGATATATTAGAGGTCATCAGATTCAAATATCTCATCAAAAGTCAAGGTAAAACCCCCCAAACTAACACCAAACATCCTATAAACCAAAACAACCCCTTATCTTGACATGGTTAGATTTTTCGTGCGATTTAGCACCCAAAACTTCACAAACTATCATGGAATTTTCTTTTTCTCTCAAAACATAGATGGGAAATGAAGTTTCAAAGCTTGAAGAGTTGGACTTAGAGTTTTTAGGTCTAAAGAAATGGCACCTAGTTGCTTATATGCTTTTTTAAACAACCAAGAGCACGCCTTAAATTACTTCAAAATGAAGTGGCTTCACCTTAGCTAGCTTACTGTCCTTGGTTCAACATCACCCCCTAATGAGGTGTTAAACATTCATACAAAAGTTCAAGTACAAATTAGGTCATGGCTAATCATTTTGCCTACTAAATTAGGTGCATACGTTCACATTGAAATTTAAGTTCTTAACCGTTTGTTATCAAAACTTTATCTATTCCTCTAAAACTCTTCTATAACTTATCAAGCATGGAATAATAAATTCTTAAGCCACTTACAATCTAACAAATACCCTAATAATGACTCAAAAATTTGAACATAAAAAATTTAATAATTTAGGGTTTTCTAGAGCATTCTAACCAAGAAACTTGCGTAAAACTTACATCATCCACTCATTATTGTTTCCATATCTATACATCATCATAGGAGATCTAACATCATTAATGGATCCTTTTTGTTAACAAAACTTATACTAAAACTCTCTGTTTAGGTCAAAAGTGACGTTTTCCCCCAATTTTGTACTTTGTAGGTATAATTGAGCTCCTTTATCTATTAAATCCATTATAATTCCTAAACATCATTATTACAACTCCCTTTCCATCATAACACTTGCCAGATCTGCCTTCAAGAAACTTGTCATACTACAATATATTATACATAATACAGTATTTAATGCACACTAATAATATGATGGTGCATTTTAAGTGAATAATCAACATATAAATCATATGCATATCATCATAAAATAAGGCAATGCATTTGTCAATGAGTATGTGAGAATTTTGAGTATCACAGGCAGGTTGGGTTGGAGGGTTGTAAAAGGGGGCTTAATTGGTTGTTTTGAACATAGGTTGGACAAACTTTCCTGCCGCCTATTTGATGTCGACTTTGAGGGGCCTTGTTGGGTTTGTACCACCGGTGGTGGATGGGTTGTGGTGGTCCAAATTTGGCCATGGGGCTAGCCGTGAAGGGAACAGCAGTGTTCTCCGGTGGGCAAGTGGCTGGAGGTGGAAGGCTGATACTTCTAGGTTGCTAATGTTAAGGGACCTCAAATTCATTGACCATGGCAAGGCTATGCTTTATAGGGATTTGGTTTTATGTTTGTTTTTCAGGTTGTAATAAAGGAGGTGGTCTCTCTACCTCTTACTGTTGTTTTTGTGTCTCCACCGCCCATTAAAGGCAAAGGGTATATAAATGTCTAGTTAGACGGTAGCCTAAGCCCATTGTATGTATCCTCGATGCGAAAGGTTTGGTTAGGGACCTTTTTGGGACTAGAATGTGGCTTGTATAGCAAAATCTAAAGGTGAACAAAAAATTCGACAATTCGACGAATCTAATTTAACCCACCCAATGAAATCCAAAGTAATCCAAATCTGACGAATTTGAATAAAAGTTTTCATTTACCCACCTAATCCGATTTTTCATTAGGTGGATTTGAGTTGAGTTTTTCGTAACACAAGATAACCCGAACCCACCCAATATAAATATATGTATTTATAAAGTGGTAATTTTGAAATAGTCTTATACTTAAAAAGAAACCTTTATTTATAGTAACATAGTTTATAAAAACTTATTCTCTTTGATTCTAGATTTCTAGTTTTTTCTCTTTTACTTTCTAGTACACACTACAGACTATACTACACTATACAATTCCTTTAAAGATAAAAAATAAAATGGTTAATTTCACTAATAGTCTCTAAGGTTTACCTTTTGTTCTATTTTAGTCCCTCGCTTTTAAAAAGTTCCATTTTGGTTCCTAGTCTATTACTTTATTCAAATTTTGGTCTTTCCATTAGTTGACTGTTAAGTTTTGGATGAGAAAAACCATATGTTGTCCTTGTAATAGGTAGTTAAATTAAATAAAATTTAAGGTAATTGCCTTTGGGACTAAAAATGAAATGAATGAAAAGTTTAGGGACCAAAATCTAAAAAAATATCCAAAGTTTAGGGACCAAAACTGAAAAACATATAAAGTTCAGGGACCATTTGTGGACATTAATATCTTTATTATATTTTGCATCAGTTCGATTGCTTAAACCTATCAAAATAGCAAAAAAGGTTGATGTTGAATAAATAACAATGAATTAAAAGCAAAACACCAAAATATTATAATTTTCTTATCATTTTTCACAAACTTTACATCTCGTCCCAATAATATTGCTTACTCTTTAATCGCTATCTTAAATTGAGAATAATCACTAAATACTTTGCGCAATTTGAAAATCTGTTTCGCCATGTTTGTTTCGAAAACACAAGCTAATATACTATTTTTTGTTGTTAATTTAGTGTCATTTATTCAACATCGACCTTTTTTTGCCATTTTGATAGGTTTAAATAATTGAACTTATACAAAGTATAATAAAGATGGTAACGTCCACAAATGGTTCATGAACTTTATATATTTTTGAATTTTTTGGTCCCTAGATATTTTTTCAGATTTGGTCCTTAAACTTTACATTCTTTTTCAGTTTTAGTCCTAATGACATTTACCTCAAACTTTATTAATCTAATTGTCTATCATATAGACAACATATGATTTTTTTCCATCAAAAACTTAACGGTCAACTAACAAATGGACCAAAATTGGGACAAAGTAATAGGTTAGGGACAAAATGGGACTTTTCAAAAAATGAGGGACTAAAACCGGATAAGAGGTAAACTTTAGGGACTATTAGTAAAATTAACCTAAAATTAAAAAAACTCACCTTTCCACCCCAGTATATACACCATATTTGCATTTTGTTCACAGCTATACCTATTTATTTTTTCACTTCAAAGTTCAAAAAAGAAACCCACTCTTTCTTATTCCGTTCGTTTGCATGGAGATGCTTGAAGTTGAAGATGGTAATTGTGCAACATGTTGGTTGTGATTGATGTTTATTGACTAAAAAGATATGATATGTTTTCCTAATTTTATTATGTTTTATTTCTTAAGTATGACTTATGCATTTGAGTTTTGTTAGACATCGAATATGTGATAAATTTTAATTTTTTTCTTTATATATTTTTTATTTTGGTAGATTGTTTGATTTTTTTACTATTCTTTATAATGCTTTATCCGATCAACCCATCAAATCTATCCGAACTTTAATTGGATGGATTGCTTTTGAAGTTTGAGTTTATTGGATGGATTAGATTTAAAATCAATATACTTTGAGTGGATTAAAAAATCTCTAAAAATCCACCCAACCTATTCGATGTTCACCCCTAGCAAAGTCGGTATTACTGACTCACTTACGAGTCACGGATACAGTTAAACTCTTTAGTCGTGTGAGTGACACCTGTTTTGTTGGCTTTAAATTTATGTTGTATCCTTGCCTTTAGTAGCTCTTAATTGAAACTTTTATAGCCGGTAATCAAAAAATAAAAAAAAAAAAAAGATCAGCTGATAAATAGTAAACAAAGCTGAGAAGATTGTTACGTCATAAGGTGCATCATTTATGGAATAATTTTAAGGCTTTATTCCTTAGTCGTATCTCCAATAACATATATCGCTACTAAAATTAATAATAATTATTATTCAACGTACAAATTTGAAGAGATCTTCGTTTAATAACGTATTTTACCATTCAACGAATGTATTATCATTCTTATGAAATCAAAAGCCAACTTGGTCCTACTTTTGCTACAAAATTTTCCAACCGTTGAGAAACCTTTCAAGGATGTCAAAGCATTCAACGTCATTGCATTGAAATTCTTGCCTTGTTGGCAGAGCTACTTAGAAATTAAAAAAAAATTATAAATCAAAATCAAGATTTGTGGCTAGACTAAGGACACGTGCTCATACTCAAAACTATTAACCTATTTCAAACTAACATTTTTTTTGGCTCCTTCCTCAAAATTATAAGGATTTGTAACGAATTTCATGTTAGCAAGTATTGTTTGGGTAAAAATAAATGGAAACGTTGATTTTGCGACAAGGACTTGCCCCCTAAAATGCATATGCGATTTGACTCAATTGATTTATGACTATAGGGTCCCTTTTTCTTTAATCTATTATTCTTAAAAGCTTTAAATTAAATTCCCCTAAAAAAAGGTTTAAAATAAATAGTATTGGGGAGAGAATAGCGTAAAAATAAATTATCTATTTTCATTTACTCTCTTTTTTTCCCCTTTTCTGAGACTCCGTTTCATTACGATTTGGCGTCAATTTGACAAATACCTAAATCAGCGTTAACCAAAACACGGTCTGAAGTATGGCCCTCCTCCATTTTGCGCCTTTGCGTGAAAATTGCTCCTTCCAGCGCACAAGATGTGGAAAAAAAAAATTGCAATTTCTCATGTGAGAATTGAAAAAAATATCTACCTATAGGTAATTTGTTTTTTAATGATTAGATATATTAAAAAAAAATTACACTGTTACATTTTAAATTATTTATTTTTTACATAATATATCTCAAACTTTTAAGCTTGACAAAATTTTAAAATCATTGACAATTGAGGTCTAATAGCTAACAAGCGTTAAAAGGAATGGACAATATTTGTCATGAAATTTGCACGTGAGTTTTTTTAAATGTAGAGCCTATCATTTTAAGAAAAAAATGAAATTCAACACGAGAAAATAATACTTAATGAAAATTAAAAGTAATTATAAGTAATTATTGGACTTCAATTGTCAATAATTTAAAAATTTACGATGTATTGTACCAAGATTAAAAATTTAGGATATATTATATAAAAAATGAATAATTTAAGATACAACAGTATAATTTATAAGCAAAAAAAATGGCCAAATTAAATAGAGTGTTTAGCAATCTCAATTAAAATCATAGTTGTAGTTACTAAATAATGTAAAACTCTTTTATATTATAATAATAAACAAAATATTATTACACTATAAAACTCTCTCGTATAATACAATATTTTAAACTACAACCATGCTCTACCTGTATACAAACGTTTTGAAACTTATTCGGGAGACTCATAGCAACACAATTAAACATGTACCGCCGCAGGAGAGTACACTATCCACCTCAATTGTCCGTCTTAACCGTTAGCTTGTACTTTTCCGTTAATGGCGCACGTTAGTGCGGATCGAAATCCTAAATCGAAGACGCTCTCAACTATTTTGAGAATTCCAACGCTTAATTTTTTTTCTTGGCCTTTCAGCTCTTTTTTTTTGTTTAAATCAGGAAATTATTTATTTTATACATTAATAGATTTAACTTCAAATTTGACAAAATAAATCATGTAAGAATGTAGTTATTTAGGAAAAATCAGAAATTAATTGATAAGAAAAAATGTGAGAGATAAATTATAATAATTTTAATAATTATGAAGCCTCCTCAAAAAAGAAAAAATAAGTGAGGGTAAGAGCGTAAAAAAATTACTAAAAAAATTATAACAAAAACAAAAAAGAAATTTGAAGAAAATGAAAAGACCAAAAAGAGCTTCTCCGACGCTGGCGTGCGATTAAAAAAAAAATAAAACAAAACCAACGACATCTGACATCTCCACCAACAGTCACGAGCCTCTTCTCTTTCTCTTTCTATAATTGCCGAGTTGGAGTTCTCCGAGCTCACTCAACTCAGTTTCTCCCGATTCGACTCGGTTATGGAGATTCTGAGTCCGAGAATACTGCTCCTCCCAGTTCAGACGTTCGTGACGATACCACCGCCGTCGGATCCCCCCTCGTCCGCCGCCACAAACTGCTTCAGCTCGTAGTGTTGCTTCGAATTTTTCAGGTCCGGTGCTCACTATAACCGTGATCTCGCCGTCGGTTTGGTCCATTCTTACAGATCTAAAGGCTTTCGAGGTCTTCGGCGATGTCTGCGCTCTCAGGTCCTGTCGATTCCGGTGATTCTAATTTCGATTTCTGGAGCTGTTTGCGTTTTTGTTTGCTTTTAGTTTTATTTTTTGTGAGTTGGTCTAATTTCTGTTTGGTTTCCGAGAAAATGTGGCAAACGGAAAGGAAATAAAGTTCAAGAAACAGCCTTTAGTTTGTTAAATTAAGAGGGGGAACAAGGAAAGTAAGATTGGTTGACGAAAAGTTTCAATTGTTGGTAGTGAAACATGAAAAAAAAAAAAAAAAACTTTGAGGTTTGAAAATTTGATCCTTTTTTGCGCTTCCAAAAGAACAGAGGTAACTCAACGTTGAGAATGCGGAGGACTTGATTGATAGTTTGACTAGAATTTGGACTTGCTTGAGCTAGGCTTACTTGTTGGTTTTACTAATTAATAGTTATAGCGATTGATCCTGGACACGATGGAAGGAACGGATATAAACTTTAGGTTATTTTTGTTTCATCCATATCGAGCAGTTTTGTAGTCTCCGAAGCTTGAGATCGTTATTTTTAAATTTCAATAAGAGATGTCAGAACGAACATGTATCTGTTTAAGTTTGTTGTTAATCAATGGAATTACGCGAAACTGAACGTGGGATTCCTACTTATAGCCGTCTTAATGCTATACTGATTGATTTCAGATGCAAAATGCAGGAATACTAAAAAGTTCACAATGGCTATTGATCAAATTGATATTTTTGTGGTACGTTATATCAACTACCGACGCCCAAGTACCGAAAGATCGACTTCTAACAACTTCAGAATCTCCAATTGTTGCGCCTCAGGTGGCACCAGCTATGCCTGATCTGCCCCTTCCAGCCAATATACGACAATCTCATGGGTCTTGGAGAAAGCATTTCTTGCGACATGGTTCGCCAGTTGAACTATCGCCAACACAAGCCCCTTCGAGTTCGCATTTGTCAAAACCTTTGATGAAGAGGAGTGGCTTACCACCTTCCTTTTTTGGCTTCAAAAACCTTGCTCCAACACAGTCTGCCGTTGGTTTGTTGCCTTCAGGTTTAGCTCAGCCGCCACTGTCTCCTTCTGTCTCACGTAAGTTTGAATACAGATCGATATATTTATGTTATTGATAACTCTTGTTATTGTTTCAATCATTGTGTATGCTATCGGTCGCGAAGAAGGGGAATTCCAATATGATTTTTCATTTGACTTCCTTACTATTTATATTTTAAAAGAAACAAATCACTTTATTATTAATCCCTCAACTACATGTTTTATCATAATAAACACATTAATTCTGCTGTTTGATTCCTTTTTTTTTTCTTTCAAACTCCTTGATTCTATTATATTTTGTAAATCTTTATTGTTCTTTCCTCCAGATTGCTGCAAATCAGATATGGTGATGAAGCGTGGGAGTTGGGAATGCCAGTGCGTTTATCCTATAAAGATTGAACTCCTCCTTTTAAATGTATCGCAAAATCCTAATTGGAATCTTTTCCTAGAAGAGTTGGCTTCTGAACTTCATTTGCGCGTTTCTCAAATTGAGTTGATTAATTTTTACGTTCTGAGCTTGTCAAGGTTAAATATATCAATGGATATCATTCCATATACGGGAATCAGTTTTTCTGCCAGTGATGCATCCGCCATAAACTCTTCACTTTCTGCGCATAGAGTTCGTCTAGATCCTACATTAGTGGGTGATTATAAACTTCTCAATATTACCTGGTTTAAGGCTCCACCTCCTTCTCCAGGTATGTTTGGCATGCCATGAAAAAGCTTTTAAGGATGTGGCTATACGGATATGATTATTTTTCCTTTCATGTAAATCTTCTAGAAGCATTCAACTAGCTGTAAGAAATATTGAGCAAGAAAATTAGACTTTCTAGTTACACGGCTTCTCTTGCAGCATGTGGCCAAACTCCTCCATTTTGCAAATAATAATATGGATTTTTGCATTTTTTTATGCAGCTCCCCTTCCTGCTTCATCACCTGCCAAAGCCCCACAATATCACCGTCCAACTTCTACGTCACTTAGTACTTCTAGCAAAGGGAGGCATTCAAGTTTGATTCTTATCCTTGGTATTGGTGCCGGCATACTATTCATTGCCATCGTCTCATTGCTTATAATTTGTTTATGCATGTTTCGTCAAGAAAAAATAAAAGCGCCTCCTATTGAAACAGGTACATGTGGAATGCAACTTCTTTTTTTTTTTTTTTTTTTTCATTCCAATACATTGCCAATCTTCAAGTTTCAAGAGGCTCAAACGTATATTTATTTATTTTGCAATTCTATTGTTTTCGTAACATACTTAACTACATATTATACATACATTCTACAATCAACAAAACATTTATGTGTAACTTGTGGAACAAATTATTACACATACACGGCTAAATTAAGTGTCGATACCTTAATATGTTGTACCGAGCAAATTGCCTCTTTGAATATTACATTGATGGACTTCTCAGACTAAGACTACCTGCATAAGAAAAAATGATCAAGGTCTGTGTTGAAAAGAAAGATGCGTGGAGCTGTTTAAAATAAATGTAAACTTTGCATTGGCTTTGATTTTGCTGTATCACAAATCTAGATTTTTGTAGAGCGCCTGTCATGACCTTTTAATTTACATAGTGTTTTTTTTTTTTTAATTGCCAGAAAAGCAGAGGACTGTACATGCAATTCCAGTTATAGGATCTCTTCCCCATCCAAGTAGCACACGGTTTTTGGCATATGAAGAACTTAAGGAAGCAACAAACAATTTTGAATCTGCAAGCATACTAGGAGAGGGTGGGTTTGGCAGAGTGTTTAAGGGTGTCTTAAGTGACGGTACAGCTGTTGCAATCAAGAGGCTAACCAGCGGGGGGCAACAAGGGGATAAGGAATTTTTGGTTGAGGTTGAGATGCTTAGCAGGTTGCATCACCGCAATCTTGTGAAACTTGTAGGTTACTATAGCAATCGTGATTCCTCACAAAACTTACTTTGCTACGAGCTTGTTCCAAATGGGAGTTTGGAAGCCTGGCTCCATGGTAGGTTCCTTTCTCGAATTTAATGTTCTACTGAAGATTCTGATTCTGATACCTTTTTGTCTGCTAGATTTTTCTTCGATGGAGTAATTTTTCCCCCTTTTTAATACAAGACATACGAGCTTATAAGCATATTTCTAATATGCATTACTGAGAATGACCCGCTTTTGTCTCAGGTCCTCTCGGAGTAAATTGTCCTCTCGATTGGGACACCAGAATGAAGATTGCACTTGATGCTGCTAGAGGGCTTGCATATCTGCATGAAGACTCGCAACCTTGTGTTATACACAGAGATTTCAAAGCATCCAACATTTTACTCGAGGACAATTTTCTTGCTAAAGTTGCTGATTTTGGCCTTGCAAAACAGGCACCGGAGGGCAGAACAAATTACCTATCTACTCGTGTTATGGGCACATTTGGGTTGGCCCCACACCCCTTACTTTGTTATTTCCACTATTTCAACTGGTGTTAACATATCATGTAATTGTTCACAGGTATGTAGCTCCTGAATATGCCATGACAGGGCATCTACTAGTCAAAAGTGACGTTTACAGCTATGGGGTCGTCCTTCTCGAGCTACTCACTGGAAGGAAGCCTGTGGATATGTCTCAACCAGCTGGACAGGAGAACCTTGTCAGTTGGGTTAGTGTTATTCATACATCACTCCTTCACTCCTACATCAGTTTATCACATTGCTTTGTTAATTAGTCTAATTTTGTCCTATCATCAATGTTCTTGTTGTTTCATCATGCATACAAAAAAAGTAACAAGTGTGTTTTATGCCTTCCACTCCTTCAGGCGAGGCCTCTTCTTAGAGACAAGGATCGGCTGGAAGAGCTTGCTGATCCGAAGCTTGGAGGCAAATACCCAAAGGAAGATTTTGTTCGGGTTTGCACAATTGCGGCTGCCTGCGTTGCTCCTGAGGCAAGCCAACGCCCCACAATGGGTGAAGTTGTACAATCCCTTAAAATGGTGCAACGGGTAACTGAATACCAGGATTCTATAACCTCTGCCAATGTCCGGCCCAACTTCAGGCAGTCATCGACTACCTTTGAGTCTGATGGGACGTCTTCAGTGTTCTCTTCCGGTCCCTTTTCGGGTCTTAGTGCCTTCGACAATGACAACATCTCTCGGACCGCAGTTTTCTCAGAAGATCTTCATGAAGGAAGATGAATATAGCTCTTCATTCTGTTTCACGTGTTCTTGACTGCCTTACACAACAAAGTAGGAGTTCCTCCGTTCAAAAGGAGGATGAGGTGGAGCCTCATTTTTTGAGAAAAAGGGTGGGTTTTGTAATTTGTGTGATTTGTGGGGGGAAGAAGGATGTTTTCATATATTCCCTTTTGGAGAACCATTGTCCAGTTTTCCCCTAGGCAACCGTTCTCCATTTGGTGGGTGAAATTTTGTATATATAAGTCCTTATAAGCTTGTTGTAAAAGATTGGCCTTTTAAGGTTTTTTCCTCCCCTACCATTTATATTGCCTAAATATATTTACTGTTACTAGCATATTGCCTAAATATCCTTTTAACGCAGAGAAATCGTTGCATATTTGTGTTGAAAAAAATGAAGAAAAAATACAGAGAAATCGTTGACTGATAACACACATATTGCATTAGTGATAAAAGGATATTATTCCACTGTAAGAATATAAATAAAGTGATTTTCTATATATATATAAAGTGCATATCTTCATTCGATGTAGAAAAAATTAATTAATTTTATGTTTCTTCTTTTAGCCAAAGACCCTTTAGCGTGGTGGCATGGGGAGCGTTTTGGATACGAAATTGTTCAATCCCACCTGTAATCCTTATTTTAAAGCAAGTGTGTTTTTTTGTTCTTGTTTTTCACCTGTTGTAATGTTTAAAATAAAGTATCAATTATGTCACAAGAGACATTTGAAAAGATAACTAGTTAGAACAAAAATAATATTGAGAAACATTTTTAAATTTTATTTTGGGGTTTTACAGAATAAATTGAGACCAAAGAATTAGAGTTTGCTTTTTTAAGAAAAGAAAACTAATTAACATGTTCAACATTTTGAGGTCTAAATGTAATTAGTTAATCATCCTAATAATAAGAAGCTTGAGTTAAAAAGGCCTTGGGCAATGGCCTTAATTACCCTTAGCCGGCGTTGCAAGAAAACAGTTAGTCCCTGTGTTATTTTTGGTATAATGATATTTATGGCGCTCCTATTCCCATGCATTCCCTTCTCTTCTAAAAATTCTTCTCCCCATTTTCCAGTTTCCACATCCCCCATTGCTTTATACTTTTGGTCCCTCCTCTGCACTATTCCCGTCCTAAAGAGGTCAAAATGGAGTTCAAGTTTGGAATCCTCCTAATCATTTCCTTCTCCTCTGTCCTACTCACCTCTCCTGCAGCCTTATGTCACCCAACCCCAACCCCAACCCCAACCCCGACCCTAGCTCCAGCTCCAGCTCCAGGCCCATCTCCGATCCCAGTCTCATATATCTCTGAGGCCCCGGCATATATACCCAATTCTGATGCTCCAGTCTCGTACATCTCTAATGTCCCAGCTTCATCACCAGAAGCATCATTATCCCCAGACTCTTCCCCGGCCCCGAGCCCATCATCCATTGTGGATTTTGAGGTCGAATTGGCCCCAAACTCTTCCCCGGGCCCATCATCCACCGCGGCGTTAGTAGTTGGTCAAAATAAGGCCATAAATTCTGATTCCTTAGCTCCAACCCCATCATCTACCATGGAGTTTGTGGTTGATAAACCATCGGATACGCATACACTCGATTCGGCCCAACTTAGCACCATCAAGAAAGTATGCGACGTCACCGAGGACCCCGTGCTATGTGCCAAATCCATTATACCCTACATAAAGGGAGTTGTCAACCCTATGACAGCCCTCCAAACAGAGATCAAAACATTCATAGCCCTCGCGGAGAAGGCCATTGCGAAGTTCAAGGCCTCGGCTGACGAGCCTTCCACATCTAGCTCTACGTTGGATTGCCTCAAAGTGTGCATTGAGATCTACACCTCAGCCAAAGATGACCTAAAACAAGCCTTGGACGCCATTGCTTCCAAAGACATGGCGTTGTTGAAAAGCGTGCTCAGCGGGGCGATTACCGATTTGGGGACTTGTGAGGACACTTTTTCCGAGAGTGCCGACGATGAGTTGCCATTAGACAAGGACATGGTTTCTACAATGCATAAGCTGGCTGACAATTGCATGGACATTTCCTCAGTCCTGTTCGTTTAGATATATAATTTGATGAAACATGTGAGAGATATTGCAAAGTATGGTTGTATTATTGGGTTGATTTATGCGTTAATTATTATCTTTTTTATGACTTAATTATCTCAATATGCTCTAGTTCGGAGCTTTCGACGATGCAACATTTTGTTATTCGGAGGAGATGCAAACGAAGGATGAATATACCCATCTTATTTATTAAATTGACCTTTTTAATATTGGTTGTTATAAATATATGTAATTATATGTATATTCTAGTTATATTTACAGTATTGCATCTTTATCTAAGCATAGTTTCATCTTGATTTACCCCACTCAAAATCACTTTAAAATGAATTAATATTCTCTAATGGAAGAATTCAAGGTGGAAGTGCTACCAAGAAAAGATGCTGCAATATATACTGATGCAATACTGTTTATATATATTTATATCGTCGTGAGCGAGCAAAACTATCAAGCCGTTAGAAAACATAACAGAACACATAAACAACATTTATATGCTAACTATGGAAGGATTCTCATCCCATACGTGTAAAGTTGAAGATTACTTGAACGGTTTGGCAGAGCACAAATAATGCAAAATTAGAAATGTTAGCTTTGTGTATCAATTCTTCAATTTATCAAATTGTATCATCATTTATCATTTTTGTCAGATTTAATTTCATAAATGTTATCTTGAATTGTATATATACCCCGAATTAGTAATCATATATACAATCCTTCAAAATACCCTAAATTTGTAGATTCAAAAATAGCCTTGAACAATTAATTTTATGCCAATTATTTAATTTGGGGAGGAAAATCAATAATTCAGGTGGTACTTATGAATAATAACATGATAACAAATTAGTTCTAGAATTGGTGTCCCAATCTAGCACAATTGAAATTATAAATAACATTTTGAGAGTATTATAGACAGAAGGGGTATATCGAAGGATTTCATATAGTTGACTATAAAGAAAAACAAATCCTTTTTGAGTGTGTTTTGAGAAATTAGTTAGAACTTGAAAATTATAGTATATGAGAGTTTTATACTGTAACAAATTTTTCCTTTTTGTTGTAGCATTTGAAAACTTTATACTGTACAAACTCTAACTTTTTTTAACAAACTTTCCAAATGAAACCTTTAAAGTTCCGGAGCATGTTGAATGAGGACAAATTATTCATGAGGCATTTATATAATCAACATTTTTATTTTTAATTGGCCAAGACTATTTTTTTTAAATAATTGACGCAACAATTGTCAATTAATATATATATATATATATGGTTTGTTGGTACTGAATAATTATGAGCTCGAAAATATCACTCTGTATATCATCACATGCAGTTATATATGCACAACAAGATTATTATCAACAAAGTCTTCTAGATTCTTGTAACTATACATTGTCTTAAAATTACAATAAATTTGAACAAACTCCTAGATCCATGGAAAACCCTGAAAAACCCCGGCATTTTCTATCCAAACACATAAATATATATGTCATATACACAAACAAATTAAATATCTTGATCATATATATATATATATATATATATATATATCAAAGATTAATGCACACAAAAAATAAAATAAAAATAATAATCTCGATGAACATGAACATGGATATCCTCGTCCTCGTATCGATCACATCTCTCCTCCTCTCAGCTCCCACTATCCTCGCACACAAACAGCTCCCATCAACATTCTCCCCAAGAGAACAGAGGCTCCTCTGCCAACTCCAAGAAATCTGCAACAAAACGGGACACCCTTCTCTCTGCAGAGACTACTTCTTACAGTATTACAACAAGACGTCGTCGTTTAAGACAGCCACTAGAGTCGAGCCCTTCACGGTGCTCTACGCGGTCGTCGATTCGGCGTCGGACTGCGTCCAGAGGGCCGTCGCCGAGGTCCGGAGGCTAAGAAACGACACGTCGTTTGGAGGAGCTTTGCACTCGCAGCTTGGCGTTTGTGAGGAGGTTTATGGGAATGTGGTGGTGGATTTGAGGACAGCGGTAGATGGGATCTTGACGAAGGACTTGTTCGTGCTTTTCACGAGCCTTTCGAACGTCGGGATCGCTGCGAGAGCTTGCGGGGAAGCGTTGAACATTATGTCGTTTGGGAAGGTGGAGGTGATGAGGGAGTTTGATGAGAAAGTTTCGAAGATGGGTGTCGTTTGCTGGGACCTGGCTCATATGCTCAACTGGTCCTTGCATGATTGATGATGTCGTATCTAGATAGTTTGGAAAATCAAAATTGAAACTTTTTTTTTTTTTTTTTGTTGCGTGCAATTTTATGCAAGCATTTTAAAATGAGAATTGTTGTGAAGGAAAACGTGCTACAAATGTTTATGCATGTTATTGTTTATATATCGATCGATGTTGCTCAATAATAAAGATGATGGGACCATGAGAGAAGAGATGTTTGTCGTATGGAAAATGTGCATGTGAGTTTTTTTTTTTTTTTTTTTTTTTTTTGCGTGCAATGCAAGAACTTGAAGACGTGCCCTAAACAAATAATAAAAAAGAATTTCAATATGAGATTTCTTGGAGTTTCTATTGCCTATAGGTCCTTGGTTTTAGGCTTTTAGCTAAAGCAATATATGGAGTGTGTAGTTCCGTTTCTTCGCATTGAATTTCAATCTTGACATGATGTTGTCTTTCCTAAATTGTTTTGTATGATTATCTCAATCAAAAGTCTGAGTTGCACCTATTCCTTTGCACTCCAATTAATAATCATCTGTTTTTTTTTAAAAAAAAATAAAATTGAGGAAATGGCGCAGAAGGTGTAAATTGAGACAAATATTTGAGTTTAAAGACTGTATATAGTAAATTAAAATTTGTATGATAAAGTGTGACAAAAGGCCATGCTTGAAGAGCATAAAGGAAACAATAATAGGGCCAGCATAGAAAACGACAACTATCTTTAAGCAGACAACAATTAAAAACGACAAGAACCCTCCGACATCAATTAGAAAAACGACAATCTAGATGAAAACCAGAATGTAAAAACGACAACAACGTTGAATCAATGAAAATAATCTGAAAAAGACCCTGACTGGGAAAAGATTTCTGGTCAAAAAAAGTGAGAAGAGTTGAAAATGCGAGGGAAAAATAAATAAATAAAAATATAAGTCCCCACATATAAAACTATTTTTCTTCTTTTTTAAGAAGTCTCTGTTGATAGATGGCACTTTCACAGAGGATTTTTTTTTTTTTTTTTTTTTTTTTTTTTCTCTTGAAAGCAAGCAAAATCCGTAATTTTGAACCTTAGAAGGGAAATGTAATAGCCATAGATTTCACCAAAATAAAGAGAGAAATTAGCTGATCACCAAATCCACAGCGACACGTGGCAAAAGAGAAAAACACACTCGCCCACTAACGTAAGCCGGTAGGTGCGCACGGTCTTAACGTGCGCACAAACTTGCAGGTCTTCACAAAGAAAGAAAGAAAGAGATGGCAAGCTTATGTTAGAGAGAAGACGGGGTCGAGTCGAGGAGTCGGTCCAACTCGGTGAGTTGGTTCGACCGAGTTAGGAAAAAAATCAAAAATAAAAAGGAAAAAGAAGAATAATAATAGAAAAGAAAAAGAAAAAAAAAACCCACAGGAAGGGGACTTTGGGCTTAGGAAGAGAGAAGAGGGGGTTGTGTGGAATTAGCCAAAAAAGATGGTGAAGAACGAGAAGGAGATTATTACCACTACCACCACTACCTTCTTCTTTCTCTCTCTTCTTTCTCTTTCTTCTTCTTCTTCTTACCCAAACTTTCCTAACCCTAACCCTAACTTCTTCTTCTTCTTTTTCTCTTCTATATTCGCCGTCGCCAATCTTATTCTTTACTCTCTTTACGATTCCTTTCCTCGCCAATTTAATTCAATTCTCTTTCTGTTTCTTCGTTTTGTTGGTTTGGTCAATTTGGGGCCGGGGGAGTTCGTTTCTTCGGGGGAAGGTTTACGCTTTCTCCCTTTTCGCGGGTGCTTGGTCCTCGGATTGCGTTCGGAGGACAAGGTATTATCGGATTGATTGGCTTGTGTGTTTTGATTTTGATGTGAGAAAAGGGATCTTGATTTTGTTTGTCCCTGTTTTGCGGAATTTGGGTCTGTAATTGCTTGCGAGCTTCCGGGTTTCACTTCTTCGTTGGTGACGGTGTCATTGTGTGTTTGTGTATGTTTTGTGGGGTTTGGATGATCTCTCTTTCCGGGTTTGGATTTGAGGTTTGTAATTTGGGTGTTTTAATTAGGGTTTCCTTTGGTTCTTTTTGTTTTTTTGGGTAATTTTTTTCAAAGCAATTCATTTGATTACGTATAAAGTTAGTTGCTTTAGTGAATTTGTGATGGATTATTGCTTGCTGTTTCGTGCCTGAATTGTTTAACTTTTTTTTACTTTTTAATTCATTGGGTACTGGGGAGCATTATATTTAGCTCTTCCTCTTCGCTTCTTTCTTGGTTTCTTTTATATATCAATTGGGACTTGTTGGGTCTGATTTTTTCGTACTTTTGTTCTTATTTTGTGGGTTTCGTATTGGCTCTGTTAGCTACTATAGATTTAGTCTTCTGGGGTGCTGTTTACTGGTTTTTTACTGTGAGTATCATGTTATGAATGAATGCAAAACGTCATACCAATCTAACACAATTTTATGTTGTTATTCTTCTAATGCACTGGAAGAGAAGATAACATATCGTATTTGGATTGCTCAATCGTGAAATGGTTGTACTTATTCATGCTTCCTTATCTCTGGCATAGGTTTTTCCCCGAGTTGGCTGGAGTGGGGGGTTATTGTGGTGTTGTCTCTTTGTGCAATGTGCTGAGGCATAGTAGCAGAAAAAGAACAAAGGCTATACACTTGCATTCCCCTAATGGAAGAGTTCAGTGCTGCTCGGTTCGAGGGTATTGGCAATACTGTGAGGAAGAAGAGGAGCCAAACTTCTCGTCGACCTCGACCTGATTCGCTGCCATATGCAGAAAATAACTATGAATCGCCGGAGTCATCAACACCACCTTCTGATGACGTGAATAAGGCTTCTAGTGATGAGAATGCTGGTTATGATTCAAACCCAAACAGGAAAGAATTCAGTCTTAATCAATGTATGTCGAGGGTTTCTTCTGCCGCTGGTTTCGAAGGTGAAAAACCTCATAAGAGAGATAGGAAGGATGGGGGGTTTAATTCATATTACAGTAACGAATCTGGGCGAAGTGGGTCCAACAGCAAACGTTGTAGTGAAGGTGTCCTTGCACCAGCTAATTGGAAAGGCTCGAGCACAGTGAAGGATGGTGTTGATTCGGAACCAATAAGTGCAAATGTACTTTGTGGTCGAAATGGAGAAAGTTCAAGTTCTCGGCAGTCAGGAGTGATGTTGGATGGATATGGAAATGAAAATAAGCTCAAAAAAGTTAAGCTCAAGGTCAGTGGCGTGACACGTACAATTCAAGCCAATTCTACCTCTAATGGTGTGTCAGGGGTTTCTGGATCCTCTTCAAAGAGTTCTCGATCCTCAGATGCCTCTAGACCGCGGCAGAAGCATAGTATTCAGGTACTCAAACAGTTGTTTTTGTTATATTGAGTTTTACGGTAACAATTTTTACTGGAGAGCAATTCCCTTTTATCCACTTTTAGGTACCATGTTGTTAAGTTTAAATGCGTTATGCGATCTTAAGAACATCCGATTCTTAATTATCGATTTGGTTCCTTCTTTTGGATATCATATTTTATGAGCTGTGTTATTAGCATTGAGGAAAATAATTTGCCATGAGTTTCTTAATTGTGTAAAATTGAGATTTCAGATCTTATTGTTGTGTAATAATTTCTCGTATTAATTTTTGGTGTATATCAGCATATGCAATGATTGGTTATTGGCAGAATCCAGCATAATCTTTTTGTTTGACAAATCTTTTTATTTCATGGCAGGCAAATTCAGATGATTACATTTCCTCTTCGGATAAGAGGAGTGGTTTACAAGGAATTCCGTGGAAGGATTTCTCAAGAGGTGGGTTTAGTATTAGGAAGGACGATTCTCTAATGGGCAAGGTTTCTGGTAAGAATTCTTCCACAAAGGAAGGGGACAAGTCTGAACCACTGCGTAAGAGTAAGCGGGTTCCAAAGAGGCGTGTACTTGACGGGGAATTTGATGATGAAGAGGATGACGAAATCCGTTACTTGGAGAAACTTAAAACATCAAAGGTTACTGCAAGTTATAGAGAAGATGATGAAGAGCCCAGCAAGAAACATAGAAAACTCTCTGTGGTTTCCAATATTCAAAATGGTGGTCCATCGAGGTCGGCCAAAGATGGGAAGAAGAAGTCAAGATTAGATAGGATTGTCTGGGGACACTGATTATGAGGAAGAAGAAGAGTCGTCTGATGGTGAAATTGATGGTAAGAAGAAGAGGAAAAAGCAGAGGAAGGAATCTGTAGATTCATTGATGGATGGTAAGAGGGAAACGACTCTGACAACACGTCAACGGGCTCTTCAGTCTGGCAAAGATGCTTCAACTCCTGGCACAAGCTTAATTGAGTTTCCTAATGGTTTACCTCCTGCTCCGCCAAGAAGTAAGTTTCTCCATAGTCTTTTCACATAATTTTAATCGTTTCTGACAAATTCTATTGAAGGGTTTGTTGCTTATTCTATTTTATTATTATTTTTTGTTTGTACTTTGTAGAGCAAAAGGAGAAACTTACCGAAGTGGAGCAGCAACTAAAGAAAGCTGAGGCTGCCCAGAGACGTAGGATGCAAGTGGAGAAGGCTAATAGGGAGACTGAGGTTTGATTATCTTATTTTTGTCTTCAATTGTTTTGGGACTGTAAAATTGGCTTTTTGCTTACTTGCACTGAATTATACACAGGCTGAGGCAATTAGGAAAATCCTTGGCCAAGATTCTAGCAGGAAGAAACGGGAATATAAAATAAAGAAGCGCCAGGAGGAATTGGCACAGGTACGGAAACTGCTGTTCTGATAAACTCTTACTTCTCTAATTCCTGTGTGCAAACAAAATAGCATATTTAGTTTTGTTGTTTACATTAATCCCTCTTTTTTTTTTTGGCAGGAGAAGGCTGCTAATGCTTTAATACTCGCATCAAACACCATCAGATGGGTGATGGGTCCTGGTGGGACTGTGGTGACATTCCCCAATGAAATGGGCCTCCCTAGCATTTTCGACTCCAAGCCCTCCAGGTAACAAGAACACTTCATTTTTTCTTAACTCAAAGTTATACACCTATACCCCTTTGTGTGTTATAGAAGTTTGTTTTGATAAATGTTTCAGTTATCCTCCTCCACGGGAAAACTGCGCGGGTCCTTCATGTACTAACCCATACAAGTATCGGGATTCAAAGACGAAGCTTCCTCTTTGCAGCCTGCAATGCTACAAAGCGATTCAAGAAAAGATGCTAGCTGAAACTACCTGCTAATGCTTGCAATAACCTGGCTTTAGCTTCGAGGCTTTGCCAGTTTTGTTGCTCATTTATGTTAATAATAAATATATAGAAATAGCACTCTATTTGGAGATCGGTGAATGAACTTTTTGACGCAAAGAGCAAGATTAATGCAAGTTTTTTCTATTCTTCAGTTGTTGCTGTAACATAGCTCTTTTTCTTTTTGTATTTATATGGAAAGTGTGTTTTATCACTTTGGCATTTCACGCATTCTAGATCCATAGAATGTCTGAGAGAAAACTTGGAAGAAACACGTATGAGCCATGTTATGGTTTCTGCTACTCAAACAGGAGGGTTTGGATTTATGGTTCATTTCAAGTGATCAGTCAAAGGTCAACCAAACGCATTTTGTCAAAGGTCAAACCAAAGGGCAGCGCCGGCATGCTCAAAAAAGACTTGTATCTATTGCCTCTAGCATCCTCACCACCTCTCATCCATTTCAGGATGTTTTTCCAGGTTGCCGTCCTGACATTTTTTCATAATTGCTGCTAAGGAAGTAGGACAACATTTTGGAAATTTTGGTCGTAAATTCTGTGCCTTTTTTAGGAAGTATAAAATCATAATCTCTCTATGCCTTTTTTTGTTAATCTGGAATGATAAAGTTGAGTATGTCTTCATAGTTTCTAAAAGAAGACCAACCTTTTTCAACAACATTTTCCGTTATAAGGCTTGTCATAAATAAGCTTTATATTATGTATAGTTAAAAGAGAGAAACTAATTGAAAAGAAAAAAAGGAAAAATATGTGTTGGGTAAAGTGATTCCACATCTCTAACCCTTTTACTTTCGTCCAAGTGAATATGTGTTGGATAAATTTTCCATTGCAAGGTGGATACCTTATCTCAAAATAAAATTAAATAAAATAAAAGACAACTAAGGAGAATTTTCAATTTTAAATGTCCATACGCCTCATTAATAGGAGATGAAATAGCAACTCAGTCAAATCGAAATAACCATTAAAAAAAAAACACAAAAAATAATAACACCAATAGATAGTTTATGACGGCAAAACCCCCCAAAAAAAATGTCATACACCTTTTTGTAGGTGAATTCCAGAACCGAATCTGATCCAAATTTATCAAATCAGAACTTGAAAAAGAAAGAAAGAGGAGGGGAAAAAAAATTTCCAACACCAAATCAACTACCCATTATTAAAATAGAGCCGAATCCCAAAGCGTGCCCCCCCCAAAAAAAAAAAAAAAAAAAAAAAAAGAGTGGGTAAAAGAAAGATCTTTGAGCACTACTTCGTGAATCTCGTGTCATCTCCTCGCAATAGCTTTATGTTTGTGTTTGTGGGACCAAGTGATTCAAAGAAAACATCTACCACTAACTTTTGCCAACACTAAAACATAAATGTACTGCTCATATAATTGGTGATATAACTTGGTGGTGCATTGAAAATTTTCATTTCAGTTGTCGGTATATGTACAAGTATATTAAAATTGTCATATATACCGGCAGTAGGATGAATCCGGCTCCGTTCGGGTAACACTTAGATTTATTTAAACATAGCACATGATAAAATGTAATCTATCGTAATGTTACATTTAACTTGTTTATCACGTTATATTACAAGTGTAGTGTCGGACTTGAGACTAATTCTTTTTATTATATAGAGATTCAATTGTTTTTATTATACGTTACAGCTTAATGAGAGTGGTGATGAATAGCAATTTCCACTTCCAACACCAAAAGATGCAAATTTATCATCCATTTGAAAGTACCTCAACAAGATACCAAATAGAAACAACAACTACTACTAGTCTACTACTACTAACTAGGCACATTAATTACATTCTTCCAAGGCAGAAAACACCAAAAAAAAAAAAAAAAAAACCTAACACATGGATCAAGAAGGGACAACAGGAATCCTGATCTCATCGGAAAGATGGCTTCTCATGAAGCTCGTGAATAAGGAGGAAGAAGTGGGCAACTCTTCAAGCTCATCAAAGAAATCATTTTCTAATTCTGATGTATTTTTGGACGTACTTGGTGATGAGAAGCACATGAGCTGATGCGTGTTATTATCATTATTAAATCTACCACCACCGCCAACGCCAACTACTCCTGTGTCACATAATATTGTCGTTTTCTCTATCTTCCCTTTAAAATGGTCTTCTTCTTCTACCCCAATTACCATGTCTTGGGAACACCTAATTGGAGACTCTATGTAGTGGAAATGTTCTTCATCTTTATCTTTATGTTTCTTTTCTCCTTCTTTGGGTGGTGATAGAGGAAGATCATGATCATCATGATGATCAGTTAGATGATCATGATTTTGGTCATCATTTTCTTGGGGCTGTTTTGAAGATTTGGTCAAGTTGGACATCAATGTTGTACTAGAGATGTCAGGACCAGGATGGTTATGGCTAGAAGTGTAGGTGATTATGAGCAACGACTCGTCTGTTTTGCATCTCTCTACTTGTTTCTTGGCTGAGCAACCTTTTGATGTACTACACCTATAATAGCCCCTGCAAGATATCAAATCTTAATTAATGGAGTTTATAAATTATGTATTAAGAACATATTAAAAGACAATAATAATATATATACATGAAGAAAGTTACCCATTTCATCTATGCAAATGGGGCCATGCAAATTAGAAGTTGAAAAAAAAGAGAGTAAATTTTCATTAAAGAAAACTGTCATGTATGATTAAATCACCTTGGATAAGGAGAGCCTTTAATGGGTTTTTGGCCATATTTCCTCCAAGACCAGAAATCAGAAGGGGGTCCTTCGTTCTTCAGTAATTTCCCTACATTATTTGTTCCTATCCTCACTGTAACAACAGTCTTCTCCACCACCTTCCTATAATAAATATTAAATAGCACCATCATAATTAAGAATTGCTTATAATTGAAATTCCAAAATAAATAGAAGAAAGAATAAATAACAAGCAGTCGGCAGAAATAAATATGAGGAAAAAAAATGCTCAAGAGAAAACGTAGGCTTACCTTCCAAAATCACCCCCAAAAAAAAAAAAAAAAACCATAACAAAGAAAAACATTTTATTTTTTCTGCCATATATTATGTATACCTTTTTTTGGACGCATGACTAGTTTCTGGCCTCAGTTCTTTTGGAGAAATCTCAGAGTCCAGCTTTGGAGAGACAGAACCATCCATGCACAAAAGGGCTTAGCAGAAATTAAATTTTTTCTTCTTCTTTGGCCAAAAAGAAAAGGAAAAAAGCTTCTAGTAGATAAAATATAGAGAGAGTCTGCAGAAGGAGATCAGCAGTGCCTTTGAGGGAAAAAAAAATATTGGATCAAACAAGATCACAACTGATCTATAGTTGATTAAGAGAGAGAAAAGAAAAGAAAGAAAAAAAAAAAGGAAAGGAAAAAAGGATAGGCGTGAGAGAAGATGAATATGACAAAACTACAAGTTGCTTTCGTTCTTTCTTTCACTCATTAAATATCAAAGCTATATGAACAGCTATATAGCTATAGGTGCCAATATTATCAACACCACAACCCCCACTCTTACCCAACCCCACACCCACCTTCCAATCAACATTATATCCCAACCATAAATCGCATTGATAGATATTTTCATCCCTATGTTCGTCCTTTTCCTTTACTAATAATCAATTTGGCACCCTGATGCCGAAAATTGAAAAGTAACGTGAAATATGTAAAAATTTAAGCGTATAATAATTAAAAGTTTTAGTTAGAATTAATTTTTATAAATATTTTTTAAATTATGTATGACTTAAACTGGTTTATGTATAATTATAAATATTGTATCTAGTCAAACACGTAGATTAGTCAGATATTTATGATATTTTTTATTCGTCAATGTAACATTGTCGTTCATGTATTCATGTAATACTTAATTTGCTTTAATATTAGACTAATTAATTAATGTAAACCACCTGCATCTCCTGCGCCTCTATGGCGGCCCCTTTATACAAGTTTGTTGCTAAGAGTCCCTCTAGTCGAATCAATAATCAATAGAAGTTAACTGAAGTGGCTCTTCAATGGACGATCTACAGCTACACTTGTAACATTGAGAGTTGTACTTAAATAAATTAAGTGTTGCATGAACAAATAAACAATGTTACATTGAGCTGATCAGGTGCCAAATAATCAAATTTAAGATTTGCCTATAATTACGAACTCAATTATCACATACTCATATTATCTCAAATACTTGTCTGTTCTAAATGAATATGTCCAATTATACTCACTATCCAAGTTATGCTTTAGCCCGGGATATGTTTTGAGCTGGAAACAATCCTATTACAATCAACAAATTTTATGAATGGTTCACCATTCATTTCTGGGGTGAGATTGTAAGTCATTTCGTTACACCACCTTCTATTTCTATAATCTTCTTTTAGCTTAAAAAAATAAAAAAGATATACTTTAAACCATGTAGCCTTGATTAAAAAGTTATATTGCATACCCGGATAAAAAAGAAAGCTTCCTCGAATTATGCAGCATTAATTGATATTTTCCACTTCTGGCCACACTAATAGAACTAATAAAATAGGCAATGGTTAATTATAAGCCAAACAACATGAAGTAGAGTGAATAAGATTTGAGTTTGAAAGATGTCTCACACACCGCATTAAAAACAAAGTAATTTCGTTAGTGGAACCTAAAAAGATACTGATTAATAAATATTTATCTTTTAATCGTTAGATACTGATTAATAAATATCTATCTTTTAATCGTTAGATCTATTGAAAAAACAATTTTGATAAGGTCAAACGTCAAAATAGCGATGAATGCACTTTGTAGATAATATGCACATATTCTCCGAATGGAAATCATATGCACTTTGTAGATAATGTATTTCACGGATAAATTTGACAGAAAATCTCATCATATTCTCCGTTGAAAAGTAGCGATCAATGCGGACAAACGCGACGCTTCATCTGTGAGAGTTAGCAGGATGTTTGGAAGATTTAACTAAAAGTTTTAGTTTAAGAATTATTGTATATAAGAGTTTTATATTATAGTAATTTTTTATCTTTTATTGTAATATATGAGAGTTTTATACTATTTATAATTGTAACGGATGGTTCTAACTATTTTTTCAAACGGAGTTTTTTCAGTTAAAACTGTATTTTAGATAAAATTTTATAAGAAAAAATACTAGAGTAAAAATGATTAGAATTGTGATTACTAAAGAGGAGCTTAAATTCACTTGGTGCTGTTAGTGGGTTGACTGAATACATGCAATTGAAACTATATTTTATAGTTCAAATTTTGTGAAAAAAAAAATACTGTAACAATTTTAGTTAAATCTAACTTTCCTCTCAAATGCCACATAAATTCATTTACTAACTTACCCCGATCAATTAGCTTCAGGGGAAAAAAAGAAAGAAGAAAATAACAGTTTTTACCCTTTTTTTTTTTTTTTGCTGAATCAATAGTACCAAGTTTAGATAAGAATTATTATCAGAGATGATCAGGATGTCCATTTTCTTTACAGATGAACAAGTAGTACTAGTACCAAATTAATGTTCCAAGTCTTGTTCTTGTTCCGTTTCTGTGCATGAGGAAACTGGGCAGCAACCTTTGTCCCCTTCTTCCTTGTCAAGCGTTTATTGATACAAATGATGGCCAAGTCAAATTTTGAATGCATTATTCAACATAACTAAAACCAAACACATGATGTTTTAATAAATAAATTGGACAAAAAAATTCTAAATTAAATCGAATGCATTAATAAACGTGGGATTGATAAATGGAATCTTAAAATAGATGTGTTAAGAATTAGGTGTCTTAATGTTATACTACCAGTGGCAATAAGATCGTAGAAGACATGCAAAATAATAAGAATAGAAATTTATAGTTATTCGTTTTTAATATGTGAGTTGTGCCTAGTCGTATCCTAAGTTTTGAATTTTTAATATATTAATATTTTAAAAACTGCAATATCAATACATTTTTTTAAAATCAGTTTTGATTTTTTAAAAATAAATTCTCATATTTTATACTCAAATTTATGGTTTCACCATTGTTTTTAGCCGCTCTACAAATTTATTATAATGAAAAAGTTTATACCAGAAAAAATCATACACCTCTTAACTTTATGTTTTTTTTTTTTTGATTGAATAATCATGAGAGCAATAATTATGGGCTTCACAAGCAGCTAAGGAGTTAACATGATGGGGAACCCAAAGCCAAATCTATAAGGTGGGAAGGGAATTAATATGCATATTGTTGGATATGTATGCCCTAAGGAGTAAAAATATAAAACATTTTTGGAGACATTTTTATCTGTTGGAAACAAAGTGCGCAGCGGAATTTTAAAAATTTTTCATCAGAGTATTTTCCAAAACACAAGTTTGACATGTTATATGTATAAATTAAACAGATCTTACTAACCTCAGTGTGCCGAAGAACCTCCGCGACCTGTGTAGAGAAGTAACGTTCCAGAAGAGCCTCAACCAACTGGTCTTCTTTGCTATTCTCTATCCACAACCGGAGTGAGTGTGGGCTCACACGTACAGCTCTTCCACCGGTGACTCTCCTTCCAACCAATAGAGAGAACCCAAAGCTAGTGTTCGTGATTTGTGAACAAAAGCTCTCAGGGAGTTTTCAGATGCTCACTAGAAGAGTATCACTCTTAATCTCTCAAATTGATCTGAGTAAATCATTAGACTCACTCCCTTTTTATACCTATTGGTCCTTGGGGTCAGTCCATATCAGATTAGGTCTCAAAAATCGAAACAGAATCAAGTTCGGATCAATATCTGATAAGATACGCGTGAAAAACGCGTAATCTTAACTGTCGCGGTCGGCATGCCGAACTGTGTGATAGGCAGGCCGAACTGGCCAGTCGGCAGGCCGAACTGCCGAGAAAAAATCTCCGCGAATCTTTTATTTTCCACCCGAGATTCTAAAGGATAAAGTCTCAGTTTTGATTCAAATAGCCCAATAGAAAAGATATCTGATCAAAACAAACTTTATCAAGATAATCTCTAAGAAAATAAATCAATTCACAATAATTCTACAAGTTTATCTTGTTCTAATTGTCCAAAATTAAAACAACCGATAAACAGACAAGAATTATCCGAACGCCATAATTCAACAAGTTCATCTTGAACTAATTTCTTACATAATTAATTCAACCGATAAACAGACATGAATTATTTGATTCTTATAAATTTTAAACCAATCTGATAAATCCGACATAAGTCACCAATTATTGGAAAAGCACGCCGTGTCGTTACAGGATTTTGTGAGCTAGCAAAGGGGACCAAAATGGACCTATAAAGTTCAAGCTCATGATAAATATGAAACCCAATATCCCAGATATACATTTCACAATTATCAACTCCAACGCTACTCCACTAAAAGCTTGGAGCTGCACTCTCGAACTTTATAGAATTCCGAAGCTCGTGTAGCTAAGTCTCCATGACATATCATAGTGTATCGCATCCCCATATGATCATCCATAATCGGCTTAAGGACAAGTTCTGTCTTACCTTCCCGATTATTTTTATCTTACGTTCCATTGTCTCACCATTAGAAAACTTACCATCCAAAGATAGTATACCATTTGGTTACACCTATGTATCCAAATGGTTGAGCGCTCCAGTTTTCCAATTATAGGACAACGCATATAAGAGGATATCATTACTCCTAAAGAGGAGCTATGGATTCCATATCTATGAATAACAAGTCTACGCTACCAAGAGTCATGCCTCCAACATACCGGCATGCATGCCACTATAGAGATGTGGGAGTCACCCATTGGTACATCAAAAGACACAAGTCGAGACAACGGGCCCATTATTCATCTCAGGATTAAGATACAATACAAATGATTGTCTAAAGTGAATCGATTTGCCAAGACAGAATTATTAATCCAAATCAATTCACTTTATGTCCCGATCCAACACATCGTCACCTATGACAACGCGCCAATGTTTCTATTCATGGAGTCCAACTCCAATGGTCAAGACAAACCATCTCCCAAAAGGGATATAGACAACATAACAATCTTTACATGAATAAAGCGCCCAACTTTATTCCCTCGACTGCGGATCATATGTTTTAGACCGTCACCCTAAGAATTGTGTCTTCCACATAATCATCCCATCATATGCCCAATTCTTAAGGTTTAGACTGACAGTCTCAGACTACTGTTTGCTTATCATACATTCAACAAATATGAACGTAAAGAGGATAATATTTGGTATATATAAATGAATAAATTCTTTATTGATAAAAATGTCTCCAAAAACGTATTACATTTTTACTCCTTAGAGCATACATGTCTAACATTATCAATAAAGAATTTATTTATTTACATATACCAAATCTTGTTCTCTTTACGTTCATATTTGTTGAATGTATGTTAAGCAAACAGTAATCTGAGAACGTCGGTTTAAACCTTTAAGAATTGGGCATATGATGGACTGATTATGCAGAAGACACGATTCTTAAGGTGACGGTCTAAAACATATGATCCGCAATCTAGGGAATAAAGTTGGACGCTTTATTCATGCAAAGATTGTTATGTTGTCTATATCCCTATTGGGAGATGGTTTGTCTTGACCATCGAAGTTGGACTCCGTGAATAGAAACATTGGCACGTTGTCATAGGTGAGGATGTGTTGGATCGGTATACAAAATGAATTGATTTGGATTAATAATTCTGTCTTGGCAAATCGATTCACTTTAGACAATCATCTGTATTGTATCTTAATCCTGAGATGGATAGTGGGCCCGTTGTCTCGACTTGTGTCTTTTGATGTACCAAAGGATGACTGCCACATCTCAATGCATGCCGATACATTGGAGGCATGACTCTTGATAGCGTAGACTTTTTATTCATAAATATGGAATCCATAGTTCCTCTTTAGGAGTAATGATATCCTCTTATATGCGTTATCCTGTAATTGGAAAACTGGAGCGCTCAACCATTTGGATACATAGGTGTAACCGAATGGTATACTATCTTTGGATAGTAAGTTAACTAATGGTGAGATAATGGAACGTAAGATAAAAATAATCGGGAAGGTAAGACAGAACTTATCCTTAAGTTGATTATGGATTATCATATGGGGATACGATATACTTTGATATGTCATGGAGACTTAGCTATACGGGCTTCGTAATTCTATAAAGTTCGAGAGTGCAGCTCCAAGCTTTTAGTGGAGTAGCGTTGGAGTTGATAATTGTGAAATGTATATCTGGGATATTGGGTTTCATAATTATCGAGAGCTTGAACTTTATAGGTCAATTTTGATCCCCTTTGCTAGCTCACAAAATCCTGTAACGATACGGCGTGCTTTTTCAATAATTGGTGACTTATGTCGGATTTATCATATTGGTTTAAAATTTGAAAGAATCAAATAATTCATGTTTGTTTGTTGGTTAAATTAATTTTGTAATAAAATTAATTTAAGATAAACTTGTTGAATTATGGGAATCGGATAATTCTTGTCTGTTTATCGGTTGATTTAATTGGATAAATTAAATCAAGATAAACTTGTAGAATTATTGTGAATTGATTTATTTTCTTAGAGATTATCTTGATAAAGTTTGTTTTGATCATATAACTTCTCTATTGGGTTATTTGAATCAAAACTGAGACTTTATCCTATAGAATCTCGGGTGGAAAATAAAAGATTCGAGAAGATATTTACACGGCAGTTTGGCCTGTCGATCTACGTGTTCGGCCTGCCGATCAGCGATAGATAAGATTACGCGTTTTCACGTGGATCTTATCAGATATTGATCCGAACTTGATTCTGTTTTGAGTTTTTGAGACCTAATTTGATAAGGACTGACCCCAGGACCAATCGCTATATAAAGGGAGTTAGTTTCATGAGTTACTCAGACAGATCAATTAAGAGATTAAGAATGATACTCTTCTAGTGAGCATCTGAAAACTCCTTGAGAGCTTTTGTTCACAAATCACGAACACTAGCTTTGGGTTCTCTTGATTGGTTGGAAGGAGAGTCACTGGTGGAAGAGCTGTACGTGTGAGCCCACACTCACTCCGTTCGTGGATAGAGAACAGCAAAGAAGACCGGTTGGTTGAGGCTCTTCTAAAACATTACTTCTCTTCACGGGTCGTGAAAGTTCTCTTCTGGTGACTCAGACAAATCAATTAAGAGATTAAGAATGATACTCTTCTGGTGAGCATCTGAATACTCCCTGAGAGCTTTTGTTCACAAACCACGAACACTAGCTTTGGGTTCTCTTGATTGGTTGGAAGGAGAGTCACTGGTGGAAGAGCTGTACGTGTGAGCCCACACTCACTCCGATCGTAGATAGAGAATAGCAAAGAAGACCAGTTGGTTGAGGCTCTTCTGAAACGTTACTTCTCTTTACGGGTCGTGGAAGTTCTTCGGTACATAAAGGTTAGTAAGATTTGTTTAATTTATACATATAGTATGTCAAACTTATGTTTTAAAAAAATACTCTGATGTTAAAATTTTTAAAACTTTAGCTGCGCACCTCTGACCGTTTTTTTCCAACACATACTACATGTAATTTTGTGGATCCAAGCTGGTAAATATTCAAAAGAAGACGTCTATCATTGCAAGAACCAGAACAAAGTATGGCTAGTAAAATTAGAGTCCGTTTGTTAAATAGATTCAAGCTGTGATGATTTAAATTATTTTGATTTGAGTTGTGTGATTTAAATTATGCGATTTGAATTGTTATTCCAATTTACGTTTAGATATGAATTTAAAGTGTTAATCTGAATTGGGAATAAATTGAAATTTGTGTTTGGATAAATACTAAAAAAAGTTTTTTAATTTTTTAATAAATCTAACAAAATCCAATATTCATGATATTAAAAAACACGTAATATTGATCTTGATTTATTCCTCTCTTCATTAAAAACACAATGAAAATTGTCTCAAAAGAATATCAAATAAATAAGTTATGAATTTTTTTCCACAAATATATGAAAGAATATAAAATTTTACTGTAACAAACTCATCTAAATCTAAAAAGTTTAAGACGAGTAAAACTTTAAAAACTTAAATTCAAAAATTTATTTGATTTAAATTTTAATAAAAATTAACATTTATTCAAAAAATTCTTTAAACTCAGAGTCTTAAGAGTCATCCTAATATGCCCAAACAAGTGGGCGTTAACGTGCTCATCAATGCGTCAATCAATACCCTTAGTCATTTCCAGTCTAACTTCATGGGCTAGCGGGCCCTCTGGACAACTTTATCATCTTGGCCCACTTCAGCAATTTTGAGCCCACAGGCCCTTTAGAGAAGAGACAAGGAATTAAAAGAGTGGTTCCTGTACATTAACTTCGGAAAAAATAAAAAGTTTAGGTTTAATTATAAATTTTAATTATACATAAACAAAACAAGGTCAAAGGATATATCGCATGCAGAATAGTGGTTAGCTCTTCTATTTTTCAATCAAAAAGAGAGAAGAATCATTAACTAATCTCATTAATGAAATGGGTGAAGCTCATGTTAGGTTAGGTTTTAAGGAGTATCAAAGCAAAAAAAAATTAGAGAAGTACTATAAGAAAAATTGGAATAAGTCTAGCTCGAACGAGAAAATTAATGGATAAGAAGGCAACTTCTTAACAACATAGTTGATTGGGTACTACTTATCTTTCTGTCAACTACTATATAAATTATTAATGAAATAGTGGCATTAAACGTGTTTGGATAATGTCGTTTTAAAGTATTACTTTTCTTTGGAACACAAACTCTTTTTTTGTAATAGAAATTTGAAGCTATATTCCTATTTTATACCCCTTTTAGTTTCCTTATATCGAGCGAAGGTGGGGAAAATCCATTACGGTTAATTGTATTATATAAATGGCTGCAACTTGCCACGTTGGAATGGTTCAAGTCAACGAAGACAACTATATTCCCGGTTGGAAATCATAAATATATATACATAAAACATAAATACATATATATATGTATGCATGTATGTATATGCATACACATATTACTAATACCTATCTATTAGTCACATAATTAAACTTATTACATGCGTAAACATATACTGTAACAAAACAAAATTTAAAACCCTCAAAATCTTTTAATTTGTTGAACAAAAAATAATAAAATTCATGTATTCCATGTCATGACTCCTGGTTGTCAAATAATTAAAAGAACACGACCAAGGACGTTGCAACCACCCTGTACATATTGCTCTCTCCGCAAGCACTAATAATTGGGTCAGATCACCTCAACTAGTCATTAATATAATATAATATAATATATATATAACCCTAACCAATCATAATATATATTATAGCAACGTCAATATATATATATATATATATATATTTTATTTGTTGTACTCATATATATATATATATATCCATGCAAAACAAATTGGATATCGTTGGCGTGGATTTTCGAACTTCAAAAATCCGCAATCCGCTGCCTGCTCCGCCATTCTTCGCCATCCACTGGTTGCTCACAACCACAAAAAACCATGGTTGATAATCATCATCGTCATCAAATTACATCTTCTGGTCATATTGATCAACAAAAACATTCCCAGAAGAAGAATTCTTTCATGGATTCATCAAACCTTGTGAACAATATCAAAGAGCCTTTTCGCGTAATCACAACGACCCTCCTCAGCCTCTTACTTCCTCTGTCGTTTCTCCTCCTCGCAAGGCTTTCCTCTGCTCGTTTCCTCTTAAGCCTCTTCCAACAAGAACCACCCTCTTCCACTAATAATTTCTTCTCCATTTTCCCCTACGCAAATCCAGCTCTTCTTTACTCCCTTGTCTCCACCATAAGCGTCTCCACTCTTATTCATAATCTCACTGGTAATAAACTCACGCTCTTAAGCGCTTCTTCTTCTTCTTCTTCCTCTGATAAGCATGAAGATGATTATCAAAACAATTTTCGACGTTCAAGATTATACGCTTCATGGGTTTTTCTCTGCACGCTCCAAGTCTGCGTCGGGTTGGGGATCGAAGAAAGCATCGCTTTCGGGACCGACTATAGTTTCTCGTCGGAGAAGAGGACCTTGTTCAGTAGGGTGATTTTTTTCCTTGGTTTGCATGAAACGATGCTACATTGGTCAGAGTTGGTGGTGAGGCCGGTGGTGAACGACACTATTTTGGGTGTCGTTTCGACGACCGAGAAGTGGGTCCAACGAGGGGCGATGGCGGGAGGGTTTGGGAGTTTGTGGTATTGGAGGATGAGGGATGAGGTTGAGTGGTTGGTTGTGGTGGCTGAGGTCAAAGGAGAGATGTCACTGGCCGTTGGATTGGCTGACTTTGCTGGGTGGTGGTTGTATTATCTGACGGTGACGGTTGGGATGGTTAGGGTTCTTAAAGGTATAATGTGGGTTGGGATGTCTTTGTTTTGTCGTAGGAGATTAATATTTATTTCTGATCATGACGATGATGATGATCATGATGAAGAGAAAGTCTGAAGCAACGGCAATGTGTGTTAATGATATATGTATATTGTTTTACCAACTCCTCTACCAAACACATTTTTATGTAAAAAAAAAAAAAAAATTCTTGCTTAATGTATACTTCTTGAACAAGAGAGGGTCCATTAGTGGGCCAATAATAAAATGTACTCGTTCATTTTTATTTTTCTTCATGATCTACACATCTTCTTTCTTTATTACTAATTAGTTGGTTGGGAACTCAACTTCTAGCATATTTTTATTTTATTTTATTTTTTTTTTCTTTTTCATGAAGTGTCTTGCTTATTGTAATATAGTGTTGAACAAGAGAGGATTAATGGACAAATATACATTGTAATCCATTACTTTCCCGTTGAATTACAATTGCATGCTTTATTTGTTAGTTAGCTGTGAACTTAATTATTTCCCATTACATATATATGACAGCTATGTGTATAATTATGCAAGTTGTATCCTTTTCCATACTTTCTCTCTCTCTCTCTATATATATATATATGCAAGTGGTAACTTATTTCAAGCAAAAAAGAGGTAATTGTTATGGTACAAATTACTTGCACCACAAAGATAGGTAATCAAAAAGCTATATATTGTACATTTTGAACTATTATATTTGTACATTTTGATAACAAATTTATGCCCGATCCATATCTTTTTTATCAGGTCAATGGTCTATTTTCACCTGCCATGACACAAATTCCTAATTGAAGGGATGTCTGAGTATGTTTTACTAGCATGGTTGAGAAAGTTATAACCATATATATTTCCTTGAGAAAAACTACGAATATAAGTCTTCGCCTAATAATTTAATTAAGCTTATTATGATATATATATATTTTTTAACCAAAATATATGAGTTTATTAACGAATAATTTATACAGCTCAACAAGGTGGTGACACAATCAAGCGATGGACCTATAAATATAGCTAATTTTGAGTTTGTATTCTCAAACCATGGCCCAAAAGTCAGTAATGTCATCTTTATCTTTTCTTATTGAACTCCATCATTTTCCATTTTAATCCATATTTTGGCTAATCTTCTTTTTATAATTCAATTTGGTGGAATATTTCATAAAATATCCATTCCATACTTACATATTTGTCTTCCTCTTTGGAACCTTCCTCTTGTATTGGGAGAGAAAATCGTGACCCCACAACATAGGAAAAACATTTTTTATAGTCTAATATACGTACAAAGCACTCTTTATGGAAAAGTTCAAAAAAAATCCTTGTTTAACTTGTTTAATTAAATTCTAACTTAGCATATCATTATCACTCCTACAAGCCTGCTTACCTCCATTGATAACATCGTCAATATCACCATATTTGTTTTTTTTTTTTTGCAGCCTTAATTAAAATTATGATTTCATGAACAAAGAAGCATGTACCAATGACCCCGTTTTGATAATAAAGATCATGATCTCGTAATTAGCTTATTGATAAGTTTGAATTGGCAAGTTTAGTTTTCCAGATTTCTAAGATGGCGAATATTGATCCTTTTGACTATCTTTATTCACCATTCAATTTCAATGAAATCCAGGGCGACTATGTTCCTATTTCTGATCATCAACGAGAAGAGGAGCAAATCTTCACCGTTACCAAACCGAAAAACGACAATTTCTTTGGCCTGGATGACCTTGGAGATCATGATCTTTCAGCTGATTATGATCAATATGGTAACAATTTCATTGGTCAAAAACGACTAGCTGATCGTCATCAATTGTCCAAAGATCAAGGTCGCTACCTCCAACAGCAACAACCCAATTCGAATTACTCGATTTTCGATGATTTTTCCATGAGCTCCATCTTCCCACCAACACAACCAATGGAAGAAATTAGTACCACTAGCACTTATAGTAGTACAACTCATAATATTGCCGAAACCATCAAGCAAAATCCAAGTCAAACAACTCCTTTCACCTATCTAGAGCTCCTGAGCAACCACAAAAGCGCCTTCAACAAGTTGAAAATAGAAAAATCCATAACCAAATCACCACAAACCAACAGCATTAACCCGACCTCTTCTCGCCGGCAGAAGCTATCAACTGAAGAGATCGTGAGGATAGCCGGATCAAGGTACATTCAATTCTTCGACCAGCACGGCAACCATGATTATTCCACGCCTTTACACCCCTTTGGCTACGCTCTATCGGGCCTCTCCGAGGGAGAAACAAAAGACGTTGAAGCTAGTCCACATCCTCCTTGCCGCGGCAGAGAAAGTAGGGTTCCAACAGTTTGATCGCGCGACCAGATTGCTCCAAAACTGCGAAGCCATCGCCTCCTCTAGATCAAACCCCGTCGAAAGAGTCGTCGCCGGTTTTGCCGCAGCACTTCGAGAGAGGATTGAGAGAGAGAGTGGAAGGGGGTTCAACAATAGCAGTACTAGTACTAGTAGCTAGACCAAAGAAGGCAGTTTTTGTGGAAAATGATGATGATCAGGTAACACAAGGATTGAGTACTAACCTTACGACTCTTAATTACCACCAACAAGTTCCTTTCTCTCAAGTGAAGCAATTTCCAGCTATCCAAGCTATAGTGGAGACTTTTGAGCCTGCCACTAAGCTTCACTTGATCGATTTGGAGATAAGAAGCGGAATTCAATGGACAGGTATGGGCGCTTTTTTTTTTTTTTTTATTCCATTCAAAATAAAGATTGGATATGTTTAAGAATGACATGAGATCTATGCAAATTATGCATAAACACAAATCCAATCCAAACTAATTGAATGCGAAGATTAATTAAGGAAAAAAAAACAAAAACAAAATTTTCAGCATATGCCTTCAGCCTATGCAAAATGTACTCTTTCATGACCTTTATCTAGAGTAGTTAAAAACAATAGTATATGAAAGCTTTAAAATATAAAACTTTTTGCTTTTTACTGTAACTGCTTAGAGCTTTATATTATTTATTGGTTAGAATAGAATTGGTTTTAACTGAGAGCCAAATATTCTATTAATCTATAATACCTTATAAGTTATTCATAAAAATTCTTGAGGGAAAAAAAATATTTTAGTATAAAATTTTTCTATGAACAAAATCTTAGAAAGTATATGTAGGATTAGATCGGTTTGGATGATTGGATTTCTGAATAAAAAAGATAACATACATCCAATCCAAATAGATTCTACAATTTTTCATACAATTTGGATGGGTTAATTGTCTAATTATACAGGATTGATGCAAGCGCTAGCAGGGCGAGAGGAAAGGCCAATTGAGCTTCTTAAGATCACTGCCATTGGAGTCAGAGGAAAGCAGAAAATAGAGGAGACAAGAAAACGTTTGATTAGTCTCGCCGAGTCTTTGAACCTGCCGTTTTCTTTTAAGGCGGTGATCATCTCCGACATTGAAGAAATCAAAGAAGAATTGCTAGAAATAGAGTGCGGTGAGAGCGTCGTCATTCACTCCTGGTTATTCCTTAGGACAATGCTTTGGAGGCCTCATTGCCTAGAAAAGCTAATGAGAGTGATCAGGAATCTTAGGCCTTCCCTAATGGTGGTGGCAGAAGTAGAAGCAGATCACAATTCACCATCCTTTGCAAGGCGATTCATCGAGGGGCTGTTTTTCTTCGCCGCGTATTTTGACTGCTTGGACACTTGTATAAATTCGGAAGATTTTAGGACGACAATGGAAGGAATTTTTTCCGAGGGGATCAAAAACATGGTGGCAATGGAGCGGAGCAAGAGGACTTACTAGAAGTGTGAGAATTAGTGTGTGGAGGGATTTCTTTGCCAGATTTGGGATGGTGGAGATGAAATTGAGTGACTCCTCTTACTACCAAGCTAGCCTTGTGGCCAAACAGTTTGGCTTTGGGGGTTCATGTACTCTAGAAAGGAATGGCAAGTGCCTTATGGTTGGGTGGAAAGGAACCCCGATTCATTCCCTTTCAGCTTGGAAGTTCCTTTAATAGAAGAAATATTATATATGGTTTTGCAAATTTTAGCTAGTATGATATATGTTCTTAGATTTTTTTTCTTTAAATCAACTCTTTTCGGCTTTATTTGAAATGTTTATTTCAAATGACCTGTTAACTGTCAAGTAAGCTTTTTTGACACCAAAACAATTGCTACAAATTATCCTTAAGAAAATGCTATGTTAGGATTAAAAATATATATACATGGTATGGATTTTTAAGTCATATTGCATTAGAATTACGTCAAAGTTTATATGTTATTGGTTATTTTTTTTTATCTTCAACGATTCAGTCCTAATTTTTATTTCTGGACGACAAATCGGCTCAATGTATGTTAAGATTTCGCTAGAAACTTCTCCATCTTGATCCAAGTACAACTCGTGCAACTCCTTTGCTGAGACAAACACTTTCAATTTAGTACGCTTAATACACAATTATAATATGAGCTCTTTCTCGGATGGATGATTGTTTTATTTCTAAAAGATATTCTTGTGTTTTTATTGGCTAATGGTGGTCAATGGTGTCTGTTAAATAGAGCATTAAGGCTGTCCCATTATTTATAGCCTATTCTATTTTGGTTTTTTTAGTCTATTGATGCCATTTCGTGTTTTTGTCTCAAAAAAGATATAAACGGTTGATCATCTACTCCCTCAAAAAGGGCTCATTTTGCTCCTTTTGAACATAACATTGGGGAAATTTTAAAGGAATATTACCTTATAATTTTATCTTCATTATCTAAAATAATTTGTATCCATACGATTCTATAGAAAAGGCAATTCTTTTGTACTTCAACCACTAAAGGACAATTTAGCTCTTCACCTTTTTCTTTTTTTCTTCGTCAACTTCCTTTTTTTTAAAAAAAAAATGTACCCATTAAATATAAATATCAAATAGAAAATGCATTTATTTTCTCAATTAACTTTTTTCAGCCATCATTTTATACACTATAAATTAATTGATTTTTGTTTAAACATCATTTTGTAGATCTATTTCATAAGACTGGAAGCTATTTTGAAAAACCAAAACACTTCAAACAAATTATCTAATAAATTTTCAAAAATAGCTTTTAAACTATGAAAAATAAAAGCAACTTCTATAAAACCCTTCTAAACAGGCCCTATATCTTATACGATTGTATATGGTTACATATAAAGAAAACTACATGTTATGTCACACTTTTAGAAATAGTTTCTATTCATGCTATATTTGAAAAAGTTATACCACATTATTAGTCATATTATTCGTTTAAGTTGTGTCACACTAAAACATTTATCACATTTATAAAAAATGAGTTTCAAATTGTGGCATATATGAAAATTTCCGCATTACAAATATGGTTTTGGGCCATTGTGCATCAAGGTGGATGAAAGAAAAAGCCATTAACCGTGAAGCCTCCATCAACACCAATAGCCTGCCCAGTAATGTAAGAAGCTGCTGGTAGGCATAGGAATGCCACTAACTGAAGACACTTTGTTCGGCTCTGCCACGCGTCCAACGGGAGTCCTAGACATAACAACTTTCAAAATGTCGTCATTGCCAATATACTGCATTATAAGAGCAAATATACAGACGACACAGGAAAATGTTGTAGTGGGAAAAAGGCTTGAAAAGGAAAGAAAGGGTGAGAAAGTGGATCAACTAATGGCTGGCTTTCTTGCGTTTATAACTTTATTTGCCAATTAGGAAGTAAACTATCTAATTTTTCCTCCTTTTTTCTTTCTCGGTTCACTGTCTATAAAAATAAAAATCTTAGATGAATTTACTTACTAAAATGTCCTCGTGCATGCAGTTATTGATTAAAATTAAGACAGACAACTATTATAGAAATTTTTAAGGTGTTTAACGAAATGAGTTGAAACCATAGTTAAAACCAATTTTGCTTAAAAACATTATAGCATATAAGAGCCTTATATTGTAATAACTTTTTACTTTTTACTATAGCATGTGAGAGCTTTTCACAATTTAAGTAAGAACTCATAGCTTTAACTTACTTTGTCAAGTTCGAAGTGAAACTAAACTAAGAGTCAACATCGTAGAGATTTGTAAACCCCACCAATTTAACATTATTAATTTTGTAAATAAATACATGAATAAGTAAGAAAGTGAAATATTTTTTTCTCCTCATTTCTTTTCATTCATAATAAGTAAACATGCCCTGATTTTTTATTAGCAAAGCTTACGTGCTATACACGAAAAGAAGAAGGAAACAAAAAAAAAAAAAAACTAATAATGTGAACTTTTGATAAGCATGAGTAAAGAAATGTTACTGGTTCAGCTAAAGGTGTTTTAGTAGCCCAAGGCACAACACAACTGCTCCTTATATTGTCCTTTGCCGCCACTTCATTCGTGAAAAGGTTGCCCGCAGTACTCGAGTTCAACATACTCCCTCTGAAGAGCAGTTTGCCGATCTGCTTACAAAACCCCTGCCTTCTCAGCAGTTCCATAATCTACGCAACAAACTCATAGTTCTTCGTCGAACTATGATCTTGCAGGGGATGTTAGAGCATAGTCTTGTGGTGGTCTCTTGTCTATGCCATAGTTTCTCATGTAATAGTTCTTATCCTTTTAGTAGGTTCTTTTTATACAGTCAATTCTTTGTGTACGCTGCTCTATCACAGAGCTACACGTATCCCTATATATCTCTTGTACATAATATATCAATGGTATTCCTCTTAGTCTCTTCCACGAGCAGAGCTTATTCTCATTCTATGCCCTGAATATTCTTCTTCTTCTTCACACCAATTACTGATTCTTATTATCTCACTTGAACCAACTGCAACTTTGGTTATGAGTGGTAGTATTCAGTTGCTTCTTTTTTTTTTTTTTTTTTTTTTTTTTTTGCGTTAATACTCTGGTATTATGTAAAATGAAAACCACGTTCATCCAAAAAAGGAAAAAAAAAAAAATCTTCTTTTGAAACGGCAAATGATGGAAATTTCCCCTTGCCTTGTCTCTACTAGCCAAGTTAGAAGAAGCCATTCACGGTCGTTCCTCCATCAACACAAATAGTTTGTCCTGTAATGTAAGAGGCTGCGGGTAAGCACAGAAATGCGACCAACGATGACACTTCCTTTGGCTCTCCTACACGTCCCAATGGAGTTCTACGGTTTATAGCTTCAACAAATTCCTTGTGATCCAAGCCCTGCAATATATAAACAAAATTTAGGACCTATTCTATGTGAGTTGTAATGCATAACACCACTAGTGTCTCTTGGATCTTACAGCTTGAACAAGAGGCGTTCTGATAAACCAAGGTGCCACAGAATTGGTCCTTATATTATCCTTTGCCCACTCGCATGCTAAGTTTTTCGCTAGTTGGTTAATTGCTCCTGCAATTTAAATTATCAACAGAGAGGAAAAAGCCCCTTCAAACAATAGTGTGGTGCTTAAAATCTAAAGTACAAAGACAATAATACATAGGGGTTTTAATGTTAATGGTGCTTAAACTTTAAGATCTTTTGCACTTTGTTCTTGAACTCCAAAAATTATTACTTTATCTCTTAAGTTTTCAAAACTTCTTACTTTGTTTCTTGAATTTTAAAAATCATCATTTTGTCTTTGTTTCAAATCTCCTCATTTTGTCTTTTATTTTCCAATTTTTTGCTCAAATAGACAAAATTAAGCTCACATGATTTGTACATGGATTACCTGTAAGGACAGAAATGAAATTTTATCACAATTAAAATTTTATTTCATGTTTATACTTTTATTTAACTTTTTTAATCTGCTCTCGTTTATGAAGAGTTTGTATCCACGATTCTTTTTGAAATTGTTCGCAAATATCTCCTTATTTTTAATACGTAACTCATCTTTTTTAGTATTCAAATTCAAATATCAGCAAACAATTTCGACTTATTAAATAAGTTATGCATTAAAAATAAGAAGAAATATGTAGGCAAACCCTTCCTAAATGAGAGTTTAGAAAAAAAAAAAAAAAAAAAAAAAAGGCATCAAATGAGAATGTAAAAGTGTAACAAAATTTAAGAGTGATAAAATATCATTTTTACCCTTATAAATAACCCACATGTAAATTATGTTGGTTTAATTCTATCTATTTGAACGAAAAATCAAAAATTTTGAAGACAAAATGAGAAGTTTTGCTCTTACATGTTACTATATTTTTAACCAAAATTGTTTTTAACCATTAATTCTAACTACACTTCATAAACACCTTATAAATTATCAAACAATACTTAAATGCTCTAAATCTAAAATACAAAGACAATAATAGCTTTGTTTGAAAAATAAGTTGAAGCTTTAAGTTTTAATTTACTACGATATTCTTAAATACTATAGTAGTTTACTACAAAGTAAAAAAATGTTTAGGGTCTGTTTATTTTGATACTTGAATCACGGTTCGACTCATTTTGCTACAGTATTTTCTCTCACAAAAATTTAAATCTTCATTCAAATACTCTATTCAAATACTCAAACCAAACGGACCTTAAGTTTTAACTTGTTTTTTTTAAACTAATATGTATTGTACAGGAGTTACCTTTAGCTGCACAATACAAGGACCCGACATTTACTGCCAATACACCAGCTACAGAAGACACAAGCACGATGCTTCCTGATCCTGAAGCTTTCAGAAGAGGATATGCAAGTTGGCAAATGTTGTAAGCGGAATCAAAATTAGTACCCATCAGAAATGACATATCTTCCGGCGTGTAATCTACCGTCGGCTTAGTTTCGGCCGTTCCTACATTGTTTATCTACACCAAGTCCAAGGATTAGTAGTAAGCTCGGCTTAGAAGAAAATCAGGTGCTGATTTTCATGTTTTGGCAGTACATAAGCCCCTATGAATACCATTCAATCTATAGATCACTTGAGCCTTTTTTCTTTTGGTCTCATTTTCTCATCAGTTTAATAAGCATCCTTAAAAGAGTATGCTCATAACTATAAAGTATTATGTAAAAATCAAGTAAAATTCAATGAAGAATTGCTTAAAGCTACACTTACAAGGATGTTGAGTTTCCCATTAAACATCGAGTTGACCTTGTTTATTAACTCCTTTCGATCTGCTTGGCACAACACATCACAAACTGAACCAGTGACTTGAAAGCCCTTTCTCTGCCATTGACTTGTACATTCTCCGAGCTCTGCTTCGTTCCTGGAACACGTGTGTACTTTTGCCCCTAGTCCACTTAACTCCTCCACGATGGCATATCTGATAACAAACAACACATTATAAGGATATATATATATAAAGAATCAAAGTAAGAAATTATAAGAAAAGAGATGAGAATGAACAGACCCAATTCCTTTGGAGCCACCGGTAACTAGAGCAGTCATGCCCTCGAGAGACCATCTTCTAATGTCTCTGCTCTCAGTATATGTCTCGGCCATTTTTCTCCGATATAATCTTCTCCGATTGATAATTGGTCGCCTAATAAATACATGGGTTTTTGTAACCGTGTGGGACCCGCAGTGGCGCCAGCAAAACACCGAATAAATCAAAGTCGGTGGTAAAGTCGCAGACGTCTTCCTCACCAACGAAATTGGATGGGACACTTGTACGCGTCTTCCTTACCTGTGGACGGAAGGCAAGAGTGTTGCATTTTGTGTGGGCATACATATATATATATATATATGTATAATAATTGTGTATTATGAACTATTATAAGATAGTTTAATTAAAATGATCTATTAAAGTATAAAATTTTTAAATTTAAAATATCTCATAAAGTATGAAAGTTTAATTTTTATTTTTGTGATAAGGTCAAAATAAAAATAAGATAAATTTAAGTCAGTTATAAATGGTTATGATTCTTGAATTATATGTACTTTTTCCTATCATTAGAAAAAAAAAGAGATGACTTCTTCTCAAAGAAAACATATGTATTGACTTAAAAGATCAAGAGCTGAAAGATTCAAGAATCACATCCGTTTATATAGATTCAAGTATATTTTTATTAAATTTTTTGATAAATTAACATGAGATTTTGTATTTAGTGATAGTTTTTATTTATAAAGTTTTCTCCGACAAAGAGAACAAACATGTGCATGATAAATATTGCTTTGACTGTTCGGTGTTTTATTTTATTATTGTACAATTATTATTTTTATCCTTCATAGGCTAGTTAGAACCAGTTTTTGTTTTTTGTTTTAGTATGTAAGAGTTTTATATTATTTATATTTGTAACTAATAGTTTCAACTATTTTTTAAAATGACATATAAAATTGTTTGCTTTTCTTTTTGGGTCATTAGTTATCCTACTTTGTATCAACTAAATTTTACAACTTTCTAATAAATTTATACAATTCTTTCAAAATGTTAAAACAATTAAGTTCTTATATTTAATCATAATTGCATCTCTATCTATGGAAATGCAAATGTTATACAAGTTTAAATTTTAATATAAATCTAAATTGAATTAGAACAACTGCTTGACTATTTAATTTTATAATAATATATGATAAAAGAAAAAAAGTTTTGTACTAAAATATTGATATATTTAATAATTTATACTAATTCTATAAAAAAGCTATAAAAGATTAAAATTGGGGACCGTGTCTAGGCACGTCCTACGTGCTAGTGAACCTAGAAAGACGCAATTAAAAAAAGAAATTAAGTGAACAAATTCTCCTTTAAAAAAAAGGACACAATTTGGCCTTAAAAATGGATTAATAGCTTTATATGTTCCTAAATTTTTAATATTATGACAATTTGATTTTTAAATTAATTTAATAGGTTAAAATAATCTATAAACTTTTAATATTATGACTATTTTGTCGTTGAATTAATTTATTAGGCTAAAATAATGATAGTCCATGCAATGATGCTATAAAGGTGCAGTACCATAGTGTAGCTAGTCAAGTGAGAAAATTAATGAGACAGTTATAGGGTAGTTTTGTTACAAGAAAAAAATAGCAAGGATAACGCAAGGTTAATATTATGAAGAGGAGCATCGTAGGACAAAGACCGTTATAATATTTTTCATTCAAATTTAACAATAACTATATATAAGACTAATTTTACTATTAACATTAAATCAAGAACTATTTTATCTTATTAAATTGATTCAATAACCAAACTGTGATCTGATATAAGTTTAGACATTTTGGAGCTATTAACTTTAAAAAATAGAGGGACAATTTTAATTGAATAAAGCGCACAGATTCCCTAAATTGCCGTCAAAAAGAAAAAGAATAAAAAAAGCCTTCCATTTTCCACCGGTAACTGCAAAGTCCGTTAAGGTCAACCATCTAATTCATGCCATGTAGGATAAACTCCAACTTCCCCATGACGAGTGAGTCAGTGAGCATGTGCACCACGTCAGACGAAGATAACACGTGTCAATCACAACCATTTTCCAATTTCATTTTGTTATTATTTTCTTTTTTACTTTTCAATTAATTAATTTTCTCACTGGTCCTAAAATTGAGAAGCTCCGCAGAGAGCTGTGCTTGTGGATACTGGAAACGCCATGGTGGTCTCCAAGGCGACCGACTCTGCTCCCAAACTCAGAGTCAGTCTTTCTCTCTCGATATTATACACAAATCGCTTATTTGTTTGGTTCTTGACTATCAAATGCTTTCACTCTGTTGATTCCTCTCTCGGCTCTGTTTTTCCTTTTCGCCGACGTTTTCTCGTATTTGATCGTAATCGGAATGATTGGAGTAATGAAAACGGTGATCGAGATCGGAAATTGGTTAAATCTGACGAATTTTATAATTGGAGGACCAATCAATGGGTTCTTCCGCTCCATTTGGGATTCGAATTGTTTATTTAATAACATTTTCAGAAAAATATCGATATATATATTCGGTAAACTGTATTCCTCATGTATTTTTGTATAATTTGATGAAAATTGTAATTTTTGTGCATGTAAATGGAATGGAAAACAGACAAGCGATGGTCTTGGGAACTTGGTGCAGAAGATGAATCATCTTAGGAAGCAAATTCAAACAGAGAGAACGGTTTCGATAAGAGTACGTATTCTTTATTTTCTGTATTTACTTATTTATTTATGGGCTAATGTGTGATTCTGTTTGATTGAATGCATTCAAATTTCGTGATTGTGGTGTTGTGTTTGAAAGAAGGCATTCAAGAATACTAAATGCAATTATAACATGAGTGATTGTGGTTGATACTTTGCTCTCAGGAAAAACTTGAGAAGAATGGGAAGAAACTAGAAACTCACATTTTGCAGATTCTATCACCAACATCTGCAAAGCATACTTCAAATGGGAAAGAAAACGGGAATGGTAACATGCTCCCTTGGAGAATTGAACACCCACTATGTAAATTCAATGGGTGTCCTCAGGGGTTTGGAGATAAAGACCCTGTTATTTGTCATGATATAGCACCCCCAGCAAGCACCAAGTTGACTTATGTTGAGAGGTTACCGCCTTATACAACATGGATATTCTTGGACAGGTATGATGGTAGTGTGGTGTGTTTGTGTTGCCCAATAGTGATTTCTGTAACATTTACATTCTATTAAATTGGAAAATTTTGTTTTTGTTTCTTGTATCTGAAATTTGCAATACACAGTACAGGAATCAGAGAATGGCCGATGACCAGTCAGTGGTTGGGAGGAGACGAATTTACTATGATCAGCATGGCAGTGAAGCGCTGATATGCAGTGACAGTGAAGACGAGATGCCAGAACGTGAGGAAGAGAAACGTGAATTTACAAAGGGAGAAGATCGAATTTTGAGGTGAGTTTAAACTTAGGAAGATGCTAGACTTTCAAAAATGATCTCTTTGTTTGCATAGAGGAACTTAAAGTAATGTACAATTGGGGCTTAGATTGTAGCGAGGAGCTTCTTTTCCTGAAAATGCCAGCAAGAAGATATATAGTATTTTTATCTAGGTGATTGTACCTCTTTCTGAGTTTATGGTAAGGACAACACTCCACTTGATATCTGGTTATGATTCATTCTTTGTCTTTGTTGAGTTGGCAGGACGATCTTTCGCGAGCATGGCGTAGGTGAGGAAGTTGTGAAAACTGTGAGCAATTTTATTGGAGCCACCACTTTGGAAATTCAGGTAGTCTGTTCTAGTGCACTTACTCATTACTATCTTTTGGAAGACAGTTAGGTCCTCCGCATGGTCTATAATTCCTAGACCCAAAAATGGCAAAATTAAGACATGACTAGCAATGTGTTAACTTTTGGTTTGCTAAGAGATGAGTATTATTTTGATGTTTGAAGGAACGGTACAACACAATCAAAGAAAAGAGCGAGCAGAAAGACGACTCGAATGATTCTGGAGAATCTGAACCTGAAAAGGGCATTTCGCTGGAAAAGAGTCTTACAGCTGCTTTGGATTCTTTTGATAATCTTTTCTGTCGGCGTTGCATGGTACTTGGTGTCATCCTACATTAAGAATGTTGTACTATTACACTATCTGATATAAGCCCATAATTATGTCAACTTCTATGCTTATATGCTTGCGTTCTATCCAACAGCTATTTGACTGCCGTCTGCATGGCTGTTCGCAACCCGTTGTTTACCCTGTAAGAAACAGTTTTCTGTTCCCCACCAACTTATAAATGGTTTAGTTCATTTGTTGATTCAGAGGTTGGCTTGACAGAGTGAAAAACAATTGTATTGGTCCGAACATGAGGACAGGAAGCCTTGCAGTGATCAATGTTACCTCGCGGTATGGCTTCTCTTTTGTCCTAGATGTTGGAAGACATGATCATTCAAGTATTTATCATCATTTTTTTGTTTGGTTAATTTTCTGCCTTGGCAACCTTTTCTTTGTTGTCTAATGCGAGTTATGCGAGCTTGCTATTTATTGTCCCTATGTGTTACAATCAGCATTTTAGTTCCATTTATATACCATTTTTATGAGATTTTATAGTCTAAATACTGTATCTGTTGCAGTTGAAAAGTGTCAAAAATTTGCAAGACCCCAATACTGATAATGTGCCAAGATTATCATCATCTACTGCTGAAGAACCTGGTGGCAATGGAACCAAGGACATCACAAGTGACGAAAGCTGTATTCCCCAAACAACTATCCCTGCTCAGTCAGACACAATTTATAATTCTGAAGTTGCTGCAGAAGCTCTAAACGTGGATGAATCTGTCATATACCACGAAAGCGTAGGGAAGCGAAAGGTCACGATGCATTCAGATGCACTGCCAGAAGACCTAGAAAAGATTTCCGATGAGGTCCAGTGTTCAAGTAAAAAACAGAAAAGATTAGCTGCTTTGGATGTAGAAACTGGAATTTCTGAGGTTAAAGATCTTAATTTCAATGCTGATAATACACACGACGATGTTAGTTCACATGGTGAAAACGAACTTCAGATAATCACAAAGAACTCTGGATGTGCTTCCGCTGATGAACCAGAAGACAATGTGGCAAAAGAACCAGAGGGCATTATGGAAGTACCTGTGTTGAAGCAGTCATTTGATTCCGAAGAAGGACAAGTTGTAGGGATGTCTAGCAACTCTGAGTGGAAACAAATGGAGAAAGAATTATACATGAAAGGATTGGAGATATTTGGGAGAAACAGGTAGATGTTTTGTATTGATACTATGTTACATTCCATGCTATGTTACATTGATCTTTCACTGCCTTACCCCTAATGTGCATAATGTACGACTCATTTTTGCAGTTGTCTTATAGCCAGAAACTTACTTTCTGGCTTTAAGACCTGCTTGGAGGTGTCCAGTTACATGCATGAGGGGGTAGTTTTAATGCCTCACAAATCTAACGTTGGGTCAACATTTCTGGACGAAAATGGGAAAACTGACACAGACTGTACAGTAAGCACCATTGTTTTGTAGTTATTATCGTCAATATTGTTTCTTTCCTATCTCTTCCATTGAAACTTTAAGATGTTTGAGCTAGTCTAGAAAGGAGCCTGTCTTGTTCTTTGGTGGTTGCTGCTGCTGCTGCGGTTTTTATTTTCTTTTGGGTGCCAACTCAAAATCAAACATTCTAGTCTGGTTATAGACCACTGAGCGGGGTGGAATCTGGACATGTTTCTTTGATGATACGGAGAGTAGGAGGTTATCAAGCTATTTTGATCCAGTTCATTCACCTTTTAAAAATTCAATACGCAATTCCCAATCAATATATGTTCGTCCATGTAATCCATATGCTTACTAGGTTAAGCCAATTTATGTTTGATAACTTGGTTCTGCAACACATAAGAAAACATATTTTTTAATTTCTTCTCCTTCTCTCTCTTCTAAGGACCAAGAGATGCCAACAAAGTCACGGTTAATTCGTAGAAGAGGCAAAGCACGGAAGCTTAAATATTCTACAAAATCTCCTGGTCACCCATCAATTTGGAAAAGAATTGCTGATGGTAAAAATCAGTCCTGTAAGCAATATGCGCCGTGCGCATGCAAATCTATGTGCGGGATGCAGTGCTCTTGTCTAAATAATGGAACTTGCTGCGAAAAATACTGTGGGTACGTTAAATTTCCTTTCTATAGGTGACTGTGATGTAAACAATAATTGCTTTGACGATATCCTCAAATGTTTCTCATTTGTCATTTGTCTTGGTCAAATGGCCTTCCATATGCAATTGTGTCTTACAGGAGCCTACTAACCTCTGGTCCTCTGATCTCTTAGGGGATATGGGGATGTATTCATACCATGTATCAGGGTTTACACAGTATGCGAAAAACACTGAAATCAGAATCTAAGCCTGAACCACTAACGTTTGGTTTTATGCAGTCCAACTAAATTAGTTATATCAGGTGGCAGAGCTAGTGAGGCCGAGAGGGAGCTGCCGCCCCCACTCACTTTTTGAAAATCAAAATTTGACCCTTTAAATTTTTTATCTTTTTTATTATGCCCCCACTGAGATTTAATATCTTCATAAATGCTATCACTGACTTTTAGAACATTTCCAATGCAATGCTACAATGATGTGCCAATGTCAAATATTGATATTTGAGTGTAAAACACTCTCCAATGCAATGCCATTTCTTATGCCAAAGTTGTTATATGCTAAATTTGGTGGCTTTTTATATCCTCAAAATACAAGGTGTATAGATATATTTATCGTTAATGAATGTTTGTAAACACTAGATGTGACTAAAATCATGTCAAAATAAGAAAGATATGCAAAACAAATATTTTTTATATAAGAATCTAACATTTCATAGCAAAGCCCTACCGGTAAGGTATTTTTCATAACATAAAACTCTTAATATGTATCTAGTAGTTCTTGAAAAATATTGTGACATAATATTTATGCTATTTATTCTTAAAGAAAAAATAGTGTATACCGCCCCTACTGAAGTGAAAGGCTGGCTCCGCCATTGGTTATATCATGCATTGAAATTTTAAATGAACCCATTACATGAGTTTCTTTGGGTTTTTCTTTTCAGCCAAAGTCCCACTACATGCACATACATCAAACAGTAAAATAAGAGAAAATTCTGATTCACAATTAAATCTTGAATTTTCAGGTGCTCAAAGAGCTGCAAAAATCGATTTAGGGGGTGTCATTGTGCAAAGAGTCAATGCCGAAGTCGCCAGTGCCCATGCTTTGCTGCTGGACGTGAATGTGACCCAGATGTTTGTCGGAATTGTTGGGTTAGGTAATGACACTCTTCTACTCACTGCAGTTACTACGTTGCTGTTGGATGTTTCTCCTCTCATTGAAGCTTTTTAATATCTAGTTTCTTGTAAAACCTTAGACACGGGGATAATTGTCATCATCACAAATCGGTGAAGGCAAAAAAATTAGGTAGCTTCTAAAAATTAATTCTTCTTGATAGGACGTCTAGATTATGTCCTCTTTCATGTTGGGGACTGATTACAGGTTTTAGACACCCGGGTATCTTGGAGCCTCATTTTGTTTCACTGCAAAGTTGTTTCATTTTGGAGGTTGTAACTAATTGCAGTTGCGGGGATGGTTCGCTAGAGGAGCCACCGAGACAAGGAGATGGCCAATGTGGAAACATGAGGCTCCTTCTGAGGCAACAGCAAAGGGTGGGGAATGAGCCTTTGTTTAATAAGTTGATGCTTCAATATGTGAAAGTTATCTTAAACTCATAATTCTTTGCCTCTTTTTTCTTTCAGATTCTTCTGGCAAAGTCTGATGTTGCTGGATGGGGAGCCTTTATAAAGGTTTGGAATTGGAGATGAATACCATTTACGTTACCTAGAAACTTTAGGAAATTTTTCTCACCAATTTGGATTACGTCATTTCAGAACCCTGTGAACAAAAATGATTACCTTGGAGAATATACCGGTGAACTTATTTCCCATCGAGAAGCCGACAAGCGTGGGAAGATTTACGATCGTGCAAACTCATCGTTCCTTTTTGACCTGAACGATCAGGCAAGATGGAACCCCCTCACTTAACAATCAACGTTTCTTTGGAATTTTGGCTTTGTCCAATGCTTTCCTACTTTCTCTGTTAATTTTCGTCTATGGGGTTCATATCTGTGCTTGGAAAGGCATGCTAAAGAATACTTCTATGCCTTCCTTTGCTATACTAATATTTGAAATCTAAAAGCAGATACCTCTTTGATTTTATTACCATTATTACACAGTATGTCCTAGATGCTTATCGGAAAGGAGACAAGCTAAAATTTGCAAACCATTCATCAAATCCAAACTGCTACGCTAAGGTATGAGAGTTTCACTTTATTCATTATTCATGGCAGTACTTAACGTTTGCTGACAAATACATGGGCCTTTGTAGGTCATGTTGGTGGCAGGAGATCATCGAGTAGGCATTTTTGCAAAAGAGCACATCGAAGCTAGTGAAGAGCTCTTCTACGACTATCGTTATGGGCCGGATCAAGCTCCTGCATGGGCACGAAAACCGGAGGGCTCTAAGAGGGACGATCCATCAACCTCTCAAGGCAGAGCAAAGAAACACCAATCTCATTGACGGTAAATATGGATTGCATTGTACATAACTTTCTGGAGGTTTCCCTCAAGGACGATATCACTAAAAGGAAGCTAGTAAGGGGGAAAAAAGGTTATACAAGCTTTATACATGTTAATACGCCTAGACATTTCCTATACCCTAGTTCGTAGTAGAACATGCATCAAGACCTCTATTTAAGTGAATTGACGATAAGGAGGAATGCTAATATTATTACATGAGCAATAAGCTAGAAAATTCTTCTAGCGCTTTCTTCAATTACAGCTCATCAATGGAGAGTTAGCTATTGTTGTTGTTGCAGAGGTATTATTATTAACTGTCCTTATAATAGCAAGGAAAGTTCGCTCCGTATCAAAATGACAGGGGCTTCTTCCTTTTCATTTACTATAATATGAAAGCTTATGTTGTCAAAAAGGCCCAATTTCTATTTGAAGAGGAGTAAGAAAACTACATGTTATGCCACTTTTAAAAAATGTTTATTTATGTCATACTTAAAAAAATTGTACCTCATTATCACTTATGTTATATGTTTAAATTATGCTATAATGCTAATATTTATAAAATGTAAGTTTCAAAAGACAGCTTTTATGAAATTCCTCTTTAATTATGATTACTATGAGATAACAACTATACAAGTCCATTTATCCGTAATAAATGGTGACCAAGAGTATTTAGGGTACGAGCTATCCGAGTCCAAGAGACTAATAAATGAATGATTCAATGAATAAATTATTAAAAAAAAATAAACAAATGAATTTACTGGTCAACACGCCTAAAACCAGTTGACCCAGATTTAGACTGCAAATAAGCATACAATAATTCGTTCCAGGAATCTGGAACACCAGGAAGACACCAATGACTGCAGTCTTGAACACTAGAAGAGTGTTGCTTTCCTGATCTTTTCCCATAGACAGAAGGATGACCATCTATTCTATATTCAGACAAAGCAGTTATGTTCAAAACAGTAACAGGAGTTCTCATCTGTTTTATAACCTCTTCAACTATCATATTTTTCTCAGTTACAACCCTGCTTGAAATTTCAGCAAGTGGCAGAGTAGCCTCTTTACAGTGCCCACCTGAATTCCATTGGCCTCCCCTGTTAAATGAATAATAAATTATATAATTTGACAATAAAGGGGTTAAGAATTTCATTAATGACGCATTGGATTTTGAGGTCAAACCTGAAATGCGAAGGTGCTGAACTTCTGAAAAAAACTTGGGTTTTCTGGGGATTGACGTATTTATCGACCCATGATGCCCATGTCGTTAAAGCTTTTCTGAAAGCTGTGGAAACGTCAAGGCGTGGATGAACTTGCCCCCCTTCTTGGTAGTAATTAATCCTGATATAAAGTTCCAAATGTTAAAAAAAAGAAAACTCGTCAAGCTATTGGTTAATAGACATAGCGATAATAAATCAAGACAAATAATCTAAATTTGACTACATTAAGACAAATAAAACCTTCTAATCTGAACATCGTAGCAAATTCGAGAGTTTGAGACATAACACTAATCTCAGAACAAAAGTTTATAGCTTTTTTTTTTTTTTAAATAAAATAAGCGTTAACGCTGATGTCTTTGCTCCTTGCGATGAGAAAGCTAAAAAAATTATTGCTAAATAATATATGAACAAGTTAACAATAAGGGAACTGCTATTTATCACTATCAGAAATGCAATTACCAGATATGTGGATGTATATTAAAACTGCTGCGTAACAAAATATGATCCAATTTTCCTAATTTGTTCCCATGTGATAATTTCTTTTGTTGACATAATGTAGCGAGCGTTGGTGATGAATTGCATTGCTGTAATGATAAAAAGGCAAAAGCTAAATCTCAAACAGTCTAGGCCGAGTACTCAAAGATTGGAACTAACCCAGCTTTAGTTTTGTAATGAGACCACCAATGTGCAGTGTTGAAAACAAGAACATCAGCTCCTTTCCATCTAGATGAGCCACGGTCAACAGAATCAATCCGCAAAGTCTGTACACGTTTCTGCCCTACTCTTGCCTTACCCTCATGAACCAAGAAATGGCTCACATAATATTCTACTGTACACTTGTAATCCTGCACAAACCAAACCACAAACGACTTTGGTAAGTATTAAGCATTGAAAAGCACCAAAACAAACACAATCAATGACATTTGCAGAGCAAAGTTTAGCAAGAGTTACCACAAATCTGAAACTATATTGTCCCTTGTCTTTGGTGATTCTTCTCCCGTGTGTCTCGTAGACCTTCTTTGGGTCCTTAATAGCTCCCATCAACAAGCAAAGCATGGATTCCCATTGATTCCTATTAATCGAATCTCCAACAAAAACTAGCCTTTTCCCTCTCATCAGCTCCAGCATTTTTGTGGCATTGAACCTACCCACAAATAGAATCAAGGACTTCAAAAGTGTAATCTTTTAGCTAAAAGAGGGTATCCCAGTACATATATTGCGGACAGTTTTGATGCATTGAACTCAAGGAACAATACAAACAAAGAATTTAGGACTTCAAAATTGCTGCTGCAGCTTTTTTTTTCTTTTTTTTTTCCTCCTTTGAGCCCAAATATTCCCCAAACCCACCTATAGAGGTTGCAAAATTGTTTTTTCATCTTCTATTTTCCCCCTTTTGAGTCAAGAAACTGCATTATGCCTAATTGAAGTGATGCCTAAGGAGTTCACTCACAATCTATAACCAATTTTTCAGTTTAAAATAAACTGAAAAGGTTGAAAAAAAAAGGTCATACCTTGGAATATTACAACCTTGTGGCTGCCATCTCAATTTCATGTAGCCCTTATCTGGTCTTCCATTACCCTGGCAATCAAAACCTTCATCTATAAAAGGACAAGAAGCATTTGTATACAAGGGATAATTCTCTTCATAAGCCCAGCTCCCTCTTGTAAAGTCACACTTTCCTCTCTTCTTCTCTTTAATCCTCTCAACTCTTGAAACCAAATCTTTTTTCACAAATGCAGGTTCTTCCCTCCTCTCCTCTACGACTTCCTTAAATAAAGTTTCTGAACCATTCTTCTCCTCAATCTTCTCACTACTTAAAACTCCAATTTTCTCATCACTAGTAAAGTCATCACCTTTATTTTCTTCATCATCTAGCACTTGGGACACACTACTCTCTCTCTTCCGATCACTAATAACTGAAATCCCAGAAATCCCAGAAACGTTTTCGGATTTCCTGAAGTGGGTATTGATCAAAATCGAGTCTTTAACTTCACTTGCTGAAGAATTTCCACTAAAACCAGTAAGAGTCTGAGGAGCGGTTTTTACTGGTTTGAGGCCCAAAGTGAGAGAGGAAGTGTTGAACTGGAGATGGGTCTGTTGAGGAGGAACCGAAGGAGTGGATTTTGTAACCCAAACGGTGAAGAATGTGATGAAGATGATTGAGGAAGAAATAGTGAAAGAAAATACCAACAATCTAGTGGGTTTGAAGGAGAAACTTTTTTGCCTGTCCATAGTACCACAACAGTACTTGGTTTGGTGCAAGCAAGGAAAAAGAAAGAGATTAACTTCTCAAAAAGAAGAAAATAATCCAAGAAAGTTTTGTTGAGATCGGTTATTAGGTAATGTCTTAATTGGTGACAGAGAATAAGAAGGAGGAAAAATATATATATACATATATATTTACAGTAAAAGAACTTTGAAGAGGAATGGACTCGTGTTCTGTTGGGACATAAGTTCGCTGGCTGGAGCAGGTGGCAATGGTTATTTGAGTAGTGTATTTGGACGATAATTTAAGGTATTTTTGTTTTGATATTTGAATCACAGTTTAAATTATTTTATATAGTATTTTTTTTTATAAAAATTTAAATCTTTATTTAAATACTTTATTTAAATACTTGAACCAAACAGGTCTTAAATTTTTATGAGAGAAAATATTATAGTAAAATAATCTAAACTGTGATTTAAAAGTTTAAACAAACATATTCTATGAAGCGCAAAGTGGGTGCCTATTGACCAAAATGCCCTTTTTTTTTTTTTTAATCTTGGCCTGCGCTTTTTGTTAAGATTTTTTTAAAAATTTTCTGACTCTTTTGCGACGGATTTTATTCAAGATAAAATAAAATCTGGCTATACCTGTTTTTTTGTGGCTGTGGATATTCATTTTTTTTTTTTCTGAATTATAAAAAAAATCATATATCATGCAAGAAACATGAAATTACTGGCATGTCCTCAGTCCTCACATCATTCACAATGGTAGTGTGGTCCTGTCCCCATACTTCCAATTATTTGCGTCAGTTTAATCTTCTTAGGTAGTTTTTTTTTTTTTTTTTTTTTTTTGAGATTCTCTTCTTGGGTAGTTATCACTTACGAAATATTAATAATAATGATTATTTGATTTTCGTGCTTTGTTTTTTTTTTTTTCTCAAGTTCTTAAACCTACTTTCTGTTTTACCCCGTAAGGATTAGCTGGTGATAAATTTTAAATATTGAACCATAATTCAAATCGATTCACATCACAACGAATCCAAGTGCCAAAGATTATCTATCACGAAACTACTAAAATTTGTTTTATTTTTTTCCCATTTGCCTCAAATAGAAATTAATTGGAAATAATTGATATCTCATCACATCCTTAAAAACCAATTGCGTATTTAAATAAATCCTAACCCAATGATATTAAAAAAAATCCCAATAAATATTTGGTAATTTGCCTTAATGAATTAAATAGATTATCTTCACCAGGTTTGTTTCCAAAAGGGGGCTTCTTGCCTTGTTAAGTTATTACTCTAAAAAGAGAATATCATATCATTTCCTAGTTTATTTTTTTAGTTTGAGCAAAAATTCTCCAAATCAGATTCTCCTTCTATCTCGACACCTTTTCTTTTGCTTGAGTTATTTTTCATAAAAGCTGCTCCACTTCTTTTTTTTTTTCTTAGATGTCGTTTGTTTAACCAACTTGAAGCAAAAAGTTTTGGTCCAAACCGGTTTTATTATCTCGTTTTTTCTTATAAAATTTTTTTAATTACAATTCAATGTTCAGTTCGAATCATTGAAAGTCTCAATACCATGTGTGTGTGTATGTTTTTTTACGTAACACTAGTTTTAACTTGAGTTTTGCTTTCGTGTGATGCTGACGTGTCTGAATTATGAAACAAAACAGACAGACACATTACATGCCATAGCACGAGAATCGAATGACTAAAAAAACAAGAAGAAATACATGTAAGCATGGCAATATCGTAATTCCATAACCGATGTCACACAATGTTGCACGTTGGCGTGCGTACTAGACATTCCCACTAACAACGACAAGTTGGTTAAACGACAAAGACTGCATGGCAATATCCTTTCTTATGTCATTCCTGTCCTAGGAATTAACCACATTCACATGATCACCCACTCTCTTTTGATTTTTTTGATGCTTCTTGTTGCAAAGCAGAGAATTTATGTGAAAAATTAAAACAAAAAAAATCATAAATAGAGGAAAAAAAATTACTAAACTCATAAAAATTATAATAAAAATGCTAAAGAGTCTCAAAATTTGCTAATAATTAAGTCCTAACGTAATACATCATATATATAGGTATAAATAAAACCCTATGGGCCAAAAAATATAAACTAAACGACCCAACAACAACGGTCCATCACAGATCTCATGAAAAATCTCACTTTTATTTTTCACCACAATTTGTCGCACGCACCACAAGCTTTTTGGGTCTGGCCAAACCCCGATCCCTCCGTTACCACCACAGATCTCATGAAAAATTTCACTTTTATTTTTCACCACAATTTGTCGCACCACGAGCTTTTCGGGTCGGGTCAAACTGAATTCGGGTCACCATACTCCAACACTTGTGTTGTTCATCATGTTTGCACCAGAAATTATTTGTTGTAGACTTGCCCCAACTTCCCACCTTTCTGATATTAGGCTTTCAAGTCTTTGATTTTTACATTTAAACCCCTCAAAAAACCAAAAAAAAAAAAAAGGCATAGTTGCAAGTATAGCCTAGCCTCTCACTTCATACAAGGTGTAGAATTACCCTCAAGTCCCAAAAAATAAGTCTGTGTTTTTAAAGTCATTTCTTGAAGAAATTGCAAGTAAAGGAAGGAAAGAAAGAAAAGGAAAAGAGAACACGGACGTCCCAAGAGTCTTTAACATGACATGATTTGTGTTGTTGAACAAATAACAATGATATTAAATGAAAACGCTGCATTCCAAAAATCAAAATTCCGTACAATACAGATGCTAGATGCTCTCAAATCACATTTCACAATCTTTTTCTTTCTCATCTGTGCCCCTCTAGAAGACTGCCTCAACAAGGGCGTGCTTCTTCTTGGGGTACCCCATACCAATGAGGCAGTTAAGATACACCCTCCCATCCTTCACAGTTGCTGCGGTTGCCACTCGGTGGCGAGGCCCGGAGAACGTGGCCACAACTGAGGCCGTCTCCCACCCGTCGGAGCTCTCCACTAGCCTGGCAGAAGGGTTGCTGCCAGCAACCACAAGTTGAGTTGGAGATAGCAACTCAAGGCCATCTCCAAATGTCAATGGACCTCCAACTACCTTAACTAACTTGACTACCTCCTCTCCCTTTGACAAATCGATCTTGAGCAAGGTCCCACCAAAAGTATGAATCACTAGCAAGAACCCATCTGGGTGATAAACAATCCCATTAAGTCCTACCAAGTTCTTGTACCACTCTTTGGCAGTGAAGAGAGGGCTTCTTATGATGGAAACCAATTTCCCATCTACTCCAACCTTCCATATTTTGCTGGCTTTGACATCAGTAACATAGGCAATACCTTCTGCGTCCACTGCCACGTCATCCGCGAAGGTTTTCCCATCACCTACATCCCATCAAAGCACCAGAATTTATGAAATGCGTAAAGCATATTTGGGAGTAAATATCATGTCTGTATCAGCATAACAATTATTACCTTAAATTAAAACCAACACCTAATATATATATATATATATGTATGTATATATTTTGAAGCGCCAACAACTAATCTATTGAGATTAATTTTATTCTTATTCTTTAAGGTATTACCCGTGTGATTTTACAGGCTTGAGACAACAATGATACAATCCTTTTTTTTTTTAATTTGAGGTGGATAATTTATAGTGTGTTTGGCAATTGAGCCGTTTAGAAGAGACGTTTTACCTATTAATCACAACTGTAAATAGTATAAAACTTTTATATAATACAGTAAAAAGTTATAGTGTAAAGCTCTCATTTGTTATAATTCTCAAATCAAGACTATTAGTCCAACCGTTCTTTCAAACGATCTTTAACCAAAACTTTAGTTGTTATTGTGTAAAGATCTCACATGTTACAATATCAAAAAAAATTAGATACAGTATAAAGCTTTCTTATACTACAACGTTTTTAATTTAAATTGATTCAAACCACATTTTTTAAATGCTGGATTAAACTCCGTAACATAGAAGTATGCAATTCTAGTTACACTTCAATTGCGTTTTGTTTCACTGTTGGACAGCAAACTAATTAATGAAAGAAGAACAAATTCACAACCAGAACGATCTTTCTCTTCCTCATTTGCATTTTTTTTTTTTCAATCAGATTGGACCTACCAATAAATTTGATGGCATCATAAATACCTACTACGACTGCCTTTTGACTGACAACAGGATTCACGCCAAAAACTATTTTGGTCAACTGCTTTAAGATCCTACAACAAACTTTATGTCTCTCTCACCTGGGTACATTCCTAGGATTCATCAAAAATAACAATCTGACATTTATTACACGTAACAAAATCATTCAAAAACAATACAATTCTAAAGACATTCATTTTTAGTGGTCACCACAAACAACATTAAAATCCCAAGAAATCATCTCCAAGTTATATGTCAATAGACAGTCCAAAAACAAGATGATTCTTGAACCAAGATGTCAACTTAACGTCAAACGGTCAACGACCGAGATCTTTGATTAAAAAAATCCCAAAAAAAGGGCAAAATTTAACGTCAAATTCCAATTAGAGTCGCAATTTTTGAGTCCAAGACGTTCTTTTGACTCGACTTTGGGAGGAAAGAAAACACTAAAAAAAGGTAAAAATAATTAGGAAAAAAATCAGATCAAAACAAATAAACGGCCGAGATCTTTAATCAAAGATCCAATGAAAAGGGCAAAACTGACCAGGAGTGCTGAGCTGTGTGAGGAACAGACGAGTCCACGTGGACAAATCATAGGCCAGCAACGCGCTGTATCGGTTGGCGAGGACGTCGGCGGCGACCACAAGGAGGCGATTCCTCGGCGGGTCGAGGACGAGTCCGAGGGAAGCGTTGCCGGCCAAGTCAACGTCTTTGACCAGCTGGATTTCCTCGAGGACAGTGGAGGCCGGAGAGCGATCGTGGTCGTGGTTGTCGGGGACGGAGACCTGAGAGACGCCGCCGGAGAGGGAGGAGATGAGGAATCGGCGGCGGAGAGGGTCCCACTTGGCGCACTCGCGGAGCCAGCCGGAGCTGTGGTAGAAGTAGACGTGGGTGGGGGGTTGGGCGAGCTCAAGGGAGACGAGGTAGGCGATGGGCATGGCGGAGATGAGGAAGAGAAGGAGGAGGGATTTGGTGGAGCAGAGACTAGAACAGGCCATATTTGCTGGTTTGGTTATTGGTTCCAGAGAGACAAATGATAACACATCAAGTTAAGAAGAGGAGAGAAGAGTTTTTGGTTTTTGTAGGTGGAGAGCAAGTGAGCGAGCGGGGGAAGAGAGAAGCTGGGCTTTTTTTAATTTTAATTTTTTTTTGGGACCAAAAATTTGATCTTTGGACACTTTTTTATTTTAGAAAAAAAAAAAAGTTTTGAGGGTTTTTGCTCCAGTATTGCTTTCATTTCTCCTAACTCTTAAATCTTATCAAAATCACTTTTTGATAGGTACTTAATGGCTGAAAAAAATACAGTGAAAGGTATTGTTGTGTTTTTAAAGTTGGTTTATTTAATGAAATAATACACAAAATAAAGATAGCTAATAAAACAGTGCTAATAGGTCCTTAAAAAAAGAGCACTAACAGGTTTTTTTTTTTTTTTTTTCATATGCTATCAAAGAATTTTCCTTCTTTTAGATTTGTAGATGAAGAACAAGGGAAAGAAAGTGACCATATTCGATTGTTACCTGGTTCGACCTTTTTTTTTTTCATGTTTTGGCTTCAAATTTGATTGTTGGAATAGAATTTTTTTGATAAATTAAAACATATATTTAGTTAAATTATACATTTTGAATCGTTGGATCTATATATTTTAGCTATGAACTTATGTTACAATTTTAGTGTGACCTCATGATTTAAAGTAGTGTATCATTGGTAACATAAATTTTCATTTTGTGCTACAAAATTTTTTCTTTCTTTATTAGGGGAAAATCTTGATTGTTGGACTGGACTTGGAATAAGAGAGCGGTTAGCACTTGTGAGGAGGAAGATGCTAGTTTCTTCCGTTAGCCAACCGGTGGACTTTTTTTTGTCTTTACATTATGTTATGTATCACCATTGTAATTTAACCATAATAAAACAATATGTGTGACATATTATGGGTCGTGGTCATATGATCATAGTTATACCCATTTTTTGCTCAAGGTTTTAGGCAGGAAGCTTTGTTTTATGAATAATACTAAAAAAAAAAAAAAAATGGAGTTGGCAACCTATCGTTGATCGATAACTATTGATTGACAATAGCATTTGCACGCTGCCTAACTAGCATTGATCAATATGTTTCTGGACAATTAGCATTAAGCTCCTCACTCCTCACTCCTCACAACTCGCAACGTGGAAAATGATCACTTTAATTATTTAAAGGGATTAAACTCCTCAATTATAACTATGAACGTTATAAATCTCCCAACAGCTACAGCAAAAAACAAAAATTACTACAATATAAAGCTTTCATATATTACAATTTGTAAACTTAAAACGTCAGTTATAACTGAAGTTTCAAATGAAAGCTTAGATTCATATTGAAATTTCTGATATTAGGACTATATATATAAGCCTCGATAAAAATCACACGTCTTTCTTTGTGTATTGACAGGGCAATAAAATAAAATGATTTAGACACTGGATGCCGGATGGATTCCGGGCTATAAGCTGTCGTTATCCACGAGTCACCCAACGCACTCTTAACCGGACCCATTCTCTCCAGACCCACACCAGTCCACTTTTTCGCGGGTGAAAGGGGAAAATTCTGTAAATTCTGAAACTTACTTCTTATGAATGTATTGTGATAAAACTTAAAACATGTAATATGATAGGATTTTTGTCTTGACTTTAACTAATAAATGTATAAAATTCTAAACAGCTATAACAAAAAACAAAAAGTTACTATAATGTAAAACTTTTGTATGCTATAATATTTTTAACCAAAATTAATTATAACCATATTTTTCAAACACCTTATAAATAATAGTATGACATAATTTTTTTAAGTATGACATGAATAAACAATTTTCTTTTTATGTCACATTTTTTAAAAATATGAACCAACTCTCAAGTCTCATCTAAGAGGGAGAGAGTTTCTAATGCCTCACCAGTCACACTAGAACAGAGAATTGCTGTGATACAAATACATTACGGGATACACGATACATAAAATACATTACATGAAGAACATAATGATTTATTAAGCCCTTGCATTGTCAGAGTGAGTTAAAACGTACAAATAATTATCCTCGAGAGCTTTTTATTGAAAACAATCAGCAGAGACCCCTTTCCTCCCAGGTGCAAGTCATAGATGCTCATGTTAATTGTCATAAAAAAATTTTGCCACTGGGGGTGCTCTAAAAATTTGGGGGCCGTACAACAATTTGGTGTGCACATAGACCACAGGCTATCATGAAGTTCATCACGAAAAAAAATTGGCATCATCTGGGTGTTACAGCCTTAATCCTTGGCAGCCAAACAGACAGGAAGTTTACTCTGCAACATGTAAATGATCAGACTAATGAAGCTTAAATAAATAAATAATAAAATAGTAAAATTAAATTTACAAAGCCACAACAGAAAGTGCAATAATGCACTTTTTTTCCCATAGAAGTGCCCTTATATTATAGAACAATGGGAACAAAATTTTTTTTATTAGGAAATATGATAGAACAGGGCCTTTGAGGCAATGTTTTAAATTGCACAATAGGGTATTGAGGGGTTTTCCTTTTATGAGGCGAGGCGTAAGCCTTGTGGCATTTTAAGGTGTAAGCCTCAGTATAAAACAATATAAGAGTTCAAAGAACATGAAAATCAAGCATTTAAAAGCAATAGTCATAAATCATAACTCAACAACTTAAAAGGTCATGTTTGTACTCGGTAAAAATTAAGTCTAAATTAACAAGTTTCATAAGCAAGAAGTCTTGAATAAACAAGTCCTAAAATAAACTTGTTATGACATCTACTTCAAAAGTCACCCAAAAGTCACCCCCACTAAATTCAATCTTTATAGAAAACCAATTTTTGGGCTCAATTTAAACTGATTTCTCTTGTCTAGGCCTTGGTCTATAAATTTACTTCAGTCCAACTAATCATAAACCGAAAGAAAGTGAGGACTTAGCCTCTGATTATGCCTTGAGGCGTAACTACGCCTCAAGGCCAGCCTCAATTATAAGAGGCGTAAGCCTCTTAGATTCAGATTGAGGTTTAAGCCTCAATGCGAAATTTGTGCGCCTCTCAGTGAGGCAGGCCTCAAGGCGCAAATATATTGCACAATTTTATACCATGCTTCGTGGTTTGTGCCATGCAAATGCAAACACAGCTGAAGCGGAATTACTGGATTTGTAAGTTTGCACATTTTCAATAATTAGTTTGCATTATTCAACCAATATCTCGTAGATAAAAGTTGCAAATTTAGAACCTTGTTCCAACTAGCTATGAAGTATGAACATACGGCTCCTGACTTTCAATCAGCTAAATAGCCAAAGTTTTGGTAAAAAGAAGAGACTTCATGAAAAGCAATGTTATTTTTACTAACTTCAGAGACTTTGTAAGTCATAAGACTCGTAACATGAAGAAACTATGGAAGAACTTACCACAATAACGACCTTGGCCACAAGTGGTGTCCTCCATCTTCCAAATTTGACATCTCTGCACCTCCACCTCCACTGGCAGCAACTGCTTTGGTTACAGAATCTGCCGCTGCAGCTTCTACGCCTGAACTCTCTTTGCTCGCATCAGTATCTGCATTTAAATCAGTAGCATTTGACACACAATATCTCTGCAGCCATCTATCAGTTTCCCAGAGCACATGCATGATGCTCTCTCGTGCGGCGTACCCATGGCTCTCAAAGGGAAGAATAACCAGGCGGCAAAGAGCACCATGACCTTTCAGAGCATTAAAAAAGCGATCCGACTGCGTAAGAATGAGAACACAAAGCAGTTAGAGAAAGAAATGGCACCATAAGCTTGCAACCTCTATCTCTTGGAAACAAAGAGGCAAGATACTTTTACCTGCATGGTTAAAGTTCCTGGGTTATTATCTTCTTCTCCATGGATTAGCAAAATTGGCTTCTTGATTTTGTTAGCCGACATGAAAGGACTCATCTCCACGTAAGTATTAGTTGCCTCCCAAAGGGTTCTGTCTTCGTTCTAAAACCAACAAATTGAAGAATTCAGACCAAACAGCAAAATATGAAACGAGGCAATATCATGGCAACATAAAGTACTAATTTATTAAGAATTGGTTATTTCCCATGCTTAAATCTCCAGAAAAAGAAAAAAGAAGGAACAAGAAGAAGCTAGGCAGTTAAAGAGTGTCCCAACCTGAAAACCAAATGGAGTAAGTGTTCTGTTGTAAGCACCAGAGCGAGCAATTCCACAACAGAAAAGATGAGGAGCATGAGCCAAGAGGTTTGCAGTCATGAACGCACCATAAGAATGTCCTCCAACAGCAATTTTGTTTGGATGAGCCACCTTAATAAGCATAAAACATGAAGACTTCGATTCAAAAAATTTACTTTTAAACCATGATAACAGAGTAAGAAATAACAATGAAGCTTACTCCACGTCGTAAAACTTCCTCCACAGCAGCTTCTGCACTAGCAACCAATTGCTCCACATATCTGATCATAACATGTAGGTTAACTTGATTAGATTTTAAGTGACAAATTTTAACATGCAATTACAAACAAAAGGACATATTTTAGCGAACAAAAAAATTACCGATCATTTGCTTCCTCATCACCCTCGCCAATGATTGGAATTGTTGGTCCTGCTAGAATAGCAAACCTGCAAGACTAGGAGCAGTAAAGAATTGGTCGAGCATTTAAGACGTGCTATATTGTTACAAGGCGTGATGTAAAACAAGGTAAACCATGCCTTCTAGCAAGCCAAAGGAGGGCTGATGTGGGACCAATGCCAGCAAATTCATTAGGAGAGCCACGGACTTGGCCAGCAGCATCTTTGCTTTTGAACTCCCCAGGATACGACCATATCAGGCATGGAAGGGGTCCATCTTTTAACGGATCATATCTAGGTGGAAGGTACAGTGTTGCAGTAAGTTGTACTCCATCCTTTCTCTGGTACCTGACCATCTCTTTCTGTAATGATGCTAACTGTGGATAAGGATGAGGGAAATTCGTAATTTGACATGCTTTCTTTTCTGGCCAGCTCAGTAGATAATATTGGGTGTTTTCAGTCTTTGACTCCTTAGAAGTCAGTATTTTCAGCTCATCAATGAGTAGATCTCCTTCTTTCTCATCAGACATTAAGGCAACAACGGTCTCGTAATATTTTTCTTTGTCACTCTTCCATATACGCTCTTTGTCTCCTGTGTTTCTGAAATAAATTGGCTTAGACCACTATTGTGCCAATGAAACTTTAGAGAACAGAATATCAATAAATTTTCTGAAGCACCTACATGTCAAATAAATCTAGGAATGGGATGTTTCCTTCTGGTGTAGCACCATTTCCATTAAGTAAAAGATAAGTGCCTTCATCATTTTCCTTCTTTATCTTCGCAATCACGTAAGTCCCAGCAGGAGTTCTCCGCTGCATGGGTGACCCAGGATCAGAGTACACGTCTTCTGATGATCTATCAAATAGGATACGGGGGCTGATGTCCCTTGATCCAGGGGATATTACCCATGTTTTTATTCTTCGTGTTTTATACCATGATTCATAAACTAGAGCCAGTGAATCATCACACCAAGAGATGCCTCTGTAAGGATGAAAGTAATAATAGCATAAAAGTAGATACCAGGTAAAAACTTATGAGCATTAAAGAAGACGAATAGCCCATATTCATACCCATAACGAAGATCAAGCTTGTGCAAGACTTCTGGCTCTTCACCGTCAAGTGGATCGGCAGGCTGTGTATAAATTATATCACGTGGAGAAACTTCAACTTTAGCATCTCCTCCATCTTGAGTCTCAACCCTAAAAATCTCAAGAGCCAAACAGTTATCCTTCCAAGATAGTACATGGAAAAGCTACGTACAAGTTAGATTCAGTTCAATCATACAGAGTTGCGTGCCATATATAAAGTGTCCAAGTATAAATATATTCTCTGAAATGCATACCAGTAAAGAGTAGATGGTTTATCTGCTCTCCAACTCATAGAGCGCATCCCTTTTCTCACACTGTTGAAAGCAATTGGAATATCCTCCGCTAAGGGCAGATCGCAAAGCTCTCTAACAAACCTACCATCAACTGTCCAGATATCTACCTTCTTGGGAAATCTTCCACATGGTACAATGAAAGAGTATGGCCGGTGAATTGAACCAATCAAAATATACTTCTGATCAGGGGAGGGATCCATTGATGTATATACAGCTGGAGGGCCAAATTCCTTCACCATCCCATCCAAGGAAGCCAAAACGAGTTGACTCGTAGCATAGTAGTCAAACAAGTCTGCATCATACTCATCCTTAAGCAAATCCTGAAAAGTTCTAACTTGAATAACATTCTTTTGCTCATTAGATTGAATCTTCGGGCCAAAGGGAATAATAGGTTTCTTTGGAGGGTCCCTCCTAGACAAGGGGATGGTGGAAACTAATAGAGTTGAGTTATCCAGCCAAACAAAGTTGTCAAAAACTGCATTCAAAAAGATATCTGGATTCTCAAACAAAGGTCTAGCTTTCCCTGTTTCCACATCAGCAACCCATACTCTGAGCTTGCTGCTACTGTTATCCTCCTCATCAAATCGGATGCTGAAGGACAAATGCCGACCATCCGGTGACCAGGTAACAAAATTGATCTTAGCACCATCAGGGAAGCCGTGAACCTCTCTCTCTGGGCCTAAGGTACCATCAGGCATCAATTGATGGATCGCAATGCCCGTGTAGAACGACATACGACTCCTTGTATTACATTTTCCATCAATACGAATACCAGCCAACTTTTCTTCCGGTCTTGCTAGTTCTGCCAAAGGAGGTAAAGCTCTCCGCTTGAGAAACAGTATTTTGTCCCTGAATGGCGAGAATGACAATGCCGGTAGAGGTGGCGCATCAACAATATCTTTAATCTCTGGCGGAGGCTGGCGATATCCAACTTCCCCCGTCAACTCATCTATATTTAAACTAAGAAAATGTCACAAGCTGGATATGATAGTTGTATTTAACAAGTAATAATTGCCATGCAAAGATCAAGTTAAATCAGTCCTGCCCATAAGTAAAATTGGAATCTGTTGAAATCATGGAATCAGTATAGACCCATATATTATCAGAACAATCATTGTCTAATGTATATTGAAATAAAGAACTGGTTCGGTAGGGGAAAACATTGTTATTTTTAACGATAATTAAAAACACACTACCAATCATGCAAGTTTCATCACAATTACAATTTACACTAATAAGAAGAAAGCTCGATATATCAACCCAACAATAGCAAATGGAAAGCCCAATTTAATGGCAAAAATTGTACATATCTAATCTAACAAATTTCTATATATAGTTGGATAAAAGCATGGATCACCTCAATTATTATCACAATTGATCAAAGAAAAAAGGATCACAGCAAGAAATTCATAAACTAACGAAAAAGCGAAAAATATGATGACGATAAGGATGATCTATGACATTGCCACGCAAAGATCAGTTCAAAATACTTTTGCCATGAACACAACTAAAAGCCTGGTGACCAATCATGAATATATTTTCTGTGCAGATAAAACGTAATAATACAATAAAATCCATATATTCCACTTTCACAAACAACCGAATCTTCAAAGATATTCACTTTAAAAAAAAAGTGACAAGACAACGGAAAAAGTCTATACTTTCAATTCAATTCATCTTTCTTCTTTCCAAATTCCGACGTATTTAAGTCTTTACTTTCAATTCAATTCATCTTTCTTCTTTCCAAATTCCGATGTATTTTTAAGTAAAATCCTTCAAACTTCTAACACAAAACATCAAAATCACTTCCACATCTTCCGAAAATCAATATTCATACGAACAGAACCGGAAATCGGACTATCAAAAAAGAAAAACTTTCACAATCGACATTCCAAATCCGAACAGTACCTTCATCTTCAGCAAGAGTCGGGGCAGAAGAAGACGATACGGAGCCATTGGAGGCTCCGCCATTGCCGCCGTTCTCCGCGACGACGGCGTTGACGGAGACGAGGTGGCGAAGCCTGGCAGAGCCGGTCATGGTGACGGAGGCGTTCCTGACGGCGACGGAGCTACGGCGGGAGAAGGCAGAGATGAGGGGGAAGAATTGAGCTGGTTTTAGAGAGAGAGAGAGGGGAGAGAGGGAGAGGAGAGAGAGACGCGGATAGAGTTTGTGAAGGCGCATCATTCGTTGATATTCTTTTGATATATATTTTTTTTTACTTTGAGCTTGGGGGACACTGTTGCTATGAGTAGTGCAGTGCGCTTTTAATAATACCGTACCGATTCTATATATGTGACGTCCAAAATTAAAGATCCATCATTTTTTTTTTTTTTGAATTTGTCTTAACTTTTTTCCTGTTAACACATAACCCTTGACCAATTGTTACCTCAAGAAAAATGAAAATATAAGAATTCAGTTTATATCATAAAGATATTCTTTTATATAAAAAATCCATTTTTTTTTAATTTCAAAAGAAATCTAATTATTTAACAATAAAGCATTTTGTAATCCAAAGTATTTCTTTTTTAAAAATGAAATCTAAGTAATTATTACCTCAAAAGAATTTCTCCCAAATAAGCAATCTTGTACAATAGGAAAACAAAGAAATTTTCTAAAGAAAATTATGCATGGAGATTGTGGAAACTAAAAAGAGAATATGACAGTTTAACTCGAAAAAGACATTTGATTTTAAACCTGAAATTACTACTCAAGTCTCCATAGAAAATGACATTGGATTTTCATGGGAGTTTCTTCTTAACCTTTACGTGTATAATAGAAGTTTGTTGAATGTAATGATTCTGATATAATCTAGTGAAAATAAGTTTTTTGTGAAAAACATATTAAACTATTTTAATCTACTTAATTCTCACCAGACGTGTCACTCCAATGACAAAAAAAAAAGTTCTATTTTATCATTATATTTGTAATTTGTGTATCCAGAGTCAAAAAGCTTATTGATGTCCAGAATACTTGATGATGAAACAGTTGTTTGGTTATGTGACACCCGTTATTCTCCTAACAAGTATTAAGGTAATTAAATTAATTTTTAGTGTATTAATAAAAAAAAAATTGCTTCATTTAAAATTTATTTTACAATATTTATATTAATCTATTTTAATTTTTTAAAAAAATTCTCCTATATTTATTTAGTATGTTTACTGAAAAGCCTTAGAACTTCTAATAAATCTCAAAAATGTAATATTGGCATTATGTGCGTTAAAGTCTCCAGATGAGATATAAGGATATCTTTTCCAACTACTCTTGACCCTCATTTTCTTTATTTCCTCCGTGACATACTTCAACATGTCTCCTCCATAATTGCTTCTATCACTTCTCTTCAAAGACTTCATCTTTTCTTCCTTTTTCTTCCACAGTTCCCACACTCTTCTTCTCATTTCTTTGCTGAAGTAAAATACTTAGAGAACTTCTTCAAGGCAACCATAAAAATCAGCCATCATCACCTCCATTTGAGCAAAAATTTCAGTCATACCGAAGTCAATGAACCTGTTTTGAAGCCATTTCAAGCTTTCAACTAACCATAATCCGAGGTTAGAATCTTATGAACAAATTTAGTCTTTCATTTATAAATTTTCTTTTATACTAAAGGATTATTCAAATTTGCGTTCTTAAACCTAAGTATATGTTTGTTGCTATTTTGGAGCATATGTATAAAGTCTAAGTGTATATGTCCTAGACAGAAAATTTATATTGTTAAACTTTGTAATACCTCTATGGGCAGTGGCGATTTCTTGAAATTCTGGGATTAAATTAAAATGAATTTTATAAATTGGTTTGCATATTTAAAAAGTAGACATCCTAAGCTTTCTAACGAGCTATCATAAACCTAAATTGGAGTTTTTTTTTATTTTCTATGAATTATTCAATTTTTGGATTGGAAACTAGTAAACCTGTCAGCTTGTTATGGTATACTAGCTGCTAACCTGAACCAAGAACCCATCTTTGCTCACCACCTAATTCTTTAATGTCTTGCAACCTTTCCAATATTATCCTAAGTGATTGATCAATCTTATTAGGGGCTAAAACATATAGATTACTTTTTTACATTTTATATTGTGTTAGGACAAAAATTGTTTACTGTGGTATTCAAAATAGATTTACATAAAAGCTTTAATGGCATACTAATAAGATAGGTTTACACATGATTTATTTATGAATGTAGTTGTATGTTGTGCTTTAGTTTTAATTGTCCTTATGCACGCCTTAGGATCAAGGGAGTATGGAGCTAACGTTAATTGATTCCAGGATTAAAAGATTGTTGATAAGCTTTAAAGGTAGGGATTCTATTACTCATCTTTTGTGAGGTTTTTATGGAATTAAAATTGATTGTTTTACCGCAAGACATATATATATCTATGTTGAACTGATATTATATGAGTATCATATATGAAACTATGACATGGACTCGTCTTGTATTGTACGGCGAGGAACATAATGAATTGACACATGTTATAAATTGAGAAGCATGGTTAGGAAAACTGACTATTAATAATAATTGAATATAGAGAAATGGTGAGACGTGAAGAGGGCGGCGGTTACGTCTTTGGGCATGAATACCCTAAAAGGTAAAATAGGGGGAAGGTGATGACATTTCCTTGGGTTGAAAGTCCCATAACACACTGTACAGGAATCGACTTGGTGAGGACTCAGGGCTTGATGTCCCCTTACCGGAACACCCTTAAAATGTTTAGAGGGTGATCAAGCGTGCCCATTTGGGTTTCGATGAGTTGAGTGATACTCTATTGAACGTGGGTACCTAAGAATAATGATGAACTATAATATTTGTATATATGTATATATATGAAACTCGGTAATGATTAACTATGGTATCTATGGAATATGATTATAATAAATCTCATAATCTGAATAATGATGAGTATTAACTAACCATGCAGGTTTTATTGTGGTAATGATAAAAACCTAAAGGTAAGTAATGGTTTTCTCTACTGAGCATATTGTTGCTCATTCTCTTATATTTTTATCTTTTCAGGACTCATTAAGTGTGAGGTGGCTACGAGAAAAATAGTTGAGAAGTGATGTAGCTATATTACATTGGGACTGCTTCAATTATTAAGAATCTTCTTCATGTTAATGTAAGCATCAATTGTTACTTTCTGAGACTGTATTAAAATGTGTTGAGCGTTAAAATGATGATGACGACAGTTTATATTATTAAATTTAAGGTGCTACATTAAACTGTGGTTTAATTGTCGTTTATATTTTTATTTTTGATTTGACAGTTTTCATTTAAGTCCCAGGCAATTTTATTTTTAAGGTTTTACTTTTATTTCTGATTTTTATTTTAATTCATTAAAAACTGTTAACCCCCATATAGGGGCGTTACAGAATTTTTGGTATCAGAGTCTAGGTTCGGTTAACCTAGGGAGTGTAGCACCACTTTAAAATATATATATATATATATATATTTTGAGATGGTTTTGAAGCTGAATTTTCATTGTTATCATCAAAATGAACCTTCACATTGATTTATACAGTCTAGAAGGATGTAACATGGAAAGGTCATAGAATGAAAATACTAACGGTTATACGAGTACAATAACTATATAGAATGAAAGTATTAATAGTTACGAGGGAATAATAATTATATGGAATGAGTTTATACGTAGAATATTTATGAGAGATTCGTATAATATTAGGATCTATAAGCATATCTAATTCGTATAAAACGATGAAAAATTCGTGTAGATACGAGGATTTAAGAGCCTTTTGTTTCGTGAAAAATAATAAGAAATATAAGGCTTGATTTATTGATTTTGAAGTTTGGTATGGATATACCAAATTCTTCGTAATTGATTCAGACCTAAGTAATGATTATGTGTAGATTCAGTGGAGCATATAAGTGTCAATAACTTTTCTTGAAAGTTCTATTTACTTGAGAAATATGAGATAAGTTAGGAATCCAGGGTATTGAATCTTGAGTGAGATAAACGTTAGACTTTGGTCTGTTGAGACGGTGTAAAGGCAAAAATGCATGAATCTCAAAGTTGGAATATGTTGTTACGTACATTGTATTTAAGTATATCAGTGAATCTTAAAAATAGATGCAATATAAAAAAATGACCAATAGGAGTTTCCTTGAGTAAATCATAATACTTAAGGCACTTATAATAATTTTGGATAATTACGATAAAAGGTTTAAGTTTTAGATGTTTAGATGTGAATCTTTTAGTTACCTAAGGTTTTGTTATATAAGGAAATTAGATATTGTATAAGTAGAATTGTGGGGATTGTAGATGTTTATAAGTAGTAACATCAAGTGTCTTTGTTCATTGATATGGTCTATGTTGGAAGACGTAAATCGTATTGATTTCAAGGTTAGTTACATTCTAAACCCTTGGTAGTAATGATAATGAATCCATTGATAGATGTTGAGTATTAGGAATAACATATGGATGTATGCATTATTCAATAAGGTTTTGATTAAAAAAAAATTATTTGAGTTGGTAGAAGATTATGTTGTTATGAAATGATTTTAAATACCATTTAGGAAGATCCTTGATTGTCGTTAAATTAGATTTGTTGTTCATAGTTAATTTTATCTTTAGTGGGCTTTGAATTGGGTTTAAGATCTATACAAATTGGTTTTCAATTTTATATTTGTTATTTAACTCGTTCTAAATGTGTTAAGACCCGAAACAACCTGACCCTTTTCAACTTAGAACATTTGGGCCTAGTCTAAATCCTAAATCAGTTTGACTCACACTGTCTCTCCCACTTGGTCTCTATACATGTCATATACAGTGATCTAATTATTGTTTACATATACGTTTACTGTGCATAGGAGCTTATTTCTCCGATCTTATTTTTTCTCTCTTAATTTGTTATTTTCTCTCTAAATCGCAAATCCTCTTATTTTTCACTAGAAATTCTTCTTTCCCTCTAAAAGAAGAAGGAATTCTAGGATTCTGCAACTTACTATCTCAATTTTTCCTTTCTATTTACTCTCCTTTCATCTCATCATGGACCCAAAGTACCAACTCCTGATAAAGTATTTCCTATCACTCTCCCAAAAGATTCTCAAAAAGAAATACAATGCTAGAATTACTCGGTTGTGGATTCTTATGCGTTTTGGCATCCCTTGTGATGTGAGAATGTTGATAGAGGGGAAGATCCGTCCGAGTGACTTCAGTTAAGATGTCAGTTTACCAGGAACGGGTACTAGTCGTAATGCAATGAAAAGAAGAGCTCGTGCCATCGTGGTCACTAGTAACAAATGTGGAAGACAAAATTGTAATGGCAAATGTACTTCACCTGGTTATATGTCTATGAATAGAGAGGATAAAATAAGGTTTTGTAGGGATGAACTTTCAAAGGAGAACTTGGATAGCATCCATCCTCCTCTTCACGGTCACCCTAGTGGATATGTTCAAAGAGCTATTTTTAAACTCTGGCTTAAATTTTATGCAGAAAGACAATGCCTCAGGAACATGATATTTTTAGATCATGTTTGCCAAGCCATAAGAAAACTAGATGGGGAATAACTCATCGTTCTATAAAGGTTATTTAGTCTTTGCTTATTTGAAGCAGTTTTAACTGATGTTCAACAGTTTGTGTTTTTCTTTTACTCAGAATATTTGCTTTTGTGTTTGAAATAATTCTGATTATTAGATTGATACAGTAAGTGTTAATATCTCATTTAATTTATGGTTTTCTTAAATATATATATAATAAAATATATTATCTTATCAGACACGTCACATACGGTACAATAACATGTTTGAATTTTAAAAAACTTATCCAAATATTTCAAGATTTATGTCTCAAATTTCAAAAGTTCTACAGTATTTGTCGTTTATATTGAATTTCTAAACTCAGTGTATATTTGTCAAAAGGTCTACAGTTCTGTCAAGAGGGTCTTCTATCAAACTGTTCTCAATTGTCAAAAGTTATACAATTAGAGTCTAATCTTTTTCAAAAAGTGAATCAGATTTTTTGTAAACTATCAATCACCTTATCTTACTTTCTTATCTTCACAAGATTTTGTTTAAATCTTTGGATTACCTTTTCATTACCTACTCGTCTGTCTCTTTAGCCCTTTTTTGTGTATTCTTCATCCTTAAAATCTCATGTAGAACCCGAAGTCTAAATGGAGCAGACATTAAGCAATCACTTATATAAACCAAATATGTCTACCTCCCAATCCACCAAGAAAATAAAGAATGTCTGTGTCTTTTGTGGTTCCAGCCTTGGAAAAGATAAAGCCTATTTAGAAGCTGCAAAACACTTAAGGCAAGTCCTAGCATGCAGGAAGATTAACATAATCTATGGGGGTGGTAGTATAAAAATGATGGAAAATATGACGCTAGCAGCTAGGTCTAGTGGCGCTACAGTTGTAGGAATTTGGCCTTATATTCTAGCTGAAGGAAACTTTTATAAGGAAGCCATAGGTAAAGGAAAAGGAGTCAGGAGCATCCCTAGAAATTTTAAAGCCATAATCAATAATTATGATGCTTTTATAGCATTACCTGGTGGTCTAGGTACTCTTGAGGAAATATTCGTAGTTGTTTGTGGGCAATTGTTGGGCTTTCATTCCAAACCCTTGGGACTGCTGAATGTAAATGGTTTTTATGACGGTCTTTTGAAATTTCTAGATTACGCTGTGGAAGAAAATATCATTGCAGAATCGGAGAGACAAATCTTTGTTACTGCTTCAACAGCTGAGGAATTGATAGATAAGATGCAAATCATACATCCAGAATCCGACACTACAACATCCAAACTTGAATGGGAAAGGGAAAGCCGGGAGTGACCAATTGATTTGAATTTCCATCTGTAATCTTTTAGTTTTATCTATGGCATGTAGGCATGTGTGTCCGTATTTCGTATGTTACGAATAACCGTTTACCTTGTATTATGTGTTTCTTGTGGTACGTTGTTGTTCAATCTTTTAGATTCATTGAGCCTAATGCCGAGATGGCTGGATACAGAGTACTTGATGCTCTCGAAACGCATCATACTTAAGGTCCGATCTTTTGTTTATTGATGTTTTTGTATTCCCTAAGCATGCATGATATGGATAGCTGGTATACGGAGTGCCTTGTACTCTCGAAACGTATCCGTATCATGTTTATAATGTGTAATATTCTGTTAATATTATGTGGAAGTACCAAAGTCAGTTATGGGGATATTTCATAGGAAATATGAGTATATTATTTGGGTTGAATGTTTGTGTCATGAGGATAGCTATTTAATGAAAAATATGTTGGGTTTGTTTGCAACTCTGAGATTCCGTTTAATATCTCTATGAATAAGTTTAATGTATGGTTTTGAATAGAAGTGTTTGTGATATATGTTTTATGATTATGTTTTAGTTTATTAGTTGACATATAAAATCAACTACATTTGACTTTTCCTTACTCATAAAGAAAAAGGAACCTAAAGATGAAGTATATAAAATTTCTTTGGCAATCTCCTTAAATGTGATTGTAAATCACAGTCCATGGATAATGAAAGACTGGAATCATAGTATGGTCAATATGTATGTCTGATCAGATTCCTAGACCATTATACGGTGTTATAAGTTGAAACTTATCAGAAATACTCTCATTGAGGGATTTAGAATTTAGAGTCAGATTTGTTATGCAAGTAAATAAATGGAGATACGATAACTTAAATTTGGATGACAAACAACATTAACGGTTTAGACTCGGAATTGGAATCATAATGGAATCAAAATTTTTACTAGTATTGCTAGAATTGAAATTTCGAGGACGAAATTTCTTTAAGGGGGGTAGAGCTGTGACACCCGTTATTCTCCTAACGGGTATTAAGGTAATTAAATTAATTTTTAGTGTATCAATAAAAAAAAATTGCTTCATTTAAAATTTATTTTACAATATTTATTTTTATCTATTTTAATTTTTTTATAAAATTATCTTATATTTATTTAGTATGTTTACTGAAAAGCCTTAGAACTTCTAATAAATCTCAAAAATGTCATATTGGCATTATGTGCGTTAAAGTCTCCAGATGGGACATAAGGATATCTTTTCCAACTATTCTTGACCCTCATTTTCTTTATTTCCTCTGTGACATGCTTCAACATGTCTCCTCCATAATTGCTTCTATCACTTTTCTTTAAAGATTTCATCTTTTCTTCCTTTTTCTTCCACGGTTCCTACACTCTTCTTCTCATTTCTTTGCTGAAGCAAAATACTAAGAGAACTTCTTCAAGGCAGCCATAAAAATCAGCCATCATCACCTCTATTTGAGCAAGAATTTCAGTCATACCGAAGTCAAAGAACCTGTTTTGAAGCCATTTCAAGCTACCAACTAACCATAATCCGAGGTTAGAATCTTATGAACAAATTTAGTCTTTCATTTATAAATTTTCTTTTATACTAAAGGATTATTCAAATTTGCGTTCTTAAACCTAAGTATATGTTTGTTGCTATTTTAGAGCATATGTATAAAGTCGAAGTGTATATGCCCTAGACAGAAAATTTATATTGTTAAACTTTGTAATACCTCTATGGGCAGTGGCTATTTCTTGAAATTCTGAGATTAAATTAAAATAAATTTTATAAATTGGTTTGCATATTTAAAAAGTAGACATCCTAAGCTTTCTAACGAGCTATCATAAACCTAAATCGGAGTTGTATTTTATTTTCTATGAATTATTCAATTTTTGGATTGAAAACTAGTAAACTTGTCAGTTTGTTATGGTATACCAGCTGCTAACCTGAACCAAGAACCCATCTTTGCTCACCACCTAATTCTTTAATGTCTTAAAACCTTTCCAATATTATCCTAAGTGATTGATAAATCTTATTAGGGGCTAAAACATATAGATTACTTGTTTACATTTTATATTGTGTTAAGACAAAAATTGTTTACTGTGATATTCAAAAGAGATTTACATAAAAGCTTTAATGGCATACTAATAAGATAGGTTTACACATGATTTATTTATGAATGTAGTTGTATGTTGTGCTTTAGTTTTAATTGTCCTCATGCACGCCTTAGGATCAAGGGAGTATGAAGCTAACGTTAATTGATTCCAGGATTAAAAGATTGTTGATAAGCTTGAAAGGTAGGGATTCTATTACTCATCTTTTGTGAGGTTTTTATGGAATTAAAATTGATTGTTTTACCGCAAGATATATATATATCTATGTTGAACTGATATTATATGAGTATCATATATGAAACTATGACATGGACTCGTCTTGTATTGTATGGCGAATAACATAATGAATTGACACATGTTATAAATTGAGAAGCATGGTTAGGAAAACTGATTATTAATAATGATTGAATATAGAGAAATGGTGAGACGTGAAGAGGGCGGCGGTTACGTCTTTGGGCATGAATACCCTAAAAGGTAAAATAGGGGGAAGGTGATGACGTTTCCTTGGGTTGAAAGTCCCATAACACACTGTACAGGAATCGACTTGGTGAGGACTCGAGGCTTGATGTCCCATCACCGGAACACCCTTAAAATGTTTAGATGGTGATCAAGTGCGCCCATTTAGGTTTCGATGAGTTGAGTGATACTCTATTGAACGTGGGTACCTAAGAATAATGATGAATTATAATATTTGTATATATGTATATATATGAAACTCGGTAATGATTAACTATGGTATCCACAGAATATGATTATAATAAATCTCATGATCTGAATAATGATGAGTATTAACTAACCATGCAGGTTTTAATGTGGTAATGATAAAAACCTAAAGGTAAGTAATGGTTTTCTCTACTGAGCATATTGTTGCTCATTCCCTTATATTTTTATCTTTTTAGGACTCATTAAGTGTGAGGTGGCTACGAGAAAAATGGTTGAGGAAGCGATGTAGCTATATTACATTGGGACTGCTTCAATTATTAAGAATCTTCTTCATGTTAATGTAAGCGTCAATTGTTACTTTCTGAGACTGTATTAAAATGCGTTGAGGGTTAAAATGATGATGACGACAGTTTATATTATTAAATTTAAGATGCTACATTAAACTGTGGTTTAATTCTCGTTTATATTTTTATTTTTGATTTGAGAGTTTTCATTTGAGCCCCGGGTAATTTTATTTTTAAGGTTTTACTTTTATTTCTGATTTTTATTTTAATTCATTAAAAACTGTTAACCCCCATATAAGGGCGTTACAGGTTCTTCAGTGTATAAACATGAAGAGACTAAAAAAAAAGAAATTCTTGGAAGGGAAGTATCACAAATGCTATTTTCTTACAGGACTTAAAATCATGATTCCTGATCAACGAAGCGTATAAATCCATGCAATATTACCTGTATTTTGATATAGATCATGTTTTGATATAGTAGAAAAAGATAATGAGTAAAAAAAACTACATGTTTACCATAAATATTATATTCTCTTAAATAGAAAGACTCGTCCACTGGGGCCTATAGTACATGTTTTGTTACAACTAATTAAAACTATTTTTTTCTATAAGTCTAATGGCTGAAAGATAAATATTTTAAACAAGTATTTTTAGTTCCTAAAAAAAAAAACCCCTCAAATAATAGATAGATTCTTCTATGACAGCACCTCATATAAACCATGTAAGTTTTTTTTTCTTCAATATATATAAGGGTAAATTTAACTTTAGGCCCTTAAACTATGTAACTTGTCTCGTTTTGGCCTCTGAACTTTAAAATGTAATAAATCATACCTCTAAATTATTCAACTTGTCTCGTTTTGACCTTTTTCATTAACAAAACTATTAAATATTAATGAATTGAGCTAATAGTTTTACTTTTGCCCCCCTAAACTATGCAATTTGTCTAATTTGACCCTTAAACCTTAAACTGTAACAAATCATACCATAAATTATGAAACTTGTCTTATTTTGGCAATTTAATTACTAAATCCATTAAATATTAACGAGTTAAGCCACATGTATATATATATATGTACCTGATTGATTAATCATGAATCGACAGTCAAGATTAAATCTTTTGTAGGTTTTTTATTTCGAGTCTAATTAAGCGAAGTATTTTGTATTATATAATTTTTGTATTTTTTAACCTCAAAATTTAGTTATAAAAAGGACAAATAGGTTATATTGTATTATATGCATGTCGTTTTTGTTAGTGCCCATATATCAAGCGTTTTAATTCATTTTAAAGTCATCTTAAACATATGATGGAGAAAATTTAATAAAAATTTTTTAGAAAAAAAGAAAAACTTTTATCAACATAATTATATAAAAAAGAAAAAATAGTAAAACTTATATAATGGATAAACAAAATTTAGATATATTGACTTTAAAATATATGTTGAAAACATATAGAGCCAAAAGATCAAAAATGATCTTTTGTTTCAATTTTAATATTCAACAAATTTAATTATGGAATGGTCAAAATGAGAAAAGTTTCATAGTTTAAAAGTATAATTTATTATAATTTTAAGTTTAAGGGGCTAAAATAGGACAAGTTGTAAAGTTTAAGTGTCAAAAGTAAAATTATTGGCTCAATTTGGTTAATATTTAACAATTTTGGTTAACGAAATGGTCAAAATAAAACAAGTAAAACTAATTCAAAAATGTAATTTATTACGTTTTAAAATTTAAAGGTTAAAATAAGATAAATTATATATTTTAAGGGCAAAAATGAATCATTTAACCCCTTGTATAATCCAAATCACATTAAAATAATAAATACGTATAAACACACACAGTATAGATAATTTTAGACACATGTTTATTTATTGGCTGTATAATTGAGTGATGAGAATCATAACTTTTACTACAAATTTACTTATAAACAACATAAAATTTTTATATATTATAATTATAATAAAAAATTATTATAATATAAATTTTTTATATCCTATAATAAAAATGATTTTTACAGTCTATTCGATTCTTACCGTGGGATTCGTTTTTTTCGAGTCCGACACTCCCATTGAAAATTCTCTAATAAAGCAGGCAATGAAAAGTCTTTTACCTCCCCTCTGTCTCTGCAAAAGCTGTTTCTTTTTCTTTCTCCATTGTCCATTCCGTCGTCCCATTTATCCAGATCCAAAAAAAATGACAACAGAATTCAGCAATTTGAGCTCCGACCTAACGGAGCTGATCCTCTCCTACCTCCCAATCCCAACCCTAATACGAGCATCCACCGTGTGCAAGCTCTGGTTCTCCATCATCTCCTCCCCAAGCTTCTCCACCACCCCCGCCCAGGCCCTCCAACGCCGCCGTCTCCCATGGTTCTTCCTCTACGGCCTCCACAACACCTCCTCCAAGAACAACCAGTCCTTCGCCTTCGACCCCGTCTCCGACCACTGGTTCCGCCTCCCTATCTTCCCCACCCTCCACCAACCCCCTTCCTCCTCCTGCTTCCTCGGCGCCGACGGCTTCTTCCTCACCACGGCCCCAAACTTCTCCTTCTCGCGCATCCTCAAACGCTCCTGGCATGTCCCTTCCCCTCTCCGGTTCTCCCGTATCAACCCTCTCGTCGGCGTCTTCGACGACGACCATCGGGGCGACGGATCTGGCCTCCCTGGCTTCATCGTCGTCGGCGGCGTCAGGTTCATCGGGAATCTCGTCGACATCGAGGACCGCCTCGCCGCGGAGGTCTACAACCCCAATTCCGACTCATGGGAGATTTGTCCGCCTCTTCCAGCTGATTTCAGGTCCGGTAATTCCTCCCAATCGCTCTCCTCGGCCTTGTTCGGGAGAAAATTCTACGTCTTTGGCATATACTCTTGCTTCGTTTCGTCGTTTGATTTGGACAAGCGCGTTTGGAGCGATGTACAGACGCTCAGGCCTCCTGGCGTCGTCTTCTCGTTCCTGATAGCCTGCTATGACCGGCTAATCCTTGCCGGAATATGCAACTCTCCGGTCGGACCGTCGTTCAACCTGTGGAGGATCGAAGAGGAGACGATGGAGTTCAGCGAGATCGCGATCATGCCGCGGGAATTGCTGTACGGCTTGTTTGATGGGGATGAAGATGATAAATTTGCAAGCTTGAAGTGTGTGGGATTAGGGAATCTGATATACGTGTTCAATGAGGAATATCACAGGAAATACCCTGCTTGTGTTTGCGAGATCGGAGATGATTCTAGAAGCTGTAGCTGGAGAAGAGTTCCACAGTTGCCTTCACCTGTTAACAAGTTTCACAAAGTCATTAGCTTTTGCTCCACAGTTTCGCTCCACAACATTCTTCGCATCGAAGAAGATGAAGAAGTTGGTCAAATTCAGGCCATGGCTGACTGATCGCTTCTTCTTTACTAGGTAAAATATGACCCTTTTCAAACTCAATTGTATTTGAATCTTGTCTTATTAGCGAGATTTTGGGATCGGTTCGGAGGGTCCGATTTTGGTTTAGCATTTTTTTTTTTTTCGGTCGCCTTCTTTACCTAGTTCAGCAAATTCCTTAATTAGGAATCTTTGTGCTTCTACTTCAATTCGTAATATGTCCCACTTGCCATGCTGATTGTTTTTGGCTTTGAATTAACTCAATTGGTTTGAGATTCTTGCAAAACCCTCTTATTGTTTGTCTCTTTATATTGTCAACCTCTTAAAGTTGTGGCCTTTACACCATTTATAGAGCTGATTCATTGGCATCATTTATAGAGGTAATTATAATCTCTTTTCGCTTGTACATGTAGGTAGAGCAGAGTAGTCCTTGTGTTTCTTGTAAACCGGAACAAAGGCTTTCATCCTCATGTAAAGTAACTCGTCTAAGAAGAAAAGCTCGAAACCGACGCAGGCTTTTATCCCTTCATTCATTTCTTCTTGGCTTGGTTAATCCTGGGAGACTAGTTCCTCTTTTAACTTTTACTCCTAAGACTGGCACTTGCATTTTATCAACTTTTGTGAATTAATATGTTGTAAGTCTTTGGCTAGTTCCTTTTTATGCATTAGTCTTTTGACTTTATTGTTGTTTAGTTCTGGTGGAATGTCAATTAACATGTTTGGATTTGGTAAAACCTTATTGCTTGTTTTGTGATAAATTGGGTTACGGGGAAAATTTGAGATTTCTTTTCTTTTTTTTTTTTTTTTGGATTCTCTGCTCGACGTTTCTCTCTTGAAATTTGTTATTTTGCATTCTCTTGAAATTGTTACGGTTACATTACTTTTACTTCTCTCTCTCTCTCTCTCTCCCCTTAACAAAAAGGTTGAGAAGATTTGCATGGGTCAACCGGGTTAACGTTTGGTTAGTAGTAACTTAAAAGTAATTAACTTGTTAATTGAATCAATAATGTGGAATTGGGCGGGGGATGTAGGAGGACAACACCCGAAACACGGCAACTTTACGCAGCAATTTTTGTTTACTCCATGCCATGCATGTAAGTAATCTTTTAAAACACCCCTAAAGAAAACAGTGGTTGTTCTAACACTGATATATACCTCGTCGCTTACACCATTCACCTCTTTATTCCGTTTTGACGTACTTCGATCGGCCCTCGAGGGAGTGTTTTCGACGCCCTAGCGTTTGAGAAGTATGACAGTGGAATATAGCGTGTTCCACAAAAGGGGTTGGAGATAATATTTATAGTGGATGAGCATTAGGACACGAAACCCAAGGCCCGTTGCGGAGATCCGTTGGCGTTGTACCCGGAGGTGCAAGGTCGTTCTTTTAGCATCCAGTGATGGTCTCCTGACATTCCGTTGTGTACACCTGCATGCCAAGCTACAAGGATTGTAGTTGCAGTAGTGGTCGTAGGGATCGTACATGGGACACTTTATACGTGTTTGTTTCGTGGTTCGAATTACGGTTCGAATTATTTTGCTATAGTATTTTCTCTTACAAAAATTTAAATCTTCATTCAAATACTCTATTCAAATACTTGAACCAAACAGACTCTTTGTGTATACGTGACACTGTTTCAACATCATTATTCCCCACCGCATCTATCCATGCCTTAATGTTTGAGGACTAATGAATAAGGCAATTAGATGGTAATGATGCCTTTTGCGTCGAGGCATATGGCATACAACTTTGTAGGCAAGGACGCACCTATTAGGACGTCGATATGCCACTTCAAGACAGGGCGTACTATGTCTAACCCCAAACAAGGCATGGTCGCTCCGCCTTGAGCCTTGATGATGCCAATATTAGTTAAAAGGAATTGGCCCAATAGTAATCTCTAAAACAAATTCTAAAACCATGAAATTAGCACAGATGTTTTGTTGATGTCTCGATAATACCAATGTTAGTTGAATAGAATTGGCCCAACAGTAATCTCTAAAAAAAATCTAAAACCATGAAATTACCACAGGCGTTTCGTTGATGCTTCATACCATGTAATTATACTTTTTACAACTAGAGCTGGACAACAATTTTGCAACTCAGTGATCATACTTCTGTAATTTACAATTGTACATGGTGTGAATTTCATGGAAATGTTTCTCACCAAAAATTTAACAAGACAGAGGAGCATTTCTATAAGTTATCTGGTCAAGAGATGCTCAGGGTTTATTAAATTGCTAGTCAAGAGATGTGACGGTCAGTGGCTGTTCTGTGCAAGTCTCAGGGAAATTATGTTGAATGTCATCGCCTGATTATACTAAAATAATGATATACAGGACAAGATCAAGTATAAATTGAAGACAAATAAGGTAGGCGCCATCGAAAGATATGAAATAGAAAGAGTGACGTAATCGGAAGAATTAAGAAACAAATAACGATTGCAAACCATGAAATAACAAAAATTCAATGTGAAAAATTACCCGTGTATACTTATTAAACCAACAGCACATTGTTTTAGAAAACCGCTTCGAGAAACCTTGAAAATTATCATGTTAAAAATTGAGATACTGTAGCTCCTTTGAAATAACTTGTGCTTTTATTTTTAAGCAGTGTGAAAAGAGAATTACAAAATATAGCTTTTTAATTTGTGTTTATGTAGTGTGTGAAACAATACTTTTTGATTTAAAATGAGCTTTTAAATCTGTTTGGTTATAAATTAAAAGTTCTTATTGTTACAAAAAATAATGTAACATATAGATAAGGATAGAATTTACAATTTATTATTTACAAATATAAGACTAAAAAGGTAAATAAAAAATAAAAACTTTTCATAAGCACTTTTAGAATCAACCATTTCTTTAGTGCTTATAAATAAACCAAAAGTCTAAACAACTTGTCTATTTAAACAGGCTCAAAAGCAGCTTTGAGGCTAAATAAAATAGAGTTTGGGTGTATTAGTTAGAACCAATTTGGTTTAAAATACTGTATTATGTAAGAGCTTTACGCTATGTTATACTTATTCTTAACATTGTAGTATGTAAGAACTTTACACTATAACAATTAAAAGTTTTTTTTTAACTTATATTATCAAACACCACATGAGCTAAAAGCAGTTTATTTTAAGCCATTCCCAACATGGCTACGTACAAGTCATGGCAAGCACTATACAACTCTGTACCTTACACGAATAGACATGAGATCGTGTCACCTACTGTGTCATGCTTGTTTGTTGTGGAGCACGTGAACTTGAGAGGCTCTGAACTGTTGAAAACTCAGCAAATAGAGTCGGCTTGCGATTCACATGAAGGACCAACACTAATATAAGTTCTACAATTCACTATACACATAAGCATGTAGCCAAGGTTCGAAGCCCGCTCCAGCAATAGTTGTTGAAGCATTAAGTTAAAGGTGCAAACGGACATAAGGTTCAGCCGATAAATTGAAAAAACCAGCATAAGATTCCTACTATTTCTTCTATGGCACTTAGGCTTGATCCAAAGGGATGAGATGTAGACCACCTGACTTTTTTTTCACTCGTCAAAAAAAACTCTGTAGGCCCTGTACTATCTTGAGAGAAAATAGAAACTACAAAATAGGGTGAGTGACTTTCTTTACAAGTAAAATGGGTTTATCAATACCTGTAAATCAATCCTTGTGAGTCTCTAGCTGTTTGGATAATACTAAAAAGACATCTTATCGGTTTTTAAAGAATCATTTTGATATTCTAAGCTTATTTTTTGGAACGTAAAATTATTATTTTATCTTTTTATCAATGTTATTTAATTTGCTTGGATTTCATTTCAAGAAGGAAAAAAAAAACTTTTAATTCTCTCTAAAGCGCATGAGATTGCATCACAAGACAATCACCGTCATGGTACAAAAAGAAAAACTTTTTCTTCGTTACATAATGTTTCCAAAATCATCATGTCCAACAAATAAAAGCTAATGGTCATCACAGACCAATCCAAAAACAATCAGATACAAAGGATAAGTATTTAGTCATTATAGACCACTCTCAAAGTCATCATATGCAAAAGTAAATACTTAGATGATCTCCATCTCATACCGTTATTTTGGTGTTATTTTTGTTTCAAAATGATGAGATTTCAGCTTCTTTTTTTTTTTTTTTTTGGATCTGGTGCAATTTCGGCTTAAAACTTAAACTTCAAGGGTGTTTAACAAGTGTAATTAGAACTACATTTGTTGATACTAAATAGTATAAAGCTCTCATGTAGCGCCCCTAACTGGAGATTAGTATTTTTAATAAATTAAATAAAAAGATCAGAAAATAAAATAAAACTTCAAAAAAATTTACCCAAGACTAAAAACGAAAATTTTCAAATTAAAGAAAACATAAGAAACAACAAAACTACAGTCTAATGTAATACCTTTAATTTAATATTATAAATCTGTCATCATCATTATTCCAACCCACAAGACAATTTAATACAGTCATAGATAGAAACATGTGATACTTACATCATAATGAGGAACATTCTTGATAAATGAAGCGGTTCCAACTGGATATAACTACATAGTTTTCTTAACTATTTTTTTTCCGTTGTCACCTTACACTTTATAAATCATGAAAAGATGAAAATATTGGGGAATGAGTGAAAACATGTTTAGTAGGGAAACCATTACTTACCCTTTGATTTTATTACTTGTCATATTAAACATGTATGGTTAATTTATTCATCAATACATCATTAATAAGTCTTGACAAGCTTATTATGTCCATAACCAGTAGATGCTTAATAATTACCATGTTTGTATATCATATATATATTGTGACACCCGTTATTCTCCTAACGGGTATTGAGGTAATTAAATTAATTTTTAATGTATAAAAAAAAATTGCTTCATTTAAATTTATTTTATAATATTTATTTTTATCTATTTTTAAATTTTCTAAAATTCTCCTATATTTATTTAGTATGATTACTAAAAAGCCTTAGAACTTCTAATAAATCTCAAAAATGTCATATTGGCATTATGTGTGTTAAAGTCTTTAGATGAGACATAAGGATATCTTTTCCAACTACTCTTGACCCTCATTTTCTTTATTTCCTCCGTGACATGCTTCAACATGTCTCCTCTATAATTGTTTCTATCACTTCTCTTCAAAGACTTCATCTTTTCTTCCTTTCTCTTCCACGGTTCCCACACTCTTCTTCTCATTTCTTTGCTGAAGCAAAATACTTAGAGAACTTCTTCAAGGCAGCCATAAAAATCAGCCACCATCACCTCCATTTGAGCAAGAATTTCAGTCATACCAAAGTAAAGGAACCTGTTTTGAAGCCATTTCAAGCTTCCAACTAACCATAATCCGATGTTAGAATCTTATGAACAAATTTAGTCTTTCATTTATAAATTTTCTTTTATACTAAAGGATTATTCAAATTTGCGTTCTTAAACCTAAGTATATGTTTGTTGCTATTTTGGAGCATATGTATGAAGTCTAAGTGTATATGCCCTAGACAGAAAATTTATATTGTTAAACTTTATAATACCTCTATGGGCAGTGGTTATTTCTTGAAATTCTAAGATTAAATTAAAATAAATTTTATGAATGTAGTTGTATGTTGTGCTTTAGTTTTAATTGTCCTTATGCACGCCTTAGGATCAAGGGAGTATGGAGCTAACGTTAATTGATTCCAGGATTAAGAGACTGTTGATAAGCTTAAAAGGTAGGGATTCTATTACTCATCTTTTGTGAGGTTTTTATAGAATTAAAATTGATTGTTTTGCCGCAATATATATATATCTATGTTGAACTGATATTATATGAGTATCACATATGAAACTATGACATGGACTCGTCTTGTATTGTACGGCGAGGAACATAATGAATTGACACATGTTATAAATTGAGAAGCATGGTTAGGAAAATTAACTCTATTAATAATGATTTAATATAGAGAAATTGTGAGACATGAAAAGGGCGACGGTTACGTCCTTGGGCATGAATACCCTAAAAGGTAAAGTAGGGGGAAGGCGATGACGCTTTCTTGGGTTGAAAGTCCCAGAACACACTGTACAGGAATCGATTTGGTGAGGACTCGGGGCTTGATGTCCCCTCACCGGAACACCCTTGGAATGTTTATAGGGTGATCAAGTGCGCCCATTTGGGTTTCGATGAGTTGAGTGATACTCAATTTAACATGGATACCTAGGAACAATGATGATTGGTAATATTTGTATAAATGTGTAATTATGACACTTGGTAATGATTAACTACGGTATCCATAAGATGTGATCATAATAAACCTCATAATCTGGAATGTGATGTAACTTACTAACCATGCAGATTTTAATGTGGTAATGATAAAAACCTAAAGGTGGGTAATGGCTTTCTCTACTGAGCATAGTGTTGCTCATTCCCTTATGTTTATATCTTTTCAGGACTCACTAAGTGTGAGGTGGCTACGAGAAATATAGTTGAGGAAGTGATGTAGCTATATTACATTGGGACTGCTTCAATTGTTGAGAATGTTCTTCATAATAATGTAAGCATCAATTGTTACTTTCTGTGACTGTATTATAATGTGTTGAGGGTTAAAATGATGATGACAACAGTTTATATTATTAAATTTAAGGTGCTACATTAAAACTGTGGTTTATTTGTCGTTTATATTTTTATTTTTGAGTTGAGAGTTTTCATTTAAGTCCCGGGCAAATTTTATTTTTAAGGTTTTACTTTTATTATTTATTTTTATTTTATCTCATTAAAAACTGTAAACCCCCATATAGGGGCGTTACAGAATTTTTGGTATCAGAGCCTAGGTTCGGTTAACCTAGGGAGTGTAGCACCACTTTAAAAAAATATATTTTTGAGATGGTTTTGAAGCTGAATTTTCATTGTCATCATCAAAATGAACCTTCACATTGATTTATACAGTCTAGAAGGATGTAACATGGAAAGGCCATAGAATGAAAATATCAATAGTTATATGAGTACAATAATTTTATAGAAGGAAAGTATTAATAGTTATAAGGGAATGATAATTATATGAAATGAGTTTATAAGTAGAATGCTTATGAGAGATTCGTATAATATTTGGATCTATAAGCATATTTAATTCGTATAAACGATGAGAAATTCGTATAGATACGAGGATTTAAGAGCCTTTTGTCTCGTGAAAAACAATAAGAAATATAAGGCTTGATTTATTGATTTTAAAGTTTGACATAGATATGCCAAATTTTTCGTAATTGATTCAAACCTAAGTAATGATTATGTGTGGATTCGATGGAGCACATAAGTGTCAATGTCTTTTCTTAAAAGTTCTATATATTTGAGGAATATGAAATAAGTTGGGAATCATGGTATTGAATCTTGAGAGAGATAAATGTTAGACTTTTGGTCTGTTGAGACTGTGTAAAGTCTAGAATGCATGAATCTCAAAATTGGAATATTTCGTTACGTACATTGTATTTAAGTGTATCAGTGAATCTTTATATATAGATGCAATAGAAAAATGATCAATAGGAGTTTCCTTAAGTAAATCATAATACTTAAGGCACTTATAATAATTTTGGATAATTACGATAAAATGTTTAAGTTTTAGATGTTTAGATGTGAATCTTTTGGTTACCTAAGGTTTTGTTATATGAGGAAATTATATATTGTATAAGTAGAATTGTGAGGATTGTAGATGTTCTTAAGTAGTAACATCAAGTGTCTTTGTTCGTTGATATGGTCTACGTTGAAAGACGTGAATCGTATTGATTTCAAGGTTAGTCGCATTCTAAACCCTTGGTAGCAATGATGATGAATCCATTGATAGATGTTAAGTATTATGAATAACATATGGGTGTATGTATTGTTCAATAAGGTTTTGATTAAAATAAAATTATTCGAGTTGCTGGAAGATTATGTTGTTATGAAATGATTTTAAATATCATTCAGGAAGATCCTTGTTGTCGTTAAATTAGATTTGTTGTTCATAATTAACTTTATCTATAGTGGGCTTTGAATTGGGTTTAAGATTCATACGAATTGGTTTTCAATTTTATGTTTGTTATTTAACTTGTTCTAAATGTGTTAAGGCCCGAAACAACCTGACCATTTTCAACTTAGAACATTTGGGCCTAGTTCAAATCTTAAATCAGTTTGATTCACACTGTCTCTCCCACGTGGTCTCTATACGTGTCATATACAGTGGTTTAATTATTGTTTACATATACGTTTACTGTGCATAAGAGTTTATTTCTCCGAGTTCACTTTTTCTCTCTTAATTTGTTATTTTCTCTCTAAATCGCAAATCCTCTTCTTTTTCATTAGAAATTCTTCTTTTCCTCTAAAAGAAGAAGGAATTCTAGGATTTTGCAATTTACTATCTTAATTTTTCCTTTCTATTTACTCTTCTTTCATCTCATCATGGACCCAAAGTACCAACACCTGAGAAAGTATTTCCCATCACACTCCCAAAAGATTCTCAGAAAGAAATACAAGGCTAGAATTACTCGGTTGTGGATTCTTATGCGTTTTGGCATCCCTTGTGATGTGAGAATGTTAATAGAGGGGAAAATCCGTCCGAGTGACTTTAGTCAAGATGTCGGTTTACCAGGAACAGGTACTAGTCGTAGTGCAATGAAAAGAAGAGCTCGTGCCATCGTGGTCACTTGTAACAAATGTGGAAGACAAAATTGTAACGGTAAATGTACTTCACCTGGTTATATGTCTACGAATAGAGAGGATAAAATAAGGTTTTGTAGGGATGGACTTTCAAAGGAGAACTTGGATAGCATCCATCCTCCTCTCCACGGTCACCCTAGTGGATATGTTCAAGGAGCTATTTTTAAACTCTGGCCTAAATTTTATACAGAAAGACAACGCCTCAGGAATATGGTATTTCTAGATCCTGTTTGCCAAGCCATAAGAAAACTGGATGGGGAATAAGTCATCGCACTATAAAGGTTATTTAGTCTTTGCTTATTTGAAGCAGTTTTAGCTGATGTTCAACAGTTTGTGTTTTTCTTTTACTCCGAATATTTGCTTTTGTGTTTGAAATAATTGTGATTATTAGATTGATACAGTAAGTGTTAATATCTTATTTAATTTATGATTTTCTTAAATATATATATAATAAAATATATTATCTTATCAGACACGTTACATACGGTACAGTAATATGTTTGAATTTTGAAAAACTTATCCAGATATTTCAAGATTTGTGTCTCAAATTTCAAAAGTTCTACAGTATTTGTCGTTTATATTAAATTTCTAGACTTGGTGTATATTTGTCAAAAAGTCTACAGTCGTGTCATGAGGGTCTTCTGTCAAATTGTTCTCAATTGTCAAAAGTTATACAATTAGAGTCTAATCTTTTTCAAAAAGTGAATCAGATTTTCTGTAAACTATCAATCACCTTATCTTACTTTCTTATCCGCACAAGATTTTGTTTAAATCTTTATATTACCTTTTCATTACCTACTCGTCTATCTCTTTAGCCCTTTTTGTATATTTTTCATCTTTAAAATCTCATGTAGAACCCGAAGTCTAAGTGGAGCAGACATTAAGCAACCACTTCTATAAACCAAATATGTCTACCTCCCAGTCCACGAAGAAAATAAAGAATGTCTGTGTCTTTTGTGGTTCCAGCCTTGGAAAAGATAAAGCTTATTTAGAAGCTGCAAATCACTTAGGGCAAGTCCTAGCACGCAAAAAGATTAACATAATCTATGGGGGTGGTAGTATAAAAATGATGGTAAATATGGCACTAGCAGCTAGGTCTAGTGACGCTACTGATGTAAGAATTTGGCCTCATATTCCAGTTGAAGGAAACCTTTGTAAGGAAGCCATAGGTAAGGGAGAAGGAGTCAGGAGTATCCCTAAAAATTTTAAAGACATAATCTATAATTCCGATGCTTTTATAGCATTACCTGGTGGTCTAGGTACTCTTGAGGAAATATTTATAGTTGCTTGTGGGCAATTGTTGGGCTTTTATTCCAAACCTTTGGGTCTGCTGAACGTAAAGGGTTTTTATGACGGTCTTTTGAAATTTCTAGATTACGCTGTGGAAGAAAACATCACTACAGAATCGGAGAGACAAATCTTTGTCACTGCTTCAACAGCTGAGGAATTGATAGATAAAATGCAAATCATACATCCAGAATCCGACACTGCAACATCCAAGCTTGAATGGGAAAGGGAAAGCCGGGAGCGGCCAATTGATTTGAATCTCCATCTGTAATCTTTTTGTTTTATCTTTGGCATGTAGGCATGTGTGTCTGTATTTCGTGTGTTACGAATAACCGTTTGCCTTGTATTCTGTGTTTCTTGTGGTACGTCGTTGTTCAATCTTTTAGATTCATTGAGCCTAATGCCGGGATGGCTGGATACGGAGTACTTGATGCTCTCGAAACGCATCCTTCTTAAGGTCCGATCTTTTGTTTATCGATGTTTTTGTATCCTCTAAGCATGCATGATATGGATAGCTGGTATACGGAGTGCCTTGTACTCTCGAAACGTATCCGTATTATGTTTGTAATGTGTAATATTCTGTTAATATTATGTGGAAGTACCAGAGTCAGTTATGAGGATATTCCATATGAAATATGAGTATATTATTTGGATTGAATGTTTGTGTCATGAGGATAGCTGTTTAATGAAAAATATGCCGGGTATGTTTGCAACTCTAAGATTCCGTTTAATATCTCTATGAGTAAGTTTAATGTATAGTTTTGAATAAAAGTGTTTGTGATATATGTTTTATGATTATGTTCTAGTTTATTAGTTGAGGTATGAAATCAAATATATTTGACTTTTCCTTACTCAAAAAGGAAAAGGAACCTAAAGATGAAGTATATAAAATTTCTCTGGCAATCTCCTTAAATGTGATTGTAAATCACAGTCCATGGACAATGAAGGACTGGAATCATGATATGGTCAATATGTATGCCTGATCAGATTCTTAGACTATTATACGGTGTTATAAGTTGAAACTTGTCAGAAATACTCTTATTGAGGGATTTAGGAGTAAGATTTATTATGCAAGTAAATAAGTGGAAATACGATAACTTAAATTTGGAGGACAAACAACATTAACGGTTTAGACTCAGAATTGGAATCATAGTGGAATCATAATTTTTACTAGTATTGCTAGAATTGAAATTTCGATGACGAAATTTCTTTAAGGGGGGTAGAGCTGTGACACCCGTTATTCTCCTAACGGGTATTGAGGTAATTAAATTAATTTTTAATGTATAAAAAAAAATTGCTTCATTTAAATTTATTTTATAATATTTATTTTTATCTATTTTTAAATTTTCTAAAATTCTCCTATATTTATTTAGTATGATTACTAAAAAGCCTTAGAACTTCTAATAAATCTCAAAAATGTCATATTGGCATTATGTGTGTTAAAGTCTTTAGATGAGACATAAGGATATCTTTTCCAACTACTCTTGACCCTCATTTTCTTTATTTCCTCCGTGACATGCTTCAACATGTCTCCTCTATAATTGTTTCTATCACTTCTCTTCAAAGACTTCATCTTTTCTTCCTTTCTCTTCCACGGTTCCCACACTCTTCTTCTCATTTCTTTGCTGAAGCAAAATACTTAGAGAACTTCTTCAAGGCAGCCATAAAAATCAGCCACCATCACCTCCATTTGAGCAAGAATTTCAGTCATACCGAAGTAAAGGAACCTGTTTTGAAGCCATTTCAAGCTTCCAACTAACCATAATCCGAGGTTAGAATCTTATGAACAAATTTAGTCTTTCATTTATAAATTTTCTTTTATACTAAAGGATTATTCAAATTTGCGTTCTTAAACCTAAGTATATGTTTGTTGCTATTTTGGAGCATATGTATGAAGTCTAAGTGTATATGCCCTAGACAGAAAATTTATATTGTTAAACTTTATAATACCTCTATGGGCAGTGGTTATTTCTTGAAATTCTAAGATTAAATTAAAATAAATTTTATGAATGTAGTTGTATGTTGTGCTTTAGTTTTAATTGTCCTTATGCACGCCTTAGGATCAAGGGAGTATGGAGCTAACGTTAATTGATTCCAGGATTAAGAGACTGTTGATAAGCTTAAAAGGTAGGGATTCTATTACTCATCTTTTGTGAGGTTTTTATAGAATTAAAATTGATTGTTTTGCCGCAATATATATATATCTATGTTGAACTGATATTATATGAGTATCACATATGAAACTATGACATGGACTCGTCTTGTATTGTACGGCGAGGAACATAATGAATTGACACATGTTATAAATTGAGAAGCATGGTTAGGAAAATTAACTCTATTAATAATGATTTAATATAGAGAAATTGTGAGACATGAAAAGGGCGACGGTTACGTCCTTGGGCATGAATACCCTAAAAGGTAAAGTAGGGGGAAGGCGATGACGCTTTCTTGGGTTGAAAGTCCCAGAACACACTGTACAGGAATCGATTTGGTGAGGACTCGGGGCTTGATGTCCCCTCACCGGAACACCCTTGGAATGTTTATAGGGTGATCAAGTGCGCCCATTTGGGTTTCGATGAGTTGAGTGATACTCAATTTAACATGGATACCTAGGAACAATGATGATTGGTAATATTTGTATAAATGTGTAATTATGACACTTGGTAATGATTAACTACGGTATCCATAAGATGTGATCATAATAAACCTCATAATCTGGAATGTGATGTAACTTACTAACCATGCAGATTTTAATGTGGTAATGATAAAAACCTAAAGGTGGGTAATGGCTTTCTCTACTGAGCATAGTGTTGCTCATTCCCTTATGTTTATATCTTTTCAGGACTCACTAAGTGTGAGGTGGCTACGAGAAATATAGTTGAGGAAGTGATGTAGCTATATTACATTGGGACTGCTTCAATTGTTGAGAATGTTCTTCATAATAATGTAAGCATCAATTGTTACTTTCTGTGACTGTATTATAATGTGTTGAGGGTTAAAATGATGATGACAACAGTTTATATTATTAAATTTAAGGTGCTACATTAAAACTGTGGTTTATTTGTCGTTTATATTTTTATTTTTGAGTTGAGAGTTTTCATTTAAGTCCCGGGCAAATTTTATTTTTAAGGTTTTACTTTTATTATTTATTTTTATTTTATCTCATTAAAAACTGTAAACCCCCATATAGGGGCGTTACATATATACATATATTATAACAAGATTATGTAATGTCTGCATATCCATTATCATTTAAATATTATTTTATATTCAATTTCCCTATAAGGTGCATAAGATAATACATTATATTGATTGTCAAGTAGTCAAGTGAAAGAACTAGTTGTCCCACGTCGTTACGGAGTCATATTCATGTACAATGCGTTCTTGGATTTTCGATCCAAGAGAGCGCCATCGTCTCCCCCCTATTTTTTCTTTTAGGGTTTTGAACCTAAGAACGTAAGCGTTGCCCTGTTTACTTTACACATTTTTATTCATTTTATATTGTGCTTATATACTTTTAATCCATCTCTCTACATGTCACCTTATTGTATTTTAGTTCATCTCCAATACACAAGAGTCCATTTAACCTAACCATGCTTCTTGTATCACGTTATGTTTCAAATTATGTCAAAATCAAGCCGATCACACTGTACATTATAGGACGCAATTATCCATATGATATTCATATAATAATAACGGTAAAATAATATATATATTTCATCTTGAAAAATTAAAGCTATTTAATTAAATAAAACCTCACAAAAGTTAAATAATAGAATCCCTACCTCACAATGGGTCCTGAAGAAAATGTGGACGGGTAGAAATGACTCACGGAGATTCCTAAAGCGACAACTACCAGTTTTGGTCTCCATTCTATCGATCTACTTTGCCTTATTTTGCATGCATTTGGTATCGGATAATTTTTACTAAAATTGAATTAAACCAAACGAAGGTCACGGTTGTGTCCGAAATGTCAAAACAAGTTAGGAAGTAGTCTCAAATCATCAATTAGAGGTAGGGTTGACTATCGACCAACTTTGACAGGCATTGACAGTTTGACCGACATTGACAGGTGTTGAGCGAGCTTCGATGGTGGCTGGGCTTGGACCTACCCCCCTAAACTGACCCTCTTGACTTCATTGGCGGTGTCAATTTTGGGAAATTCTGCCTAGAACCACCCACATTTGGCTTGCCTTTCTCAAAACTTTAATGATTCAATTTCTTACTTTTAGGCTATGGTTTTGTGAAATCAAAGGTGTAAAGTACCACGTGTTACCCTCTGAGTGTAATAGAACCTTTGATTTGATCCAAAGTGACTGAATTTGATGGGATCAAAGTTTTGCAACAACAACCAATGTTGACACCTTCAATTTTTGGCCAAGGATGGTGGTTTGCTGAAATCAACATGGGGTTTTGTTCGGTGTCAAATTTGAGTCTAATGGTGCAAACAGTGTCAAAAAAGGAGTTTGTTTGCTTGATCGTCAGAGCTTCGCTGGGACGGTATGACGATGGTGGAGTTTACAATTCTAGTGACTATTTTCCCATAAGTTTTGATGGGCAAGAGTCTAGTCTTCTCGTTGTTATGAGTTTGTGGAGACCAAAATCGTATTGATCAAAAGCCGGACAAAAAAGTTACGACGGTCAAAAGTTTGACAGTTTTGAAATTTTGATCGGTGACTCTTGCGGCTATAATTTGAATCATCGGTGGCAAGACACATCATTAGACTCGACTCATCGAGAGCTTTCCAAAGATAACAACCACAATGAAAAAAGACTCTAAATGGTCGTTGGTGATGAACTAAGACCTTTTTTTCCTCTCTCTATCTCTCTACCTCTCCTTCTCTTTCTTCTAAAAGATGCCGCCCCTCAACAAAGCTTTTACTTGGATTTAAAAACCCAATGTTGACATTGTGTCCCATTAAATTTTTTAATAAATTTTGAATGTTACACATCATATGCTATTGTAAAAAGCAAAAAGTTGCAACAATGTAAAGCTCTCATACGCTACAGTGTTTTGAACTACAAAGTTGGTTCTAACCACACTTTTCAAATAGCCTCTCTAACCTAATAACATCAAAAGTCATAGTCAAAAGATTATGTCTTGTATTAAATAGGAATTTTTGCATTAGAGGGCCCAAACTTTGTAACATTTGGTAATTAGTCCTTATTTTAAGAATTTAGATACTTAGATCTCTAAACTTTTAATCTCTTAGCATCTTATTCCCTATCTTATTTTTACTATTAAATTATATAATATACATCAATATTTTAAGGTTTTTTGTTTCTTAGTTCTCGAAAATGTATTGTTTTAGTAGAAAAGTCCTCAAAAGCTATCTTTTTTTTAAAAAAAAGTATAACTTATAGTTTTTTGTCCAAAAATAATATTTAAATGCTCTAACATAAAGTTAATTGTGATAATTATTGATAATAAAGAGTTTGATTATAAATCTGAAAAAAAAAAAGAAATTCATAAATATCCATTCTATTTTATTTTTAGTGTATTGATACCGAATTGCAATGATATAACTAAATAATTATAATGCAACAAAATCTAGTTGTTCAATTACACACTTTTCTTTCCTAAATATCTTTAATATAATTGTGGATAATAAAAAGCACGTAATCGAATAGTATATAATTGGACAACTAATTGTTGTATTGTCTTTAGTTATATCATTCTAATTTGAACCAACTGGTATGGATAGCTAATTTTCTCAGTGACATTTGTGAAATGTTTTTAGTTTATAATCAATTACTTGTTAATAATTATCATAATTAACTTTTTTCTAAAGCATTTAAGCATTATTTTAGGCAAAAAATAAGTTACACTTAAAAAAAGCTTTTGGGGATCTTTCTATTAAAAAAATATATGTTTTTGGATTGAAAAACAAAAAAAGCCTTAAAATATTGACATCTCTTATGTCATTTAATAGCAAAAAGAATACGAACACTAACGGTGCCAACAAATTAAGATTTTGAGGATTTTAATATCCAAATTCCTAAAATGAGGACTTATAATACCAATAAATTGAAAGTTTAACAACCTAGATGTCTAAATTCTTAAAGTGGGACGAAGATGCTAACAGATTAAGAGTTTAGGGCCCTAAGTATCACAATTCTTAAAATGGAAATCCAAGTAGCAAAAGTTGTAAATTTTGGAGACCTACGACGCAAAAATCCCTTTCTTTTTTTAATAACCATCAATTAATAAATTTAATCAATTATTTCTTAATAATTATTGATTCATATTAAGACATAAACATATATTATTAATTCAATCAACCAATCTAAATAATTGAATTACATTTAAAAATGTATTCTATTTAAACATTATAATTTAAATATCGAACTGTAAAGTTTTTATTTTTTTTTAGAATATTACACATAACATGCATTTGAGGTTAAAAAAAAATAACTAGGTCAATTTTATGATTTAAAAAAAAAAAAAAAAGAAGAGCAAATGGCTCTTGGCGCAGCATTGTAGCCAACGTCATTTTGGCGTTGGCGTTTGGTATTGAAATGGAGAGAAAATTCACACCCATCATTTCTGTTTGGTGAGATGACCTAGCAGTCATTATAAACCATTTAAAAAGTCAACACGTGCAAAAAAAAAAAAAAAGAGAATATAATAATCATTATAGACCAATCCCATAATCACGGTATTTGAAAAGAAGTCTCAACGATTATCATGGACCAATTCACCAACCTCATTGGCGGTCCATTTCCATTTTCCTCTTTGAACTCATCAAGTGTAAGAAAAGAGTTGTTTCTTGTGACTTTTATCAAGTGATCCACTCGATTTTCTCTCCTTATTTTCCTGTTACCTTAAAGGGCTCGACTTAGTCAAATAGATGTGCTCTTTTGATAAGACTAATTTCTATGCTTACATTATAACTATGACCAAAGAATCGGGATCTCTGTACTTTTCCTATTTTCCTAACATTTGGCAACATGGTTTGGAAATTTGTTTTTAAACATATTTTTTACAGCTAAGAATCTTAGCACAACTTCCTTTTCCTATGAAGAACATAATATATCCTATTCATTTTATGTGAATAGCCAGTCTATTAGAGGCGTAGGCTAGTCCCCCATAAAATATTGGTAAATTTTGCTAAGAGTTTTGGGGCTTTATTATATTGTTTCACACTCGAAATTTTTGCAGCCCATCAAGACATGATTTTTCATAAGCCCAAGTTGTATTGGGCAGTTTTTATTTTTCCCCCATAAGTTCTTTATCTTGTTCCTTTGTTCCATGACATGGTCTTTTTTATGTTTCCCTCATAAGTTCTTCATCTTGTTCCTTTGTTCCATAATAAATTATTTTTTTATTTTCCCCTTATAAATTATTACCCTTTTTATCTTCAACCGATTCTACCTAATTTAGTAACCATAATTCTTAAATCTTTTCTTTTTTCAAAAAAAAAAAAAACTGTATTTTTTCAAACCATGGCTAAAAAATAGCATATGATTTTTCCTTAGATAAAAAAAGGTATATGATTTTTGGTTCATAATTTGTATCCTCAGGAAAAAGAATGGCTGAAATTCGTGAGACGTTAAACAAGCTTTCTTTTTTATTGAAAGTTTAAGAAGCTTTTTGCCTTCGTGATTAATGAAGGATCCAATTACCGTACTAAATTCTCTTGTTTTATGTTCTAAATTTCTAAAATATTATAAAGAGGTTCCGCGCACGCTTTCTCAATAAATAAATAAACATAATAAAAACAACAACAACAACAAAAAAACTTATTTATGTGTAAGTCAGTGCATAATTTTTAAACTATAAAAAGGATTTAAATTGACTTTTAGTGAAGTAATAGTTGAGAAAGTTTTAAAGTGACAAAAACACTTAAAATCTAAATTTTATCCCTTCAAGCTCAGATGGTTTTTAACTTTTTTTTTATAATAAAACAATTCTTATTATTGTTTGTTGTTTTAAACTTTTACATTTCAAATGTTAATTTAAAATCAACATTTAAACCATACAATTTAAGATGTATAGTTTAAACTATAAAGTTTTAAACCATACTATTTTAACCTGTGTATCAAATTAACCCCACCAATAAGTTTTTTTTTTTTTTTTGAGCGTCGAATCTATTGTAAATAATAAGCACCACCAATATTGACCCACGGAAAAGTCCCATAAAATAATAATACTACTAATAATGAACCTAATTTTTTAGGGAGAGGTTTAATAATCATGAAATGCACGTTTGTCTTGAAGTGGTGTTGATATTCCGTGGTCAGTTCACATACGGCTGGCATGAATAAAGAAAACATTTTTTTTGCTTGACTTTCTAAGCAACGTGGATGAAACCTGGCTTATTGAATTTCGAGTTGTCATTGCGACAATGCCAAGTGCCGCGCTGATATTTTCACTTTTTTTTGGTAGGTCTATGGTGTATAGGGGGCAGAATAATTCTCCAGAATTTTTCTTGCACCATTGAATCAAAATCCAATAGCAGATAAACATAAAATAATATCAAACGAAAATAGACCTACCACACCAAATTTAACATGAATAAAATCCAGAAATTAAAAAAAAAAAAAAGACACCTTCAGTCTATTACAAGGTGCCTAACCGACGAGTCCCCCAGTCCTCCGTTGCCGGCCACCACGCCCACGTGGTAGCCCCCAATTAGTGCTGCTCCTCCATCGTCCAGGTCATCGACACATCGGTTGCCGCCATTTGGTCCGTCATCAAGCGCTTTCACAACCCACAGGTGTACAAGCACCTCCTCAAGAGCTGCCACGTCATCAACAACGATGACAACGTCAGCACGCTCTGTGAGGTCCATGTGGCGTTGGGCCTTCCGATGGCGTTGAGCACTAAGCGCCTCAAGATCCTCGATGACAAGCGCCACATCATCAGCTTCAACGTCGTCGACGACAACCACATCCTAACAACTACCAATCCGTCACCACTCTCCACCCAACGATGGCTCTGGCAACAGGACAATTGTCATCATTTAACGCCCATAAATGAGAGTTAACAGTATTTAATAAATTAAATAAAGATAGTAAACAAAAATAAAACTTCAAAAATAAAGTTTAAATCAAAATAAAAATATAAACAACAAATAAACCACAGTTTAATGTAGCACCGTAAATTTAATAATTCAAAACTGGCATCATCATCATTCCAACCCTCAACATAACTTAATATAGTCACAGAAAGAAACATACGATCGTTACATTATTTTGAAGGACATTCATTAACAAATGAAGCAATTCCAACGTATACAGTTACATAGCTTCCTCAACTAAGTTTTCTTATCATCACCTCACACGTTGTGACTCCTAAAAAGATAAAAATATAAGGGAATAAGCAACAACATGCTCAGTAAGGAAAACCATTACTCACCTTTGGGTTTTTATTATTGCCACATTAAAACCTGCATGGTTAGTTAGTTCTCATTCATTATTCATCTTATGAAATTTATTATAATCATATTCTGTGGATACCTTACTTTAATTATTACTGAGCTTCACACATATACACATATACAAATATTACAGTTCATTAATGTTCCTAAGTATCCATGTTCTAATAAAGTATTAATTACTCAACTCAACGAAACCCAAATGAGCGTGCTTGACCACCCCACAATCATTCCAAGGGTGTCCGTGAGGGGACATTAAGCCCCGGATCCTCACCAAGTCAATTCCTATACAATGCATTTTGGGACTTTTGACCCAAGGGAACGCCGTCGCCTCCCCCCTATTTTATCTTTTAGGGTATTCGTGCCTAATGATGTAACCGTCGTCCTCTTCACGTCTTACCATTCCTCTATAATCATTCTTTATTTATAGAGTTAATTTTCCTAACCATGCTTTTCAATTTACAACAACATATGTCAAAATCAATATATTCCTCGTTGTACAATACAGGACGAGTTCCATATCATTTTGTTATGGGTATAATCATATACATTCAAAATATCATATATATATATGTATACATATATGTCTTGCAGCTAAAACAATCAAATTTTAATTCATCAAAACCTCACAAAAGACGAGTAATAGAATCCATACCTCTTGACGACTACCATGCCAATAAGTTCTAGCTTACGATACCAAGTTCACCATGTAAGCTCCAAGTACTTCGTTATCCTACGACGTATAAAGTAACTATACTTTAACTTAATTTACCATTTATTCTTATTAGTATGCCATAATCATTAATATAAAATCCTTGGAACATTTCATAACACAAAACGATGAAAAACATATGAGTTTGGATTGATTGATTGGCCCGCCAATCATTTACTTCTAGTTTTTCGATCAAACTACACATTCTAGGCCTCTCTGTCGACCTGCCGATCCATAGAATTTAGCCTGCCAGTCTGGCAAAGTTTGGCTTGCTGGTCTACAGGGTTCGGCTTGCAGAACCTATCGATGGGTCTGGCCTACCGGCAGAAGAATTTCTTGAAATTCAATTTTCTATTTTCAAGGGTTTCAAACTTTAAAACTCAATCCCATTCTTTTTATCAATTTCCAGGGTATAGAAAATACATAAAAACTATAGATTATCACACTTAAACACATGTAGATCATTCTTCTCAAAATTTTCATGCTTAAAAAACAAATCTAAACCAAAAATCAAAACTTTTCAAAACTAGCTCAAAAACTCATTTTGAATAGAGATCTATGTAAATCATACTTAAAAAAACGTTGCATAATTACCCACAAACATCATAAACACATTCTCATAATTTCTCTTGCCAAAACACAGATTTAAATCAAAGCTTTTAGCTTAGAAGACCTTACCTCAAGCTTGAAGAAAATTGGTGATTTTGTTTGCAAAAATCTTTGATCTTTGTTATGTGATTTTGGTAGATCTAAGAAAATAACTCTAGATTTCTCTCTTGATTATCTTGAAGCTGAGTTGATGATCCTCGATCTTGAAGAAATCAAAGAGAAGAAAGAAAGAGAGGAAACGAGAGAGAAAAAGAGAGAAAGAAAGAGAGAGTAAAGGGATGAGACTCAAAGAAGATCAAAATAATTGAAGGGAAACAGGTAGGTGAAAGGTGGTCTCCATCGAAGACTTTAGGGCATATAACGCCAAATGGCATTTTTGAAATAATTTAGAAGTTCCAAGGGCATTTTGATCAATATACTAAATAGGTATAGAAAATTTTTAGAAAATTTAAAAGTAGGCAGAAATAAATAATACGAAATAGATTTTAGATAAAAACAAATTTTAATTGGCACATTAATAATTAATTTAATTACCATAATACCCGTTAGAAAAATAACGGGTGTCACAATTCTACCCCCTTAAAGAAATTTTGTCCTCAAAATTTTAAATCTAACAATACTTGTGAAAAAAATCACAATTCCATTATGATCTCACTTCTGACTCTAAACCGTCAATGTTATTTGTCTCCAATGTTTATTACCATATTTCCACTTATTTACTTGAAATATCAATCTCACTCTAATTACTTAATCCCCCAACAAGAGTATTTCGAGCAGGTTCCAAATTTACAACATTAGATTATGGTCTAAGCATCTGATCTGAAAAGCACACATACCGATCATATCATTTTTTCGGTCCTTCATTGTCCATGGACTGTGATCTACAATTACATTAAGAAAATTGTTCAAGAAATTCTACATACTTCATCTTTGAGTTCCTTTTCCTTTCTAAGTAAGGAAAAGTTAAGGATAGTTGATTTCATATTCTAACTAATAAACTAAAACATAATCATAAAATATATAACACAAATGCTTCTATTCTAAATCATACATTAAACTCTTATATAGAGGTATTAGAAGGGATCTTGTAGTTGTAAGCAAACTCGACAGTTTCTCCATTAAACGACTACCTTTATGACACAAACATTCAACCCAAATAATACACTCATATTTTCTATAAAGTATTCCCGCAACTGACTTTGGCACTTTCACAAAACATTAACAAAATATTACACGTTACAAACATGATACGGATCCATGTCAAGAGTGCAATGCACTTCATATATCATGCTATCCATATCATGCATGCTTAGAAAATGCAAAACATCAAAAAACAAAAGATTGTACCTTAAGTGGGATGCGTTTCGAGAGCATCAAGTACTCCGTATCACCAGCCATCCTGGCATTAAGGTTAATGAATCTAAAAGCTTAAACAACAATATATCACAAGAAATACAGAGTCTAGAGAAGACGGTTATTCGTGACACATAAAACACGGATATACATGCCATGGATAAAACCAAAAGATTACAAATGAAAATTCAAATCAAATGGCCGCTTCTGGCTTTCCTTCTCCCATTCAAGTTTGGATGTTAAAATGTCGGACTCTGAATGGATGATTTGCATCTTATTTAGCAATTCCTCAACTGTTGAAGCGATTGCAAACATTTGTCTCCCTGATTCTATAATGAAGTTTTATTCCACAACGTAATCTAAAAATTTTAAAATACCATCATACAAATCATTTACATTTAAAAGTACTAAGGGTTTGGGGTGAATGCCCAATAAATGCTTATTAGCAACCACGAATATTTCCTCCATGGTACCTAGACCACTAGGTAATGCTATAAAAACATCAGAATTATCAATTACGGTTTTATGATGCTCAGGGATGTCAAAAACTCTTTTCTCCCTACTTATTGTTTTCCCACAAAGGTTTCCCTCAGCTAGAAGTAGAGGAATAATCCCCATACTTCGACACCACTAGACTTAGCTGTTGTTGCAACATTTTCCATTAATCATAAACTACCACCCCCCATAGGTCAAGTTAATCTTGCTACATGCTAATGCTTGCCCTAAGTGTCTTGTGGCTTCTAGATAGACTTCATTTTTTCTAGGGCTAGAACCACAAAAGACACAGATAGTCTTTATTCTCTTGGTGGACTATGAGGTAGACATATTTGGTTTGTATAAGCAATTGCATTATGTCTGCTCTATTTAGACTTGGGGTTCTGCATGAGAATTTAAAAACGAGGGATACATAAAAGAACTAAAGAGACAGACAAGTCAGTAACAAAAATACAATCTAAAGGTCTAAACAAAATATTATGCAAGTAAGAAAGTAAGAAAAGCGGTTCACAGTTTATGGAAAGTCCGATTTACTTTTTGAAAAAGGTTAGACACGAACTCTATAACTTTTGACAATTAATAATGATTTGATAGAAAACATTATGACACAACTGTAAACCTTTTGATAAATATGCACTGAATCTATAAAATTAATACAAACAACAAATACTGTAGAACTTTTGAATTTGAGATACAAATCTCGAAATATTTGAATAAGTTTCAAAAATTTAAATATGTTATAGTATAACATGTGATGTGTCTGACGGGATAATATATTTGATTATATATATATTGAAGAAAACTATATATTAAATGAGATATTAACACTTACTGTGTCAATCTAATAATCACAATTATTTTAAACACAAGGGCAAATATTTTGAGTGCAAAATAGTTTATACAGAAGAAAAATACACAAATTATTAAATACCAATTAAAACGATTTCAAACAAGCAGAGACTAAACAACGGATATGGAATTTTGATTTTGATCTCAATACTCTTTTAAGTTTTCTCACCGTTACTTTGATCTACTGATCTTAATAAAATTCCTTACAGATAGAGAATTTTGGTGTACTCTACGATAGTTTTTTTTTTCCCGCTAAAATGATATGTTAGTTCTTTTTTTTATTTGCAGAAAAGATATTTCAATTCTCGAAAGCGTGGTCAAAGTCTCCATAAAAAGGGCAATAGCAAGGGACGAAGCTTCCAAAGCTTTTCTTTTCGGACAACCTTTTTTTATTTTTTATTTTTTATTAATTTTGCTTAGTATTACCTTATCACGACCAAACAGTATTATTTTTACTTATTTTTCTCTTTGCTAATGAATAAATAGTCATATTTTAATGACAAAACTTATTTCATTTAAGATTAAAAAAATTTATTTAAGAGCACACCGAATCTTGATATTTTGACAGATCCTAACAACAACTGTAGTTACTTCTATGTAACATAATCGCTTGAGAGCCACTGCCTTTTTTATTTTCAATTTTTTTACCTCAAATTATTGTTTTTTTTTTGACAAAAAAAATTACTCATTTTTTGCCAAGTGTAGATTATAAAAACATATCTCGAAAAGCGAGATTTGTTTCCATCTGTGAAATATCTGACATCAAGAATGACGTGGAGTCACACAATTGGTTAGAATATGATAAGAATTGTGTGCTCATAACCCACCCAAACCCAAATTATAACCCATCATCACCACCCTTCCTCAAAAACACCACCATCAAATCACCAAATCCAGTTCTACTGCTACTACATCACTAAGGCAAAAATGGCAACAACAATGGCCGGCGTGAGCCTCTCCGCACCAAGAATCGTAGCTTTACCAGGCGCAGATCAGTCGCCGAAATTGCTCCATGGCTTTATCAGGGCTCAGACGTGGAATTACAACAAGAAGCGGTTTGTACAGTACGGTCGAATGACGGCGGTACGGCCTGTAATGGCGGCGCCGGACAAGCTGTCGGACAAGGTGGCGGAGAGCGTGAAGAACGCGGAGGAGGCGTGCTCGGACAACCCGGTGAGTGGGGAGTGCGCGGCGGCGTGGGACGAGGTGGAGGAGCTGAGCGCCGCCGCCAGCCACGCCAGGGACAAGCAGAAGGCCGCCGATCCGTTGGAGGAGTACTGTAAGGCCAATCCCGAGACTGACGAGTGCCGTACTTATGAGGATTAATTAATTAATGAAATGATTAATGAAAAAAAAGTATAAAAAAGACTTTATATGTGTTTTGTTAGACCTTCTAGTTGTTATACGATGATAAAGCACTTTGCGTTTGTTAAATTACCTGTGGTGAAATTATATTTTGGTGATTAATTACTTTTGCTTTCCTTGAATTTGTTGGATTGGTATTTATACGACATATTGTTGAATGATTGTTTCACATAGTGATATATAGCACGAATTTCTTCCATCAAAAAAAAGAAAATCATAGCATGATTCCAAAAATAAATTATTAGTAAAACATGAAAGTCTTTTCAAGTTTTTGTTAGCCTATAGCTTTTGGTAATTAATAGTCTTTATGAAACTATATCTCCTTTTTACCTGTTTTTGAAATGTTATGAAACCATCGTTTGGTCATTACTTCTATTGAGTTTATTATTATTATTATTTATAATCTTATTGAGTAGGCTTATGAGCTTAGCATGACAAAAACTCCAATAGTAAACACGTGGAAAGAGAGTTTCAAAGGGTTTGTTAGACTCTTGCTGGCATATAAATTAATCTTGATTTTCACATTACTTTTTTTTTATTATTAACTTTTTTTTATACGACGGATTTTTCTTCACGTGTTCCTTTGAATGTTAACATATATAGATGGGTTCATGCCGTAATGATATAGAAATCACAACATTCATGACAACGTTGATGTTTAGCTTTTCAACTTCTCAATTTGAGTAAGTCTTGAAGTAGCGTGTATCCGAGTCTTTCACTGCTGGGCCAGTTAATCAACAACCCAACTTAATGCTTACTTCACTTTAATGTTATCCGACTACCTACTACTCAAAACGCGCTCTTGCTACATGGGATAGCACTTTTTTGTTCCGTGCATTTGTTTGGAGCCCTATGTACATGCGTTTTATGATGGAATTGCTCGACCCGAAATCCTGGTTAGTACCTCCATTTGTTCACGTTTTCTGCATGTTTGGGACCGAATTCTGCAGTAGAATTGGTTTAAACCACAAATTTATAATTTGAATTACATTGCCAACAATCTATTTTCAATAGGCGCTTAGATTTTTACCCAAAAGAAATGAAAATCCTATGAATAGATAGTTGGATATGTTTATAGATCATAGTACGAGGTCTTCGCTATGAATTCATCAAAGGTCGATTCCTTAAAAAGTTAAAATTTAAAGGTCTACGGGGAAGAAAGAGCCATTAAACAACGAAAATTTACACGGTCTTTGAAACTTCGGCAAATGCACCAGAAAATATCTATTGATGCAGCGAATTGAATTCCTCTTTTTTGAAACTTATTTCTTATTCTTTGAATTCCTGGTCAGTAAATGCGTCATATGGAGTCTAAGGACAAGAGGGGTTGATATTTCAGAATACGTTTGCTATTCCCTCTATCGTCGATTCTTAAAAGTCTATTTTTTGGCATTAAATGACATCCTTATCTTTGATTAGTATTCCAAAGTAGGAGGAATACTATACTAAATTTGATATGGATAATGATTATCATATATGTGTTTTTGGTTGGATATATATACGCTACAAATAAACAAGTAAAGTCGCAAACGGAATTTTTTCATTGTATTTTTCTTTTTAGTCAAATATTCTGATAAAGTTGCATCTCTAATTGTTTTTCCAAAGAACCAGCGACCAAATGCGGCGGCTGAACCAATTATCTTGAACAACTTCCATTTGATCCTTATCTCATATGTGATTCAACGAATACTTGAGAAACAGTGATATAGAAACAGAAAGATCACACATTTGATGAATTTTCAAACCCAAAATCAACCGAATACATCAAAGATCTCACATTTAAGACCAAATATATCAAAAGAAAGCACAAACTTAATATTTGACAAGCCAAAGATTAAACTTCATACATTCATACTGAAACATAAACGAACACGCTAAGCAAACCTAATGCAAAGACACACTAAAAAAAAAAAAACTGATGATTAATAACACAAAAACATGACCAAAAAACCGAAAAAGCTAACAACAAACCGCCAAGCAGAGACCACAGAGACCATGAATAACACAAAGTAGAGCAGTTTCAATTGAGGAACATGTCAGCGGAAGCCGTGATGGGCTGCAGAGTGGGGTGCTCCCATGGCCTCATGAGCGGGCCGGGAACCTCCGGAATGTCGACGGCGAGGCCGCTGACCTCCTCGATGACGTGAAGCACGGCATTGAGGGAACAAAGGCGGTCGGTGAGTTCCATCTCCTGAGCCCTCAGCACATTGTTGGCGGCCTCCATCTGAAAGTAGGCCTGTTCCTTGGCGTTGAGGCTCTGGCAGATCTGAGCGTTGGAGATCTGCAGCCGGCTGGCCTCGCTCGTCAGATCCTCCATCTGCTTCTGCTTCCTCATCCGTGACCGCCGCGCCGACTCGCGGTTCGACAGCATCCTCTTCCTCTTCCTCTCGTCGATCGCCGCCGCCGGAGACACGTCCGATCCAGAGCTCGCCTGGCGTTGAACCGAAGACATTTGTGGTTTTTTCAAATTCAAAATCTCAGCAATTAGTTTAGGAAATCTCTAAATAAGCGATAAGAAATTAGGAATCTGAACGATTAGGTTAAAAAAATTGGGGACCAGAATTGAAACAAAAAGAATGGAATCAGAAACAGAGAATTGAAATTGATTTTTCGATTTTGATGATTGATTAATTAGTTCATGAAAAAACGTAGAACCAATAGAGGAAGACAACAGAGAACGAATGAAGCAAACGGATTCGACGCATCAGGGAAGAGTATGTCATAGAAATTCTAGATTCATTGATCTAAAATTCGGAAGATCTCCGAAATTCTCAAGCCCTAGATCAAATCGAAAGGCGAAAATAACGAATCTCGAAGAAGAAGGAGACGAACAGATGAGAACACAACAGAAATTCCCAATTCCAAAACCCTAGATTAGCACAGAACAAACTTTGCAGAAGAACCTTAACCCCCAAGAACTCAAGAGACACAGAGAACTGAGAAAGCCAAAACGAGGACGAAGACGAAATCGAAAGCGAAGAAGGAGAAGAAGAAGAAGAGAATACTTAGCTGAAACGCAGAGAGAGAGAAGAATAATATGCGAAAAAAGAAGCGAAGCGAAAGAAGGTTAAGGCAGGCGCAGAGAGGGGCATTATATGGGGAAACTCGGCGTGGGAAATAATGATTTATTACTAATTAATGAATTTTGCTTGGAAAAGAAAAAGGGAAAAATGGGATTATTGTAATGGGGTTACGTGGTGTATTCTTACTTGGGGGTGGCAATTTTACGGGTTCGGTGTCAGCTACCTGTCGGTGTTGTGGCCGGCGTGAGAAATGACGCCAGCTAATGGACGGCGGGTTTGCCACTTGCCCTCTGCGCTGCCCGCTTTCCTCGGTCCTTCCTTTTCTTTTTTTTTTTTTCTTTTTCTTTTCTCTTTTTTCCGTCCTTTTTTAATTGTTTCCTTTTCTTTCTTTCTTTCTTTTTTCTCTTTCCTTTTCTTTTTTTTTTATTTCCTTTTTTAGCTGCTCTCGTTTATTGCAGAAGAAATACTTATTCTAGGATTTTTTTTGGAAAACTAATTGTGATAAAAAACAAATAAAAATAAAAATTGAGGGCAATCTAATTAATTATAAGTCTTTTTATTTTAATCATAAATTAAAAGTTTAAGTTACACTAAACCTTACTTAAAAATGATGACATTTTCTTTCCTTTGTATAAAAAAATAAAATAAATATAATATAGAAAATTTAGGAAATATCAATTTTTGCAACTCCTAATATAATAGAGGGAATGAATTACATATTTATTTATAAACTCTTAATAAGTTTTTTGTATAATTCAATAATTATTTAATTATATAAAATGCAACTTAATAATTATATCGATAAAACACCTATTTTCTAAATTTAGTGGTGATTTTTATGGTAGAATGTAAAAAAAAAAAATATACCCTACGCGTAAGGCTCTATTATAAACAATCATAATGTATTAGATTTTGTAGTTTGTATAATTTTTTATTTTAATATGATTTTGATCAAATTTAATATTTAAAAATATACTTTATCAATAAAAAGACACCTATCTTAAAAATATCTAATTTAGTAAATACTTTGAAAGAAAAATTTGATTGTTTTTCCTTATACTATCAAATAGATAAACAAATAAATAATATTTTTGTTTTTTAAAAAAGGCATCCTCCTTCGTATTACTTTCCTTTTATTTCCAATACTAGTATTTTTCCAATTACAATCCTTTACGGTCGGATAAGTGTACCATATGCATTGATACATGTATGGTAATTGCACAACTATTTCAAAATTAAGGAATTTAATAAAAATTCCCATCTTGAGTTAAAAAATAAAATACACATGTAATTATTGCATTGTTGTTAATAATAAGTAGTATTTCAATTATACAAAATTGACATAGTCAACTCTATAATATATATATATATATTTCTTGACATGAAAAATCTTGAGCTAGAATGTAAAATAAATTGTAAAACCCATATGATGGGTTCAACCTAGTGGGACTTACATGTATTTCACATCTCACTCTAAGGGTTCAGATGAGAACAAGATTTTAGAATCACACAAACAAAAAAAGAGAAAAAGAAAAAGTTGTCATGGAATATGGTTTTATTCTCTATGGGTGGAGAACAAATCTATAGCCTAAAATGATCTTCCAAATAGAATGAAAAATAAAGATTAAAATATTTGATCATTTGTCTTGTTCTACCTTAGGAAACAAAAAAATAAAAAATAAAATTTCCTCCACCTTTAAAAAATTTCTCCCCTTCCTTTTACGGAATTCTCGATGACGACACTAGCGTGAAGACGACAATCTAGCCTCATATGACAGCGATCTTGCCTCGTCTTTCAACAATCTCACTCGAGCTGAAGTTCGTCGTCTTCGCAACGAACACAACTTTGAAGTTCCTTAAACTTCAGATATGATTCTTTCGAATCTCAACTGCATGATTCCAGAAGAGTTCACCAACACAGCGATTGGATTTGCTGTGTGGCCAACACTGAGTCGGTCAATACCAATGTTGATGGGGCGGAGATGCAACATATCGGTGGGGTATAGGTCCAAGTTTGTCACAACTTGTTAGCAATGAATATAAGCGTTTTTAGTCGAGATCTATTGTAAGAAATCATGGGTTTTGATGGTCATCATTTTCGAATCATCGTGGTGTTGGTGGTGCACTAGAGAACGAACATGTGACACCTAGGAATTTAATTAAGTGCGACTAGTGTAAAATGGTAAATTAGTATGCCTTAATGTAATTTAGCCTTAATTTAAATACTTTGTAGTATTTTTAAATTAATCTTTTTTTTATTATTCTTATTTGTTATTTGAATTTTGGAAACATGATAATTTATCAAATACTCGATATGCCCCTTTTGAAAAACCACGTGCGGGACATGGTTTTCACTCTACAAAACCACTTCCCTTCCTTCTATTTATTTCCCCCTCTCACTCTCTTCCTTCCTCGCACTCATTCACCCTCTCTCTCTCTTTCTCTTCTCGTCCCTTTCTCTCTCACATTTGATTTCAAAATTTGAGCAAAAACTTCGATTCTCATCTGGATTGGAAGCTTGGAAGCAAGATTGAGCCTCCATAAACTTGGTTTCAAGCTCAAATTCAAGGTTAGTTACTTTATTTTTTAAATTTCAAACTTTTGTCCAACTTTTTCAATTTTCTTTGAATGTTGAAATCCGAGTTTGTTTTGACTTACAAACCTTTCTATCTAAGTTAGTAGAACCCAAAGCCTCATGAACTTAAGCTTGATTTGACAAAATCAAGCTAAATCAAGTTTTTTCTCTTTTTCTCATTTTTTGAATAATTTGAAAATTTCTATATAAAGCTTGTTTAAAAGTGTTTAAATGTGTTCCAATGTGTTTTTCTATCATTTATGAACATTATCCATGCATGAGAACTGAGAAAACAGGTTAAAAATAGGATTTTGAGATCGGGGAGGTTGAGACTCAAAGTCTCGGGTCCCCCAAATTTTTTCAGTTCAACAGGCCGATCATGAGCATCGGCAAGCCGAACTTATGAGTTTGGCATGCCGGACTCATCTGGTCGGCAATCGAACCTGGGCCAGTTTAACAGGCTGGTGCTGTACGACCGGTAGGGCGAACTGTGCAGTTCAACAGGCCAACCGGGCTTTGTGGAATCTGTTATTTTTCGCTCGTTTTCACCTTTTAAAACCTAGATAAAGACTTTGATCTTATGATATAATTTTGTGAACTTTAAAGGCATACCAAAACACCATGAAATAGTGTAGCATGGTAAATACCCTAAGCTACATATTGATAAACTTAGTTTACCTTTAAGATTGTTTGTGACTCCGTGGAGCTAATGTATAGCGGGTCGAGACTACAGTGTTGAGCTTTGGTACGGGATATTGAGGTAAGACTCTATACCTCCTTTCTTTGATAGCCATGTTTTTAAAAGGGTTTTAGCCACAAAGTATTTTCTTTCAATGATTGAGATGAATTTAGTTAGTTATTTTCATTATTTGTTGAACAATGAATGAGTATAATGAACTAAATCATGAACGTAAATAAGAACACTCGGTAAGATAAGGCCTAAATAATGACATTATACCAGACGTGTCATAAATACCGTTCGTAATGATAATTAAGGCATGATGCCATACTTAGAAATCGGGTCATGTAGAGTGCAACCTTAGGGCCAGGTCCTGAAACCCAGGTGGATCACTACGGTGGTGATATTAATGATTTGCCCAATATAACAATAACGAATTTATTTCCGGATGAACGATAGGTCAAAATTGGTAAGAATGAATTTTTTTTATTTATTTATTGTGTCTTATAATTTATTTATTAACGTTAAATTTTCATACTCAAATTAATGTTTTCTAAACTTAGTCATACTGAGCCTTTCACTTACATTTTATTTGTTTTAAACTTCCCCCTATCTAGGTGAACTTCAGCTTAGGACCGATTGAGGGACTATTGGATGGATGTGTGAACAGTAGGAATCCCATTTAGGTTATTTGCGTATTTTAAATTAAGGCATGTAAGATTTTAATCCCTATTTTTTTACACTGGACTGTGGTTGTAATTTATTATTGTTGGTACTATGTGTATACATAAATGTGGACCGGTGGGGCCCGACCCAAATTTACATGTCATTATTATTTTATTTTACTTTACTGCTTTAAATCAGGGATAATAACTCAAGGGTTTTAAATTATCACATTTTAAAATTAATTTGAATTATTTAATCAAAATTTTTTACTTAAACTTGGTTTAATTAACCCAATAAATATGCCACGTCATTACTCAGTTAGGTGTACGTGACAGAATACGATAGCATGTGAGACACGCACAATGGCAGGCTTCGTGTGTAGAGGAGTTTGATGTTTGATAAATTAGTTTTCTTCTCTTTTTTTTTTTTGAAATTAAGCTGTAAACTGATTTATTTTAGGAAAAAATTGCGAAGTTGGTATTAAAATAGGTTTAGTTTTTTTAGTGGAAAAAAGTATATTATTTTTTACATATGGTAGGTTTTTTATTGTTTTTAAGATATGATACGATGTGGAAAAGACTATGTCGAACTCGCTAATATCTACTATTTAATTTTTTATGAGAACATAGTTAGTCAAAAATATAGGGAGTTGAATGGTAGGTTAAAGGTCACTTACAAGTTGCAAGCATGTTGGTCACGTGACAAAAAAGTTAACTATTTTTATTTTTTTAATGATGGATTGGATGATTGGAGAATTTCAACATTAAAAAGGACAAGCTTTTGAGTAATTTCAACGCAACAACAGGCCAAGCCTCGGCTAGACCTTTTTTTTTTTATTATTGGGTAGAAAGTAGGGGTGTACAAAAACCGCCCCGCAACCGTTGGCTGCCCGCCCAAAAAAAAGACTATGCGGGTTCAACCCGCCCGCCTATATATATTGACGGGCGGGTACGGTTTTAAATTTTAGGGGGCGGGTTCAACCCGAACCCACCCGCCTAATTCTTAAAAAAAAAAAAAAAAAATCTTAATCTAAACCTCTCTCACTCCTCATTCTTTAAAAAGAAAAAGAACATTTGACTTTATTCATCATTTCATCTGTAGTATCCTGTTATTTTCGAACCCAATGAGCAGGTTTTATGGAAGAACAAGAATTATTGACTTTGTTCATCACTTCATATATAGTTGATGTTTCTTGTTGCAATGAATGATTATGTTTCTTAATTTGTTATGAATATGGTTATTGTCTTTAGGCGTCAAACTTGGTTGTTGTTGAGAATGCTTCATACATTATCGTCTTATATTTTCTATAAATTTTCTTCACTTTTTTTTAATAAAAAAGAGCTCAAAAAATTATATTGTACATTAGTGTAGACCCAACCTGCCCAACCCGCCCGCACCGCCCGCCCCCAAACCGAAACCGCCCGCCACTCCATGGGCGGTTTGTGGGTTGGTTAATCGCCAGCCCGCCACTTAAAAAAAACCGCCCCGCACCCAAAAACCGTAAACCCGCCTGTTGTTCACCCCTAGTAGAAAGCTAAACTATCTTAAGTTAACTCATTGGAAGATTGTTCTTTTCATGAAATTAATATTTAACCGCAATAATCTTTTTTTTTTGGTTGAAATGTGGTGTTTATATGTGCCCAATACGAATATTATTAAAAATTTACTCTAGAATATTAGATACGCAGTGCATTGTAATGGTTGCCTTAACTATAATAATCACGCCAAGAAGATAAACAATAAATAAATAAAGATTGAAACAGACGACCGAAAAGGTCTACAAGGATTCCTTCCAAAAAAAAAAAAAAAAGTCCACAAAGAAACCTTTGAAATGCTGGAGTCGTTACGGTGGTAGATCTGCCAATAAAAGAAGATTTGATTTTTTGTTCCATTTTCCCTTTTTTTTTTGAAAATTTCTATTTTCCCATATTAATTTTAATTATTGTCTTTCTCATTTAATTTTTTCCTCGTCTGTTTCGAATTTATTTGTACTTTATATCGTTAAAATTTCCATGCATAGTTTTCATCGAATCTTGTTCTCGTTCCTTTCGAACATTTTAAGAATTGTCCACAAATGTTGCAAAAATCCGATTTGGTGATGTGCTAAATAATCAAATATTTAAATAAGAGAATAAGATATTATTTACTTTAATTCAAAGAATGTGGGGGTAAAAGATGATGTATATTTAGATGGAAGTTTCACAAAACGCTCACCAACAGACAGGAAAAAAAAATCCAATAAAAACGAGAGCATGGAATAATTCAAGAGTCAGATATTTATTAAATAGGTCTTTTATTATGGAAAATAAAAGTCATGCCTCTTGTTTCACCGTAATAGTTTTTATTTTGTGTCTAAGGATTTACTAGCGCTTTTGTTTTTATTTTTATTTTGACGAAAAGCTCGTAACAAAATGATTCACGGGTAGAGATAAGAACATCTATGAATTATTGGTTTAAATTATCAATGAATTAAATACATCATAACAATACAAATTTTACGAAAAAAAAAAATATTGTAACAAATCAACGCGAACCAAAATTTTTCTAAGAAAACTGGTGAACCAAATGGCTTTTGCGTTATTTTAAATTTTATTATTTAAACATTATACTCCAATGCTAATTTATTTACGATGGTGCTGCAGTTTGTCAGTTCACTTTTGGAGTTTTAAAACTCCGCTTGATCTGAATTATTGAGCAGAAATCCAAGGGTCTATATGTGGGCAGGGATGCTGAGAAGGCAGAGAACCTGTGGGAGTAGTTTTTTCCGTTTCGTTTTGTGTAATCATTGCATATAGCTTTTGACAGTTCATGTTTATAGACCATATTTATCTCGCCTCTGAGGAAGACTTAATTCGAAGTACATGGTATCTTGTATTTGGGCGGTGGAACTATGATCGAACAAGATTCAGAAATACTACAGGCAGTGAAATAAGAGCATATATAATGCAATAAATTCAGGTTTCGACCAAAAACATTCTAATACAATTTTTAATGTTAAATTTATTATAGGTTAAACTTTACAGTAAATTTATCACAAAGTTTAACATATAACTAGTTAAATGATTTACTTTTTTGCTTCAATAATTACAACATTTTTACTTTTTAATTATTTTAATATTAAAAGTTTACTTTTATAAATTTTAAGGTTTAATAATTATAACAAAAAGATAAATATGATATTTTAAATAATATTATGTATTAAAGTATAAAATAAAATAATACATCAAATATATTATTTTTATACTTTTTAGCAATAAATATGACATTTGAACTCCTTAGCTTGTGCTCCTTAGCTTCAATCTAGCGAGAGGAAGTCTTGGGTTTGAACTTTTTGAATTGAAATTTGAGAGAGAAAAGGGAGGGAGAGTGGCAGCAGGTGAGAGGGAAAGAAAAGGAAGAAAGAGAGCTGGGAGAGAGCGAAGGAGAGTGAGGAAAAAAGAGAGGGAGAGAGGGATTTAAATAGAGAAAATGAGGGATATGTTTGGTATTTATCAGATTGTTTTGTTTCAAAATTTACAATAACAAATAAAAATAAAAAAATTAAGAGTGGTTAAAAATAATTTAAAAATAGTATTGATTTAAAAATATCACTATAGTCAAATTAAGTTTAAAAATACATTATAGTATATTAATTTATCATTTTACACATTAATAACACATTAATATCACTTCCAAGCTTAACCTAACGTGCTTCCTCAACAAAAACTTTACTATTTATACGTACTTCTAAAAATTACGATAAAGTTGTTGACTAAACACTAAAAAATCAGATATTTGTTACCCACGCTGTTTTCCTCTTTTCAAAACGTTACACCACTTAAACGCCTTTTTTTTTTTTTCCCATTAATGGATAATATTCGATAACCTAAAAACGTCGGCAACTCTTTTCTAAATATGAAAAACAGGGGCATTTTAGCCATTTTATGTAAAACTAAAATTATAACGCCAGGAGTAATTTAATTAAAAAAAGGGTTCCTGCGGTTACTACATTTCCGATAATGTTACTGCCAAAACGTTGTATACCGTTGCTGTGTCGTTTTGCAGCTTCCAAAAAGGAATATACATTACGCTGCATAATGACAAGAAAGTCCATTGCTAAACCCACAATTTACATAGAAAAAGCCATTGCAGGTCTTTCAAAACTGGCAAATAGGGGTGAACAACAGGCGGGTAGGCGATTTTTGGGCGAGTGCGGGGCGGTTTTTTGAAGTGGCGGGTTGGCGATTAACCAACCCACAAACCGCCCATGGAGTGGCGGGCGGTTTCGGTTTGGGGGCGGGCGGTGCGGGCGGGTTGGGCGGGTTGGGTCTACACTAATGTACAATATAATTTTTTGAGCTCTTTTTTATTAAAAAAAAGTGAAGAAAATTTGTAGAAAATATAAGACGATAATGTATGAAGCATTCTCAACAACAACTAAGTTTGACGCCTAAAGACAATAACCATATTCACAACAAATTAAGAAACATAATCATTCATTGCAACAAGAAACATCAACTATATATGAAGTGATGAACAAAGTCAAGAATTCTTGTTCTTCCATAAAACCTGTTCATTGGGTTCGAAAATAACAGGATACTACAGATGAAATGATGAACAAAGTCAAATGTTCTTTTTCTTTTTAAAGAATGAGGAGTGGGAGAGGTTTAGATTAAGATTTTTTTTCTTTTTTTTTTTTTAAGAATTAGGCGGGTGGGTTCGGGTTGAACCCGCCCCCTAAAATTTAAAACCGTACCCGCCCGTCAACATATGTCGGTGGGCGGGTTGAACCCGCCAATGGACGGGTTGAACCTGCATAGCCTTTTTTTTGGGCGGGCGGCCGGCGGTTGCGGGCGGCCGGCGGTTGCGGGGCGGTTTTTGTACACCCCTACTGGCAAATGCCGATTTCTTCCTCCCTATCACCTCCTACTCTAGCATCTATTTCAGCAGTTTTTCAGAAGGAAATCACCTGACACCAAGAACATGACAAGACTTCACTTGGCACCACTCTTCGACACATGGATGAAGTTTTGGTACATGTGGTATATCATGACATTGGCCAATTTATTTAATGATAACCTTTAATGGCGATTAACAAGCATGCCTTTTTTTGGCGTAAAAGAAGATCTTTATTTTTAGTTGGACCAAATTAATTACTAAATTGGAAGCTTGCATACGTAATCGTGAAGACCAGAAAATCAAATGCCTATTTGTCACTTGCTCACGATCAATGATGATTATATCTATAATATAGATGATATTTTTATGATAATATTTATATTTCAAAGTTTTGATAATAATCTTGGTTATTTAGTTACTATATTGTAACAATGTGATTATTTCTATTAGATTTTTTAAATCAAGCCAATTTTTGTGCAAAAAAACTAATAATGTCAACAAAAAAAAATCATCAAAATGTTATGAATTCCTTTTTTTTTTTTTTTTTTTTTTTTGAGGGTGTGTTAGAAGGCTTATAGGCCTTTCTTACGACGTCGTTTTGGTTGCGGCCAAACGTAAGGACACCCTAAAAAGTGGTTTTAAGAAAAAATCATTTTAGTAAAATAATTCTTTTTATAATTTTTTGACATCAAAAAATAATTTTTTTAACATAAAATCTGTTTTAGTTTTTTTTTTTTCATTTTGTTAAGGTTTATTTTCTTATTATAAGTTTTTTTTATCTTTTAGTAAAAAATTCAAACAATTTTACTGTAAAAAAGTATATTTTAGTGTAAAAAAAGGAAGATATTTGTTCAATTCAAACTTTTTTTTGGGCTCTTTTCTCAAAAAAATCCCCCAAAAGGTACGCCAGACTCGCAGACGATAGACAGTGATAAACCGTTCCAGCCGGCAAATTCCTTCCTCGCTAAAACTCCCGGCACCGTTCGCCGCCGCCAGAAAATCCGATCCTGTTCTGAACTTCTCAGAAAGCCATTAGCAGAATCAAGAAGTAGCAGAACAGCAACAATGGAAGTCGACGACGTTCCTCTGGACGATAAGGCGAAGAGAATGAGGGATCTGCTCTCGAGCTTCTACGCTCCAGATCCTTCGGTGTCGTCTTCCCAAGCCGCACATGCCTCTTTCGATGCCATCAACATCGCTTCCTTTGATCCCGATCAGTACATGAATCATCTGGTACGGCAGCCGCATTTCCGTCGCTAATTTCGCCTATATTCGCAAAATCAGCTGTGTTGATATGTATAGATTGATTTTGTTTTCTGAACAGTTCGATCAGTTTCTAGCTATGGTTAGAGCTAAATCGAGTAGGTTTCGTGTGAAAATGGTGTGGACTGTGCATTTACGCCTGATTTGCTCATTTAGAATAGAGATTATAAGAAAATTGAACTATAATATGGGCATCATTCAGAATGCCTGAATAAATTTAGTGTTTTTCTCTATAATTCTTACTTTTCGCATCAGAAGCTGGAAATTGGTGGTTGTCTTTACAGTGTTGTTGCAGAAATAGCGTGATTATGCTGTGAGTTGTGTCAGTGGCAGGAATTTGAGAGGTCGTATTGTGTTTTCTTTATTGCCTTTTGATTTTTATGCTCAAGATTTCGATCAATTTCTTGTCAGGGACTCGAGAAGGTTTATTATCTGAAAATGGTGGATTGTGAATTGGCGTTTGGTCTTCATTTCGAATGGAGGTTTTAAGAAATTGAGCAGTATAGCTAGGGCATCAATCGGAATGTGTGAAGAGAATTAGGGCTTTCTTCCTTGAATTTTGTTTGTTGCTCCAAATATTGGTAGTTGTCTTTACAGTGTGGGCTAATAAGTAGTAATGGATGAACTATGAGTTATGGTACAGCAAATAGAGTAGTTATAATTTGTTTGTGAAGGTACGGAAGGTACTTAAGAATGTTCAATGTTCTCAATTTCTTAGGTTCAAAAGTCGAACTTGGAAGGCCTTCTTCAAAAGCATGTTGAAATGGCAGCCGAGATAAAGAATCTCGACACTGACTTGCAAATGTTAGTTTATGAAAACTATAACAAGTTTGTCAGCGCTACAGATACGATTAAAAGGTAAATTTTTTTTTTCCCTTCTTTTATTCTTCCTTTGGATTCTTGGATGCTGTGGTTGATTTTGCCGTAACAAAAGTTGACGGGATTACTAGTCTTGGACATCCTACAACACGACGTTTCTTAAAATTATACTTTTTGGTCTTCCCAACAGGATGAAAAGTAATATTGTGGGCATGGAAGCAAATATGGAACAACTCCTTGATAAGGCATGTGGGGTGATATTTTGTCATTTATTTTGGTTGTGATCTTAGGGCAAGACATTAAGGTAATGAAAAGCCTAACGTGAGTAACTTTACTGTGCCAAATCATTTTAGATAATGTCCGTGCAATCTAGAAGTGACCGTGTTAATACTTCTTTGTTCGAAAAGAGAGAGCATGTAGAAAAACTTCATCGTACACGTAACCTTCTCCGTAAAGTCCAGGTACTTAAATTTTGAGTTTTGAGTTTGCCATTACCATTTTGATTATCAGGAGGGTAGATGTAGTTAAAACTTCAAATTTCCTAATGCAACTGTTTTATGTTGTGCCTTCAAATTTTTAGTATTCCCGAGAAAGATTTATGTTGTGTTTTTTTTTTTTTTAATTGATGCAAGAGAATGTGGATGTTTCACGTAAAGCAATATATTTTGTGAAATAGACCATTGATGGGATTCTTAATTTTTAAGATGCAGTGCTAATATGTCATAGATCCCTATATTTCTTCCTCTGAATTTGAGATCTAATTTTAAACCTCTTTATGCTAGTTTATTGTTTGGGTGTGAATTAAAAGAGACTTGTTTATTGTGCTAAGAGCAGTTCATATATGATCTACCGGCTAGACTGGGAAAGTGTATCAAATCAGAGGCTTATGCTGATGCTGTCAGATTCTATACCGGAGCAATGCCAATTTTCAAGGTTTACATGTGGTTCCCAAATTTACTTTTAATGTTGGTTAAATCATTTCATATGATGTTTTTGGGTGCTTTTTCTAACACGTTTGCTTTTATTTGTCCACCTCCCAAAATGAAAACTCTGTCATAATTGCTTTATCAGGCATATGGAGACTCGTCTTTCCAGGATTGTAAGCGGGCATCTGAGGAAGCAATAGCCATAATTACAGAGAACCTGCAGGTAAAAATTAGTCTATTTTGTACCAGTTGGTGGATGCCTACCTGAATTTGGGGTTTAATATCACATAAGATGATCATCCCATAAGGTATTTTAGATTCCAGTTTTGAAGAGTGCAGTATCATACCGGGGTAGCTTACCGAGTACAATTGTGTTTTGTTTTGTTTGTTTGTTTGGTTTACTTATTTATTATTATTTCTAATTGCCTTGACAACCTAAATTTGTGCCATATGAGAATTCAATTTTCTTTTTCAGGGGAAGCTATTCTCTGATTCTGAATCCATACAAGCAAGGGCTGAGGCAGCAGTGCTTCTTAAGCAGCTGGATTTCCCGGTTTGTAATAAATTTTTTTTTTCCCCTCGAATAACTGTTCTTTAGTGTAAACTATTCTTATTAAGGTTTAATTTTGAAGCTGGCCCAGCCTTATGTTAAAGAGTAATAGTAGGAACGTAGAAGAAGAAAACAAAATCTATCCTCATGCAGTGCTATTCAAATTCTTATCACTCCACTTTTTGATTTATTTTTAGCTTATACTTGGATTTTTTATTTCCCATGGCTGAATACCTTTGAAGTCAGAAATTGGAGGAAAATTGTGATATCAACCAAGCATCTTCTCTAATACAACCCGTGCACTTGATGACAGAAAATCCACGTTTTTGGCAGGTGGACAGCCTACGGGCAAAGCTACTTGAAAAGCTAGAACAATCCCTTGTGGACCTTCAACTTAATGTGGAAGACATATCTTCTGCTTCAGTTGATTCTATTGATCCTTCTGGAGGAAGAAATGCGTCCAAGTCAATTCTATCTACCACACATGAAGTGAGTAATAACAGATTGCATAATTACAAAAAGGGTGCAATCATAGAAATAAAGCTAGTCGTGTTGGCATCGAGTAGGCTAATACTGATTTCTTTAATAATGCAATGCTTTGTAGGTTCAGATTCAACGTTGATTACAAAAAGGGTTATTTACCTTTTTATTCCTTATGTTTTGGGTTCAAAATTATATCTTTGATTTTTAATCTCATCAAATTTATATCTTTAGATTAGGTGCAATACATAAATTTATACATTTTTTCAATCAATCTTTAATTTTGACCTAAAATATTGGCCAAAATACTCTAAAATTGAAAAATAGATTTTTTGTGTGCTTTTGTTTTTGTTTTCTTCTTTTTTTTTGAAAGTTTTAGGGTCTCTTTCTCTCTCTCTCTCTTTCTCACATAAGGATAATTTGGTTATTTGAAGGGTCTCTCTCTCCCTTCCTCTCTCTCTCTCTCTCACACACACACACACACACAAGGATAATTTATTTATTCGAAGGTCAAGATCAATTATTAGCCGAGATAAGGTATAGATTTGTGTATTAAATCTAATATGAAGGTATACATCAGATGAGATCAAAAACCGAAGGTATAGTTTCTGAATAACCCTGTAACATAGGGTATAAAAAGGTAGATATCTCTGGCTAAAAATATCATATATGTTATCTTTATATATACAGCATACAAGTTTAAAATTTCATATTCTTTATGGTAATTACAACATACAAGTTTAAAATTGCATATTCTTTATGGTAATTCTCAAATTGAAAGTATCTCTAGATGTTAGTCATTCAAGTCCTCTAAAGAGTCTTCCTGTTAATATTAGAAACAATCCTGATTTAGAGGTTGGATTTTGAAAGATATATGTTTCTTTTTTAGCTTGGTTCATGTTGAGTCTTTTTGGTGTTTACTCATTCATCCCATCAGTGGTCATCTAGAATTGTGACTAATTATTGGACTACTCCTCAATCAGGCATCTGTTCGTGAGTTTGCAGAGGCTATCCGTGCTTATCGAGTAATATTTCCTGATTCAAATGAGCAACTTACTAAGCTTGCACAGGACTTGGTTTCCAAGTGAGGAATTATCCTATTCTCACTGCCTTTATTTTCTAACCAATTTGTTTTTATTGCCTTAGATAATTAGGAGCACTGAAACATTTTCCTGATACAATGTAATTGGTGCTTGTTACTTTAGGCATTTTGAAACCACTGAGCAATATGTGAAGAATCGGATTTCTTCAGCAGATCTATTGCGAGTTCTTCGTAAGTAGTGTGAATAGTTGAACATGCCACTTCTCCCTCTCTCTCTCTTTGCTTTTTTTTTTTTTTAATCTCGAGATTTCAGAGTATTTCTCTAAATTACCAACTAATTACTTATGCTAGATAATTCTTTTTTTTTTTTTTTTTGCGCTACATTTTCTTGGCATTTTTTAGCCAAAAAAAAAAAGGCTTTCTTGGGGCATCTATTACTAGAAAGTTTCTTATCATTGGTTGCTTGGAATTTTGCAACCTGAAAGTTGATAATTCTCTAAATGCTTAAACAAACACCATATGCAGGAATTATATGGACAGATGTACTACTGATGGATGATGTAGTTCATGAGGCTGTTATCCGGGATCATTGTCTGGAGGTTTTGTCCCAAGTTTCCTTTTTCTTGCTATGACTGTTGTTATTCAATTTTTATTCTGAATTTTAACTAAATCTCATCAGACTTTTCTTTTCTTTTCTTTTGTTCTTGCTGAAAAGCTCCCTCATCAGGCAGAGACTTAATTGCAAATTTAATTGTCATATTCAAGGACAGGTAGAAAGTTTCCAGACTAAACATATTGCTTATATATTTGCAGACTGCTCGGGCGGTTGTTAAACAGTATGTTACAAATACATTTTCTCATCTTCTACATGATATCTCAGGTGATGATACACATGGTTTTAATGGTTCTTTTGTAGCATTTAATTCATTTATTTAGCCCTACCAAAAGACAGTTTTCGCTAGATCCTTAATAGTTACGAACTTTTACCCTTCCCGGTTCTGGTCTTCTAGTGTTCTGCTTCTTAGTGAAAAGCCAAGCGCTTTATGGATTTCATAGTACGTCAAAGAACTTTTACAATGCCTGTTTATCACAAAAGAGTCTAGAAAGTCTAATAGTTTCTATTTATTTTTTGAATGGAAGATGTTCTCACCAAAGCCCATATTGAACAAAAGGACGGAGTGGAAAAGGATCCATTGCAAGTTGCTTTGGAAGCCAGCAAAAAGAGAGTGCTTCAAGGCAGTATGGGTGTCTTACCGGTAATATATGAAATACCATAAATGCAATTGGATTATATTTTGTTTGACAATAAATAGAAACCTTTATTGATAATGCATATATCAATACAAGGTTGAAGAGGATGAAATATCCTCAAATGAGGAAAAAATAAGAACAAACAACAACAACCCAAAAACCATACAACATAGACTAACATCAGTCAAAAAGCACGAAACATAATCAATCGATACTAACAACTCAGCATATCCCTCCAATTTAGTAATTAAAGATTAAGAAAATGCTTGAATTCTTTATCGGTTGACGCCCAAAGAGATGCTAAGAAATTGAGCCTTATTAAATAGTTTTTGCGGCATCTGTTTCTTCTTCCTCGAAGATTCTTTGGTTTCTTTCCATCCAAACCACCCACAAAATTGCCAAAACTGCAGCTTTCCACATAACCTTTACTTTCTTTCCATGCTGAAGTCAATAAGACAAGTGGAATGCTTTAGGGTCTAAACAACTCGGCCGTCGGTTTACATATCACTTTCACGGTACTCATTGCTTCTTCCTCAAAGATTCTTTGGTTTCTTTCTATCTAAACCACCCACAAAATTACCAAAACTGCAGCTTTCTACATGACCTTTGCTTTCTTTCCACGCTGAAGTCAATAAGACAAGTGGAATGCTTTAGGGTCAAAACAACTCAGCCATCAGTTTGCATATCACTTTCATGGTCCTCATGATTTTTTTTTTAATTTCTTAAACAAATTTCTGTGCTTGAAACCTTTTGCTTTGATATAGTAGGTATATGCATGCTTGATGCTTCTGTGTATTTTATATTTTCTATCGTTCATGTTTTTATTTATTTATTCTTGCATTCCAGGACTTCCACCAACTTCTAGACGACAATTTAGAGCTACTAGCTGTGCTCAAAGACTGGATCATTGATTGGGTTCAGGAAGGATTTCAAGACTTCTTCAGGGAACTTGATGGTCGCTTCCTCTTGCTTTCAGGGAGAAACAATACGTCCAGTCATGACCAAGTTTTGGCTGGCCTTGTCCTAGTGTTGGCCCAACTTTCTCTTTTCATTGAACAAACAGCTGTTCCAAGAATCACCGAGGCAAGGAGATATAGCCATCTGTTTTGCATTCTGTTCCTTTATGAAGCATTAGTTATTTAGTTTGTTTTTCCCTAATTCCCTAGAGCTTGTGTTGAAGTTTATCTTCAAATTGTCAGGAAATAGCTGCTTCCTTTTCTGGTGGCGGTATAAGAGGCTCTGAATATGGACCTGCCTTTGTTCCTGGAGAAATCTGTCGAATTTTTCGCTCAGCTGGTGAAAAGTTTCTGCATCTTGTACGAGTTATATAATCCATTGTATTCAAAAGCCATTTGGCATTACCAATATTATATAGTTTTATATTACATGGACTTGCGAATTACCGGGGACTGTGTTTTTTGAATGGTCATTGAACCTTGTAAAGGCAATATGTTATCCTGGATATACAGAAACAAAAACAGGTTCATTTCTCTTATTATTGACTTGAAATTTTCGATGGATGTATACTCGTTTTCATTTCTCAATAGGTATATCTTTCATTTAGATTGGTTTTGAAGTTTTCTTCCTCTAGATATTAATATCTTTCATTTTTCAGCATTCTGAATGTGTTTATGACTTCATGGAGATTCTGAATTCAATGAAAATGTGATTCTATGCCCTTATCTTTTCAGTACATAAATATGAGAACTCAGAGGGTATCGGTTCTCCTGAAGAAGAGGTTTACAGTACTGAATTGGTTCAAGGTAAGTTTTCTCTTTTGAAATTATTTTGTATATGAATTAACACAACACACACACACACACACACGCTTACACCCAACACACACACACGCAGAGTAGTCAGCACAAAATAATTTGATTTATCCACATCAATCTTTAAACTTTTAACAGCACAAGGAGCCCAGAGAAGTTCATATGTTTGTTGATTTATTTCTTCACGAGGTAAGCAGATCCGTGCTTTCCCTTCCTAGCCTAAAAAGCTCAAGATGTGTCCAATTTGGTTGCTTGCCTGATTATTGTTTTCAGTTTTTATGCAAGTTGAAACGTGTTTTGTATGAAACTTATTCTCTGTGACTTTATCGTCTGTGCTAGTTGGAAGCTATAGAAAATGAAGTAAAGCAGATTTTGCCTCAAGGAGTGCATAGGCATCGTCGTACTGACAGCAATGGAAGCATCACCTCGTCCCGGAGCAATCCGTTGCGAGAGGAAAAATTAAATCGATCAACTACACAAAGGGCAAGGAGCCAGCTCCTTGAGACCCATCTAGCAAAATTATTTAAGCAAAAAGTTGAAATTTTTACAAAAGTTGAATTTAATCAGGTAACTTTTTTCTATCCATGCTTCTGCAATTGACAGTCTTGTAAACTAGTCCAGGAAGTAAGAACTACAAGAATGAGTTTGCTTGCAAATTGCAGGAGTCAGTTGTAACGATGGTAGTGAAGCTCTGCCTCAAAAGCCTGCAAGAATTTGTCCGTCTGCAAACCTTCAATCGAAGTGGATTCCAGCAAATACAATTAGATATTCAGTTCCTAAGGACTCCTTTAAGGGAAACTGTTGAAGATGAAGCAGCCATTGACTTTTTGCTTGATGAGGTAATCGGAAAGAATTGACTTTCTGCTCGGCAAAAACAGAACACTACTTTTTCACATGGACTTCATATTGTTGCTTTTCAGCATGTTTTTCTCGTTTTTACTTCGGTGAATTGTTGATGGTCCTTTCTTCAACTCTCTGGATGCATGGGCCTTTTTTTTTTTTGGAACCTACGAGTAGCAGTTCTGAGATTTCTGAGATTCTTACAAAACTGGCTTGTCGAACAGGTAATTGTTGCTGCTTCAGAACGTTGTCTTGACCCAATACCTTTAGAGCCCCCCATCTTGGACAAACTTATCCAGGCTAAGTTGGCAAAGGCAAAGGAACAGAGCAGAGTCTCTCCATAACATCATGATAGGTGAGTCAATGACGGTCATGGCTTTTTTATTTTTTATTTTTTGGTTTGTCTGTTTTTAATATATATATGTATATATATATATTCTCTAACTAGTACTAATTCCTTTCTGAATTTAGGTTTTGATGTCTTTCAAGAAAAACAAATTTTCCAGTTTCAGCCGAGTCTGTGAGATCTGTTCTTTCAAATAGTGGTACTGGGAGTCTCCTGCTACATGGAATTCCATCCAGTAAATGATATTAGGCCGCAGTGTGTGCGCCGGAGGTGGTTATCTAGTCATTGAAATCCTCCGCGAGTTGATGAAGTGCCTTCAATTTGCGTTTTCAACTGTTTGTAGCTCAATTGGCCCCACGAGTTGCACCGTACATTATGATAAATTATCTTTCAGCTCTTGCTGTCGTATGAAAATTCGTATGGATGAGGGCTTACAGCTTCTCAAAGATAATCTCAGTCAGATTTTCGAGACCATCCTTTTTCCTTTTTTTTTTTTTTTTTTTAAGTCAATACTACATGGATACACTTAATCTGCATGGGAAGAGTTTCATTCAGTAGCAGAATTATCTGCTTCTAAGTAAAAACGATCGTTTACACGCAATGCATTTTTTCCTGTCGTTTTAAAGAGAAACGACGTGCCGTGTTGTGTTTTAAATGGTGCTGTCGTTCATGCATGAAACCTATACTCGACCTTTGTGCAGGCGTTAGATGTCTTTTAAATGTTCAGCGACATGCCTTTTTTTTTACTGTAGACATCTGCCTTCTTTTTTTTTATTTTTTATTTTTTTTAATTAATGTTGTTCCTGTTTCAATTTTCATTATGGTCCGAAGACATCGCTTCCATTGTAAAATTTGTAGACTTTATGCCTGGAGAGTATTAGTTAATGATGCTCGCGTTTATCTGGATACGTTATGTCTTTAGTCTTTAGAATTTGCTGTCCCATAAACGACATGCTGTTATAAACGACAATTTAATGTTGTTTAAGAGAAGATTATTATAAAACCAGCTTTCCTTCACTGAATAAAGTATTTTGATGTCGTTAAATAACTAAAGCAACAAGTCATTTCTGATACACAAGTTTAAGAGTAACGGACAGAAAGTATAGACCTAAAAATCTACTCTAATGTTATTTATTTGACAATTACATTAATCTTTTTGGAGAATTTTCCTTACATCAAATTTTGAAACTTGCCTTTTATAAATATTACATCTGTTTAAGAGTGACGCAACATAAACATATGATACAAGTAGTAGTGTGGTACAATTTTTTGAGTGTGATATAACTTGTACTTTTTTCATATTTTTACTAGTGTGAGAGTAAAGAAACAATAAGGTCCTGTTTTTGTCTTGTTTTTTAAAAAATTGAAAAGGAAAATATTTTAAAAAATACATTAAGACTATTTTTGAAATTGTGTTTGGTTGTGCATGTGGTGGCGTGTTTTTTAATACAAATATTTTTTAATAAAAAATTATTAATATAAATAAAACCTAATTTTAATTTTTAAAAAACTAATTAATATATTAATATTTTTTAATATATTCAATCAAAGGAGAGGGAGAAATTCTCTTCCTCATCCTTTGCTCCGATGAGGTTGGGTCGCCGGTGACGGCCCACTCCCACAGCCCCCTGAAGGCCTAGCCCCATCCCGACCGCCTAGCCCCACCCCCAAAAATCCAGTTCCACCCTCGACGCGCGAACTTCCCTTCCTGTCGAGATCCACGAGGCCAAGTCGCCGTCGTGAGCTTCTCGTTGCGAACAAGTCGTGTTGTAATCACCAACGTTGGGGCCAATGGCTTGGGTGGGTTGCTGGGTCGCTGCCAGGGTGGGCGGAGGGGCTAGTTGCGTCGTTGGGGCGGGCGAGGTGGGCGGAGGAGGAGGAGGGTGTTATGGGTTGAGGGGAAAGAAAGAACGGAAAATCATAAAACAGTTTTTTTTTCCATATTTTGTTTTCAAAATATTTTGGGTCCAGAACGTTACCGAACATAGTTTGAAAATCAGTTTCATTTTTTGCGTTTCTCAAAACGAGAAAAAAAAAAATCAAAAAGCGTTCCAGTGACAAATATTATTGATATATATTAAGTTTCCCACGGAATGCAACGGTGGCTGTAGTTTAGTGGTAAGAATTCCACGTTGTGGCCGTGGAGACCTGGGCTCGAATCCCAGCAGCCACACGTGCTTTATTTTTTGGACTCAAACTTCATCAACTCCCGTGTATTGCATCCTTAAAAATCACGTCCGTTCGATCTTACTTAAAAAATTCTTTTACATCGTCGGACCGCCCATATGCATATTACACAACGTGGCCTATCACACCAGATTGGCAAGTCACCCCCTCTTTCCCGCCAACAATTCCCGTACAAGAGTCCATTTTGCCGCCAAAATCCTCTCCATCCCCGACTGACGCTTTCCTGCCTTTCCATTGCCGTTGTTCCCTCTCAGATTCTCTCTCTCTCCATTCTTCTTCTTTCTCTGCAACTCCGACCCCAGAAGCCAACCATGAACACGAAGGATCTCAATTTCGACGCAGACAAAGGTAAGAGAAGAAGAAAGAGCTCTTCAATTTTTCCAGATCCAGATTTTCCACTGTCACTCTTAAACGTTCTGATTCGATTTTTTATGTTGTTTTTATTCGCAGCCCTCGCGAAAGAGTTCCTCTCAAACTTCGCTGATGTCGTTGGCGAGGCCAAGTACATGAACATCCTGGTGAGTTTTTGCCCCGTTTGGTTGCTGACAAACCCTAGGAAAGGAACCGAAGCTTAATATTTACACTTTAACGAAGATTTATCCTTTTTTTTCTCTTTCTTGAGCTTTCTCAGTAATTAAACGAACTGGTTTCTTTACTATTTTCTTTTTCTTTTGTAAATTTGTTTAATTTGTCTTAATTTCCAGCAAGAGGTGGCGAACCGCAAAATTCGAGCAGTTCAGATTGATCTCGAGGACTTGATCAATGTAGGCTTTAATTTATGCCTCTCTGATTTTGCTTGGGAACTTTAATTTTCTGCTGTGAGTTCACTGTTGATTTGTTTGGTTTCCTAAGTACAAGGACTTGGACGAAGAATTTCTCAGAAGGGTTACAGAAAATACTAGGCGATACATTGGAATCTTTGCAGATGCGATTGATGAGCTCATGCCGGAGCCGACCGAGGCCTTTACGGATGATGATCATGACATTTTGATGACTCAAAGGTCTGATGATGGAGCTGAAAATATGGACGGCTCAGATCCTCATCAGAAGATGCCTCCGGAAATCAAGCGCTATTTGTAAGCTCAGAGAATAACTTTAATTTTGTTTTTAGTTTGTCCTCTTCATTTCCTAATCCCCATTTTTATTTTGTTCTCCAGTGAAGTTTACATAAAAGCATCTTCCAAAGGAAAACCATTTACCATTAGGGAGGTCAAGGCTTCACATATCGGCCAGCTTGTAAAGATATCCGGCATTGTCACACGGTGTTCAGATGTTAAGCCATTGATGCAGGTTGCTGTGTATACATGCGAAGAATGTGGTTTTGAGATTTACCAGGTAAATAAGTGTAATCCCATCTAAGCAACATCAATGGCTGTCTCGCCTGAAGAATGTCACATGTACTGTATATTAGCCTTCAATCAGCATAATCTTGTGGCGTTGGAGTGGCATTTGGCCACGATGAAAAATTTAAAATATTTTTTTAGCATCTTCTTAAGTTTTTCGCCTTTTGCCATAGTTTAGAACCCCACTTTACTGGATTTGTATGCTCTTTTTAACGCTTCCTTCATTTATATTGGTGTGCTCAACAGGAAGTAACTGCTCGTGTTTTCATGCCTCTATTCGGATGCCCTTCCAGGCGCTGTTCGATAAATCAAACAAAGGGAAACCTTATCCTTCAACTTAGAGCATCAAAGTTTTTGAAGTTCCAGGAGGTTTATTACCTGTGATAACTGAATAAAAAATTATTGTAATAACATATCTGTATTTCGATGTGGTTAGTGGTCCTATTAGCCTATTAGGCAATGTTCCTTCTATGAACTAATTTGTTGATATTGTCAAATTTCAGGCAAAAATTCAAGAACTAGCTGAACATGTTCCTAAGGGACATATTCCGCGAACAATGACTGTTCACTTAAGGGGGGAACTCACGAGAAAGGTTGGTCATGTTGTACACCAATTTGTTCTGCTTCCTTTCAACAGTGAACTTCATTTGCGTTTACAAGTAGTGAATCTTTTTACTTCTGTGGACGAAAAACATGGCTGAACAAATTTGACAATTACATTCACAGTTGCATTCTAATTTGAAATTGCAGAGCCTAGCCTTGCTTAATACGTATTGTTACCATTTTCTTTAGTGATCGCTACATTTTTTCAAAAAATTTGTTACGACCAGGTAGCTCCAGGGGACATCGTTGAGTTATCTGGGATATTCCTTCCTATTCCTTATGTTGGTTTTAGAGCAATGCGCGCTGGCTTAGTTGCAGATACCTACTTGGAGGCCATGTCAGTCACACATTTCAAGAAAAGATATGAAGAGTATGCATTATTTGCAGCATTTTACATTCATTCCGTTGAAGTTTGGTGTAGAACTAACAAAAAGTGCTTCATTGTTAAGAAATTTATCAAATTACTTTTTGCACTTATTTTTACTCACGTATGGATATATATTGCATTCACGTCTTTCAAATCTCTAACCATAAGTTCTTGTGCTTTTCTGGAAAGTTGGTTAAATCACCACCTTCTGGAATGATATTTTCAACTGGTAGGTGTAAAAGGTCTGTCATATGCTTATATCGTATCTTGTTATAGGTATGAACTTAGGGGAGATGAAGAAGAACAAATTGCACGTCTAGCTGAGGATGGTGACATATATAATAAGTTGGCACGATCCTTGGCCCCTGAAATTTTTGGACATGAAGATATTAAGAAGGCTCTACTTCTTCTCCTTGTGGGCGCTCCACACAGGAAGCTTAAAGATGGGATGAAGGTAAGTGCATTGACTTACTACTCAATTGAATTTTAGATGGTAAGCTTACTGTTGTTAGCATGAATTTATGAATATATCACGAATTTGTATGACGAATAAAATTGGAGACTACCAGTGCCTGCTTTGTTTTTCGTGTCCTTGTCCTCTCTTCATTGGCTGTCACTGGTTCCTCTTTGTGGCCGTATAAAGTAGTTTCTGCTTTTTACTCTATGTCTACATCATTCGAGTATAGGATTCCAAAGCTCATTTTTGTTTTTTTTGCTAGAAAAATTAGGATAGATTTTTTAGTATTCTTGTACAGGCTATATATTAAGTCTTTTTTCTTGGTTTTCTATTGCAGATTAGAGGAGATTTGCATATTTGTTTGATGGGCGATCCTGGAGTTGCAAAGAGTCAGCTCCTTAAGCACATAATTAATGTCGCTCCCAGGGGAGTTTATACCACTGGCAAAGGAAGCAGTGGAGTTGGTTTGACTGCTGCTGTTCAGAAAGATCCAGTCACAAACGAGATGGTTCTTGAAGGAGGTGCATTGGTGAGACATACTCTATTTGGGTGCATCAATCATGCTCTTTTAGGTTCCAGATGTATAGAATTGCTGCAGCATTAAATTCAATTTCTTTTGTTTTCTTAAAAAAATTTAAACCCATGATTTGATATTCAAATTGTCACTTCTCCAGTGATCCTAAAAGGATGTAAATTTCTATAATGAATTGCATCAATAGGTTAACCCTTACTCGTGATGACATTATCTCAAACGTCTGTTGGTTAGGTTGTCTTGAGGCTAATGTTAGCAGTTTTGCCTCATTTCAGGTGCTTGCAGATATGGGTATATGTGCTATTGATGAGTTTGATAAGATGGACGAATCAGATCGTACAGCAATACATGAAGTCATGGAGCAGCAAACTGTCAGCATTGCCAAGGCTGGGATCACTACTTCCCTGAATGCAAGAACTGCCGTTCTTGCTGCTGCAAATCCAGCATGGTATTAATCCTTCTTCAATTTCCTTGTTGGCTTCTTCCTGTGCTGCTTTTCTACTTCCCTCTGCTATTAGCATGCAGTTGCTTTTCGGTGTTAGATAACATCATCTGGCCTTGTCATGCAAAGATTCATGTATGGCATTTTAAGCAAACTCTAACTATTGATCGTAAAATTTCTTGAAGGGGGAGATATGACCTGCGTAGGACTCCTGCAGAAAATATTAATCTTCCTCCAGCTCTTTTGTCGAGATTTGATCTTCTGTGGTTGATTCTGGATCGAGCTGATATGGATGGTGATCTTGAGATGGCTAGGCATGTTGTTTTTGTCCACCAGAACAAAGAATCTCCATCTCTTGGTTTCACTCCACTTGAGCCATCTGTTTTACGGTAAAGCTCACATAGCAAACTGAAGTAGCAGTTCTGGAACATGTAGTCTATGCTTTTGCCATAAATCTTTGAGGATAATTTACTTGTGTTTTCATGTTTGTAGTTTTTCTGAGCTTTTGCAATTGAATATAGATGTGGAATTCTTGGTTTATTTTGTCTGACTTCTTTGGTTTCCAGTGCATATATTTCGGCTGCAAGAAGATTATCTCCTTCTGTCCCAAAGGAGCTTGAGGAGTATATTGCTAGTGCCTACTCCAGCATTCGACAAGAAGAAGCTAAGTCGGATACCCCGCATTCTTATACAACTGTGAGAACTCTGCTCAGCATCCTCCGGATATCGGCAGTAAGTCCTAGTTTACTCTATTTGCTCACTGTACTCGTATGAAGTTCTTCATTTATGTCAAAACTAATCTGAGGTATATCTGGAACATGGAAATTATGCTAAGAAATGATGTTGAAAAAATAAAATTCCTCATGTACGTTGAAAAATGATGTGATATGGTACGAAGTGATGTTAGACAATCTATTAGTTTGTCTGGACCTTTGTTTTAACTTTGATTTTCGAAATATACATCATCTTAGAGGTTTGAGGTTGGAAATGAAACAAACCAATAAGGCTAGCTTTGGAAAGTTTTTTGCACCTGCATGGAGTTTACTACTTGAACTAGTTTTTTTCACTTGTAGATGATTTTTTTTTTTTTTAGATGTCATCTAGAGTAGAGCAGTAGATATCTACATGGTAAAGCATTGTTACTTTCTGGATATATTAGCTCAAATAACTCTTGTTTTCTTGAATCCATTGAGTGGAAAACAGAATCCGTAGCCAGAGGATCAGAGAGCAATTAATGTCACTGTACCTTAACCCTGTTCAAGAAAATATATTCACCACAGAAACTAAATTAATCACTTTTCAGGCACTTGCAAGACTCCGATTCTCCGAAACTGTGGCTCAGAGTGATGTGGACGAGGCACTTAGGTTAATGCAGATGTCAAAATTCTCATTATACTCGGACGATCGCCAGAAATCTGGTCTGGATGCTATCTCTGATATCTATTCAATTTTGCGAGATGAAGCGGCTAGGAGTCACAGGATGGATGTTAGCTATGCACATGCGCTCAATTGGATTTCCAGAAAGGTTAGTTTCTTCATTCACGCTTGAATTCTTTTAATATTCTTTTCAAGTAAACTAGATGTCTAAAGAGAAAAAGAGTAAAAGCTAGTGTGTTATCAAATAGCCACCGAGGTGGTAGCCTAGAGGCATTGAGCTTACTCTCAAGTGGTTTGGTAGATGGGAGGTCTCAACTTTTGAGTCCCACAAGAAATGGTTGAGACTATTTTCAAACCACCGACTCAAATTGCATTAGCCATAGGTGGGCCTAAGGTGATCCATTTTGTCTCGACATAGGTAGCTATGACTCAATGCGGATGTTCCTTAGTATATGGGGTTCCTATGATCACGTCTTAGGGGGGAGAACCACTGTTGCTCACCCCTCCCCGCAATTGTTTCTATTAAAATGTGTTATCAAATAAATGAAATATTAAACCCGAACAACAATCTAGTTCGAACACCTCCTCTCCCAAGGGAAAGAGGTAAAAGATATGTAAGAAAGAAACAGAAGGGATTAGGCTCTAAAAATTAAAACTTAAGATGTTTGCCAGAATAACAATTGACACCTTTCATACTGGGTCCTAATCCTCAATTTTCCATGATTTGTAATTGATATGGATTGTAAATTTACAATTACTCTTATTCTACTTTCTTTAATTTTTGTTTGGTTTTTCTTCTAAGCAATCGAGTTTTCCTTGGGTTTGAGCAGGGATACAGTGAAGCCCAACTGAAGGAATGTTTGGAAGAGTATGCGGCTCTGAATGTGTGGCAGATACATCCTCATACCTTTGACATCCGATTTATAGATGCTTGAAGAGCGTAGCAGCAAATCCCATTTCCTTAATGTAGATGAAGATCTTTGTACTTGGATCATGATCTAATTGGATTTTTAATTTAGCTAACAAATTTAGCTAGTTTTGTTTAAGAGCCAGCTCTAGCTGCAAGCGCTCTGCTTCCGTTGTGAGTTGTAAAACACCCGGCCTTTGTCGTATGGTTATTATCATTTTCGTTGTCATTTTTTTCTTGGCTTGCATATCCCCAATAGAAATTGGGTGTCGTTTGGACTAAAAATGATGCCTTCAAGGTCCAAAGAAAACTCCATTCCTAAAAGAAAAATCTTTTTTTTTTTTTTATTCTTCCGTTGCAAAGGTTCAAGAAATTATTGTTTTTAAAATAAGTAAAAATATTTTTGTTTTAAAAATTAAGAGTTATTTTTATGTTAAGTGTGTTTTTAAAAATTGTCTTAAAAAATATACAAAAATATTTGTTAAAATTTTAAAAACAAAAATAAAAAGGTTATATTTTTATATAACGTATTTTTTAAATAAAATTATACTACTTTGTAAGTAATAAAATTATAATTCATATAATGTATTTTTAGATGGATTATATTGTTTTACATCTTCAATAATAAGGTCAGCTCATTCTAAAAAGGTAATTTTGGATACTTATTAAGTCCAATCAAGTAGTGACGCGTTGTAATGACGCTAGTGCGGAAGAGAACCTTCGTTTTTCTTAGGGATTAGAGAACCCTCGTTTCCATTTCAGCGAGAAAATAGATTTTAGAGAGAGAAACTCCGGAAATTCACAAATTTCAGGCAAGTTTATCAAAAATTGGTCAAACCTGAAGTCGGATGCTGGAGAATAGAAAGATCTTTTTTTCAACTTGACGGCGCTGATCTCTGGGTGTCCCTTTCGTCCACTTGTCCCGTTTTTATTGGTTGACTACATAAACCGTACCAAAAGAACTGTACTTGGAAGTGTACGATTGTCATTTCGCGGGAGGCGCCCCGATTATCAAAGTCTGGAGCGCTCAATATCGACCGTCACGCCCTCTTGTCTTCCCATTTCGAGAGTAATCAATCGTCGTTATTCATTTGGTTTTAGTTATCTTTCTTTTTTTTTTTTTTTGAAAGGGGTTATCCTGTCTTTTTACGTCTTAATTAGTGATAAAAATTTATCGTTATTATTATTATTATCATCCTTATTTTTTTTCAAAGAATATTTTGTTGAGCCCACCATTTTGCAGCTTTCCTGTTCCTCTGTCTACCGAAAAAACCATACTACGAACTCGAGAAATTCGAACACAAAAAGAAAAAGAAAAAGAAAAAATAATTTGTTCTTAAAAAAAAAAACTGGTCGTTCGGACAATCTCTCCTCAATTTCGGAGACCCAAAAACCCTTTTGACGTTAATCCTGTTTTGTCCGAAAGTTTTCTTTTTCTTTTTCTTTTCTTAATACGAGGAGTGCAAAATCTGAACCTTTCTCTTGTGCAAGCGGTTTCTATGTAAGGGAATTCTGAGGTCATTTTCGTTTTTGGATGAGTTATTTTCTTGTTGAATGCTTATTTTTGTTTTTTCTTTGAAATTAGATCGGGTGTTTTTCACTATTCCCTTGTGCAGTCTGTAATAGACATGCGATTTTAAGCTTCGGATTGGGCTGTTTTTGCCTCTTGAAACTGCATTTTCGTCTCGTCCAATTTTTCATTTTCAGACTCTCTTCTCCTTTCTTTTGCCTCTTTTTATTTTATTTTTTTTTATTTCATTTTTGTGATTGCTTAATTATGTGTTTACTTATTCAAGTACTTTGTTTGAATTGTTGTTTAATGTCTAATTACAGTATTTTGGATTTTATACCATCAATCCCAAAAAATGTCTTTTTAAGATTAATTTCTCCGTTTGTCTTATATAGACTAGTGTTATATGTGTGCATAATCTGAAACCCACTTTTTTAGTTGGAACGTTCTATTGCTTTTAACGCTAATACTTTCATGTGTTGAGTAAACTGAAGTGCTGGCAACTGAAAAACTCAACTGGATGTATCAAATGCAAACTATAATATTAGCCATTGGGTTTTTATGATTATTTCAGTAAGGGGTTTTTTCCATTTTATTATGCTGTTTGTTGTTGTGCCAAAAAGAAGAAGAAGAAGAAGTCAAGTTTAGGGTAACTTTTCTTTTGGTTAATAGCTGTATCTTTTATTTTGAGGAATACTTTTAGTACGGTTTCCATGATTTGATATTATGTCCTAAGTGCTTAATTATATTGAACAAGGACATGTTTTTAATGTCTTAGGTTGGTCTAGAAACATGGATCCTTGGAAGTGCACATCCTCTGTTGGTGTGCCTTCCCTTGATATGGCAACTTGTAAATTTCCTAATAAGGCGGCTGAGAAGACTCACCTCGACACCATAGAAAGAGCTAGTTCTCACTCTGTCGAGACTGAAGTTGATGTGGACCTTAGAGAAGTTTACTTTTTGATTTTGCACTTTCTGTCTTCTGGGCCGTGCAAGAAGACTTTTTCACATTTTTTGGACGAGCTTATGGAACATCAGCTTCTGCCTAGAAGATATCACGCATGGTTTTCAGGGAGTGGACTATGCTGTGAGGACGATGATGATGACTGTGATGATGGCGTCTCTTTCCCATTGACTTATGCTGAGGTGGTGGAGAGGTACGCTTGTTTTCCAATTGTTCTGAGCTCGGTGTGTTACAACTTAAAGATCCATTTGTAAATTTTGTGGTTATGTTTTATGTGATTCCCAATTCTTAATATTAATTCCTTTAGTTTTTCAAACCCCCTTTAGGAAAATAGATTGTCTTAATATGTTATTACAATTTCATTCCGACATAGTTTCATATTTCCAAAAGGGTACTTTTCCATGGTAATATGAATGTTCGTCTTGATTCCCCACATTGGCTCATAAGTGGGACAAGTAGATCTTTAAACAGTCAGGATTTTAAGATTTAATAGTGAAAATACTAAAATAATATCCCAAACTTTAAAATGGTTTCATCTTTTATAAGGATTTGCATCTGGTTGCAATATGCAATGTTCTTTCATAATAGCCACATCCTCTAGCTTCCAATATGGTGGAACGTGTTGTGTTTCTAGTGCACACTTAGCGACTAGAAGAGCTAGTTGATTCCACTTTGTTGGTTCTCTCTCTTGATGTTCTTAGGCGTTAAGGTTTAGACTAAGCATTTGTTTATTTTTTTTAGGTATCCTCATATTGAGAAGGATCATTTGGTGAAGCTTTTGAAGCAACTGATTGTGATTGCATCCTCTCCTTTGCAAGGAAAGGTTGGAAGATCTGCCCCTAATGCAGCTGATGTCCCTACCTTACTGGGAACCGGTTCTTTTTCACTTCTAGATCGTATGTGACAACTCATAGAAATCTACCTTCATCTCATTTGTTATTTAGTTGTTTTTTGCTTTTGGCGAGGACAAATCTTCTAGTTTTGGAATTACATTAATTGCCATTACTGATAGTCTGTATTGCGTTTGCTTTGCGAATACATGGATTTGACTTAAAATTTATCGCCATTGTTGATAATCTGTATTGCATTTACTTTGCCAATACATGCTCACAACTAGGTGTAATTTTTATTCTAACTATAACAATATGATTCATTAGATTAGGTGGTTCTATTTGCACCCCTCTCTTAACTCTTCACACCCCTTCTAAATACACATCCATAATTTTGAAATAATTAAATTTACTTATTCCCCCCTATAGTCCCAAAATTACACTTATGATTATTACTTCCTTTCACTTCATTTTTTTTTTCACACCCACCATTTTTTCCATTATTTTATTATCTTATTTCTCTATCTCACTATTTTTTTTATTTAAGCTTTTCTCATACATAAAGAAAATTTTTAATTAAAAATTATATATATACACTGCAATTTATTAAAAACATATATTATATCTACTTAATTCTATTTTTCAAAAAAAAAAAATTCCATCTACTAATATAATTAAACAAACACTTATCATAAATTGGTTAATATTACTCCTCCAATTGACGATACATAAAAGCAAATAATTCTCTTTCAAAAAAAGAAAAAGCAAGTAATTCAATGAAATCGGAACATTAACCAAAAAAAGAGCAAATTAATAAACAATTGACGATACCTCCATATGATTTTTTGGAATAGTCATTGAATGGTGAGAATTAGGGTTTTGTATTTACATATAGGTGTGTGTGGAAAAAAAAAAAAAGATGTATCGTTAGTTTCTATTTATTAAAAATGATTTAATTATGTAATTAGGTCAATTATAATTGTCCTTTTTATCATTTTATTGAAGGGTTTTTTAGTAGTATGAAAATTTATTCTCAAGGGGTTGTAAATAACGAATGGAACCACCCATTAGATTATCAGGAAGTGTGATGCCTAAGCTTAGTGCAATTTTCTTTCCTTTTATGCTTCTCTCATTTTTCCACACTCTAGACTATAAATATGTTTAAATCCTTTTCTAACTTTTTGATTCTTGTTTGTGCAGGTGATAGGAATATGGTGAATAAGCAAGATAAGCGCCTGCCAGCACACTTACAATGGCCTCACATGCAGGCTGGTCAAGTTCGCGGGCTTGGTTTAAGGGAAATTGGAGGAGGTTTTACAAAGCACCATCGTGCTCCATCTATTCGTTCTGCATGTTATGCCATTGCTAAACCATCAACGATCCTGCAAAAGATGCAGAACATAAAGAAGCTAAGAGGGCACCGTAATGCTGTTTATTGTGGTACCGTTGGCTTATCAACCAAACTTTCATTAACATTTGACTTTCTGAGAATTCATTTGTCTAATATCTTGCCAAGATATTGTTCACCAATGAATACTGGCTAAGGTAAGGGTATGAAGTTTTGGACACTGACAATACTATTTCCAAGCCTTTGTATGTCAGTACATGAGTTCATACCTCAATTACTGGTGCATTCCTAAGTATCTGAATGCTCTTACCACTTTTTGTTATTTGAAAAGTTTGTTGCGATTTTATGTACTCTACAGTATGCATTTTCATGCTGCTTCCTTTGCTTCTATTCTCTGTGTGTGCGTGTGTGTTTTATTTATTTTTTGTTTTCTTTATAGCAGACCCGGTGTTTTTCTTAACATTTTTTGTTCCATTTGCTTCCCAGTGGTATAAAGCTAGGATTCTCAGAACTTCTATGGGGAAAGATGACACATTATGAAGTTCTCTTAAATGATTTTGCTTGTCTATTGCAGCCATATTTGATCGGTCGGGGAGGTATGTTATTACTGGTTCAGATGATCGTCTTGTCAAGATTTGGTCAATGGAGACTGCACTCTGCTTGGCCAGCTGCCGTGGGCACGAAGTAATTTCTGGCCAATCAACTTCAAAATTTATGATGTTTTGTTTGATATGTAGTCCTTTCATTGCCCTCTTTTCCTGTAAATGTAATATTTAATCTTTTTTTTTTTCATGTCGTTGCAGGGTGATATCACCGACTTGGCTGTAAGTTCAAACAATGCTGTGGTGGCATCTGGTTCAAATGACTTTGTCATTCGAGTTGTACGTTACCATTACTTTACTAAGTTACTATCTATCTTTTGTATGTTAAGACCACTAAATTGTTTATCTCTTCCTACAGTGGCGCTTAGCAGATGGAATGCCGGTATCAGTTTTGCAGGGCCACACTGGAGCTGTTACTGCAATTGCATTCAGTCCCAGGCCTAAAGATGTATTCCAGCTTTTATCGTGAGGCCCCATTATAGAGTTACTACTTTCTGTGTTGCCCCTGTTTGGTTAAATAATCTGCCAAATATTTTGTTTCTTTTTCAAGTGACCTTAAATGTCTCAATCAGTCCCAGAGTTTCATGTTGCAGTAAAATATTGCTTCTTCTGGCTCTTTACAAAAATTTGAACTCTATGATGCAATATCTTGTTTGTGGTTGTCACATTGTCACCCGGCGGAAAGGGAACAACTTTCCGGGGTTGAACCTTTTTTTGTTTTTGCTACTTACACTTCTTTCTACGGCATTTGCAGTTCATCTGACGATGGAACTTGTCGAATATGGGATGCTCGGTCATCCCAGTGCAAACCAAGAATATACCAACCCAAACCTTTAGACGCTTTAACTGGCCAGTTCATTGACTTCACATTGTTCTTTAATGTTTTGATGATTCCGTGGCTGACGTTGATCAGCTATTATATTTGCTGCAGGGAAGAGCAATGTTGCATTAAATAATGGACCATCTTCAAGCAACGGTTCACAAAGCCATCAAATACTTTGCTGTGCTTATAATGCAGATGGAACTGTTTTTGTCACTGGTAGCTCTGACACGTTTGCAAGGGTATGTTTCACAAATTAATTGATATGATCCCTGCAGGTACTATTTGATTATGATTATGATTATTATTTTTATTTTACTTAATACATATTATTATTATTATTTTGTGTGTGTGTGTGTTTTCAAGTCGGATATGCTTACGTGGTCTTGGACACTTGTTAGGTTTGGAGCACCTTAAAAACTAACACAGGTGACCCAGAACAGCCAATGCATGAAATGGATTTATTGTCTGGCCATGAAGATGATGTAAATTACGTGCAATTCAGGTTAGTCTGTTCAATTAGTAAAAAATGATCATTTATATCATTGCGTGAGAATCTACTGCTTCCAAATGCAGTGGCTGTGCTGTGGCTTCAAAAACTTCACTATTCGACTCTTTGAAGGAGGAGAATATTCCAAAATTCAAGAATTCCTGGTGTGTCAATGTCTTCCTCTTCTTCTTTATTCATATTTACCTTTTGATGTTCCGGCTATTTTGCTTATGTTCTTACTTCTCAGGTTCTGTCACGATAATATAGTTACCTGTTCTCGGGATGGTAGTGCAATTATTTGGATTCCAAGATCTCGTAGGTCCCATGTGAGTTCTGTAAAAGTCTAACGTGCATATAATAGATAGAAAACTATACAAATATTGTTTAATTTTCTGTGCCTGATAAGAATATTTATCATACACAAGTTGGCCTTTCCATTTTTTTTTTTTTTATATTATGTGGCTTACCATTTCAGGGAAAAATCGGACGTTGGACTCGGGCATATCATCTAAAGGTTCCCCCTCCCCCACTGCCCCCTCAACCTTCTAGAGGAGGTCCACGTCAGAGATTTCTTCCTACCCCTCGTGGTGTTAACATGGTTGTGTGGAGCCTGGATAATCGCCTTGTGCTTGCAGCTATCATGGGTAAGGACTTGCTATAATTTTCTCAGACCGAAAAATGTAGTAGTTTGTATTCTCATGTCATACTTTTCTTATACGTTAAAACAAACAAAGCCAATAGGCCATGATGTTTCTCTATATAGTCCAGAGGAAAAGGAGAAAGAGGAAGAGGAAAAAAAAGAATTAAGATAATTATAAATTTTGTAGCTATTCTTTCTTAGAGTTGTCTATTTTTTCTTAAACAACGTTTTATTTTCTTCTCTCTTACACAGTGCTTAATGTGCAGATTGTAGAATATGTGTCTGGAATGCCGTTGATGGTAGCCTAGTGCATTCTTTGACTGGTCACACTGCATCTGTAAGTTGTTTCTTATTTACGGATCTAAACCATGAGATTGTATTTGGAATTGAATGGGGTAGATGCTGCCCGTTGTACTGTTACATAAATATAGGAAGTATTGTTCTTTTGGGGAGTCATTCTTACTGCCACAGCCTTTATGTCTTCCGGTATAACATTGTAGAACATGTCTTCTTGATGTTATTCTCTATTGCACTTTTACCTATTTTTTTGTTTTTTGTTTTTCTGTTAATTTGTTATTTTGTTATTTTTTTTGTTTTTCTTGTTTTTTTCCTTTGTTTAAGTTGCTCTTGCTTCAGTGGCTCATTGCGCTTTGCTGTTGTGTTCTCTACAGTCCTATGTTTTGGATGTTCATCCTTTCAATCCTCGGATAGCTATGAGCGCTGGGTATGATGGGAGAACAATAGTGTGGGACGTGAGTTCTTAGCTTTAGTGCTCTCCATTCTAACTCATTGTTCTTGGCATGCTCATTTTTCCAAGACATTCATGGAATTTTCTGTTTCTAGATTTGGGAGGGCACGCCTATTCGGATATACCAAATAGGCGATTTTAAGTTGGTTGATGGAAAGTTTTCTGCGTAAGCTCTTTTGCCCCCCCTGTTTCTCTTCTTCTTTTGGTACAATAATTTTTATTTTTTTTTTCAATAAGGGATTGATAATCTCAAGTCTATGTTGATAGGGATGGGACATCAATTGTACTTTCTGATGATGTTGGCCAAATATACTTGATAAATACTGGCCAAGGCGAGTCTCAAAAGGATGCTAAATACGATCAGGTATCATCGTTGTCATATACTGCCTCTGCTTGAAACTCTGTTGTTTCAATTAATTATTTCTTTCCATTGATCCGCAATGATTATTTTATAATGCTTAAACAGTTCTTCCTTGGGGATTATCGCCCTGTCATAAGAGATATGTCTGGCAATGTTCTTGATCAGGTTAGTTGTTAGTTGTGTATTTATTCACTCATTATTACATTGTAACTGTTTGGTTGCATACTATATCTTCAACTACGCAATTAGTGTTAAGTTATTAAGGGAATGATTTATAAATTGTGTGTGTAAGGTCCAGCTATTAGTAATTCTACAGTTTGGACTTTGCTTTCAATTTTTGAAAATTTCTTAAAATATGCTCAGATATATTTCAATACTTGGGAGTTTAATTTTGACATAAAAAGTTTGTATTTTGTTGCATCAGCATTTATCCAATGCATTTCTGTTAATTAATTAATATTTTCAGATAACCTACGCTACATTCTATAAACTGATTTAATGTACATTGCATCTGGAGCAGGAGACCCAACTTCTAGCTTATCAAAGGAACATTCAAGATCCTGTTTGCGATTCAAGTAACTTCTATGGTTCTACCCATCTTAAACATATAATTCTTACCGGGTTAATAACACATCCTTTTCTTATCATCTGTTGATGTGAATTGATAGGTATGATGCCATATCCAGAACCTTATCAGACTTCATACCAGCAGCGCCGACTTGGTGCGCTGGGTATTGAGTGGCGACCCTCCGCCATGAACCTTGCCATTGGCCCGGAAATCAGTTTGGGCCTAGATTATCATATGCCTCCTTTGCCAGATTTAGATAGAATTATTGAGCCCCTACCAGAATTTATTGATGCCATGCTTTGGGAGCCAGAAAATGAAGTTTTAAGTGAAGACACCGATTCTGAGTACAACATAACTGAGGAAAATTCCAGTGAAGGAGCAAAGGGAAGTATTGCTAGCTCTTCTAGTGATTCAGAATATAGTGCTGAAGATGGTAGAGCCGGGCATGATCATAAAGACGGCCTTCGCAGATCAAGAAGGAAAAAACACAAGGTCAAAGTTGATGTTTTATTTTACTGTTCTGGCTTCCCTTCGCCAGCTCTTTTTTGACAAATTCATTTCATATTTTAACTACTTGGACCTGAACGTCTTGTTATTCAGATTGACTTAACAACTTCCTCGGGGAGGCGTGTCAAGAAAAGGGTTTTGGATGAATCTGCCAGTACATTACCTGGGAGTTCCAAAATTAAAAAATCAAAAATTGGCCGGAAAGGTTTGAAGGGAAAGTCTTCTAAAGCAAAGACGTCAAGACCCCAACGGCTTGCAGCATCCAATGCTCGAAATATGCTTTCCCAAATTAGTGGTGCATCTTCAGAGGGAGAAGAACAAGATGACTTGGAGTATGATTCATCAGACAGCAACTTGGGGCCACTGGATTTGAACTTCCAAAACAGAAATGAATCTGATTGGAACTTTCAGAGTATGCATCGGGACCTGGCAAGAGATGAAGAACCATCTTCAAAAGAGTTAGACGAGGAAATGACCAAGCCTTCTCCAATCTCTGAATCTCAATCAAACGTCAAAAACAAGCCAAGATTGCTCCTGAAGTTTTCGCTTCGTGATTTGAAGAAGCAAGTGCCTCCGGAGGACACAAAGCACAAATGTGACGATCAACATGATTTAGCACATCCATCTTCTGCGCCTCAAAAGATCACTCAAGAGATGAGGATTCCTATACTCTCTACGGGGCCACCCTCAATGATGGCAGGGCAAACTGATGTGGAGCTGTCTCAAGTCAGACATGAAAATGCAGATATGGAACAACCTGAAAATGTTGACGCTAATTTGGACAGATCAAATGGTGATAAGGAAAATGCGATTAGGTGGGGAGAAGTCAAGATTCGCATGTCCAGAGATTCAAGATCTGGAGATGTCCTACCAGTAGAGGCTTCCACTGGATTGGATGCCAGTACCGATGATCATATGGAAAAGAGGAATTCTGTACATGTCAATGTTACACCTGGGAGCATGGGGGAACAATTTGAAACTAATGCATCAGAGAATCTCAATACTGATAAAGGGCTTGATGAGTCGTCTCTTGTGGTAGAGGACAAAGTAAAATGTGGCATTGCTGCTGCCTTGTTTCTTGAGAATCACAACAAGGGATGTGAAGGGCCATCAACATCTGAAAAATGCACAAATGATGCATCGGGAACAAGTGGATTTGCCCAATCAAATCACTATCAGGAAAAAGGAAATGCTCCCCATAACCCAACGAAGATTAGATTCAAGACTAAGACAAGGATCTTAGCTGATCCCAGAAATCCGTCAAAACTAAAATTTATTGCGACTGCTAAAGAACTGACTAGTCCAGGAGATAACTTGACCCATGTGGAGGACGATGCAATTACCGAAGTAGTAGAAGCTACTGGAGATACTCACAGATCAAACTCTTTGCGTTTATCATACAAGTTGAGGACTGACTTAGAAGGTTTTGATGGTGAGTCAGAAGAAAATACTTCAAACACTGATTACCATCGTGATTCGGTTACTGGTTTTCCTGAAACTGCTACTGATGTAGTACGCAGAACAAGATCCTTCAACATAAAGGCAACTTCTAGAGGAAATCAACAAACAGTGGGGACCTCAAAAGGTGCCGAAGAGTACTCAAGGAAAGTGCATAATCAACTTGATCGACGGTCCAGGTCTTCTAGAAATCACCGGGCTTCATATAATGCTTATGACTGGAGGTCATCAGCCCAAAGGATGTCAAATCACCCTGTTGGAAAACTATCATGGCTTATGTTGCCGGAGTACGAGGAAGGTTATCGATATATTCCTCAGCTTGGTGATGAAGTCGTATATTTGAGACAGGTGTTTTGATAGTGTGTTAATTTTTTTTCTCATTCTATTATTTTCTTCTGAAGTTTAGGTTTAAATAAATTGCTTCTAATGGTGTAGTTTTACACTTGTTTGACAAAATTTAGGGTCACCAAGAGTATGCAGAGTCGTTCAGTTCACGAGAATGTCCTCCGAGATTGCTTAGGGGAAACCTGAATGCCACGGAGATTTGCAAGGTTGAGGATCTTGACTATACATGGGTAGCAGGTTCTGGGGAAAGCTGCTGTAAAATTAGGCTCAAATTTATGGATCCTTCTTCCAATGTGTTCGGAAAATCGTTCACATTGACACTGCCTGAGCTGAGAGACTTCTCTGATTTTGTTGTTGAGAAAACGTTGTATGATGCCGCAATTAAAAGGAATTGGACCGTTAGGGATAAATGCATGGTTTGGTGGAGGAATGAGAGTGGAGAAGGTGGTAAGTGGTGGGATGGACGAATTGTTTCGGCCCATGCCAGATCACAGGAGTTTCCCGACAGCCCCTGGTTACGATATCAAGTTTTGTACAGGGACGATTCCTCTGAAAACCAATGTCATTGTCCTTGGGAACTGCATGATGATCAGATATTATGGGAGCGTGCCCATATTGATTTTGAAAGCAGAGATAATCTTCTGCATTATTTCTCGAAACTAGAGAATAAGGTATTATTATTTTAAAGTAATAATTATGAATGCCAGGTGGTTCAATCTCAAGGATTCAACTAATTATACCGCTTTTTATCACAGGACTATGGAACGATCCAACAAATGAATCAAGCTGTTCAGAAGACGGATTTCTGCAACAGGTACTCTCGTAAACATTTCTGAACAACACACTGGAAACTGTTAGTATCATTATATATTATGTAGGCCCACGCAAACCTAGGTGCTATAATGATCCCGAAAAAGGAAGAAATGGTACTCCTTTTGTCATGCCATTGCCATAGATGTTTGCATGTTGCTTTATCATATGATTCATGCTAGTGTGAAATACGACATTTTAGAAATACCTTGGTATTGTGTCCTTCCGGACTGTCGCATCTGAAAAAATCATCGCAGAATGAAATAATATGCAAATTTTTATATCTATAAGAGAACACTTCATTTTAGAATATTGTTATGATGGGCTATGTGGAATCATTGTAGATTCGTGGTTCCGTTGTACCCCGAACTGATAAAGTCGAGGCTGAGGAACAATTACTATAGGAGTGTGGAAGCAGTCAAGAATGACATAAGCGTGATGCTTTCAAACGCGGAATCTTACTTTGTGAGGAAAGAATTACAAGCCAAGATCAAACACTTGGCGGATTGGTTGACGAGGAAACTTTCCAGGTTGTAGAGAAATGGACTGAGTTGTCATGGTGAGGAGGAGGCTTTTCCCTCAGGATTTTCAAAACTCCTATGTAATTCACAAATGGAGAGCTCCTGGTTTTGTATGAGGGGAGATACTTCAAGGCAATGGGAAAGAAGGATTTTGCTTTTTGTAACTGAGATTCTATTCATCTGACCATGTAAAGAAAAGGTCTTTTCAAATCATATTCACCAATTGGTCAACATAGTGGAGTAAAGAAAAGGTTTTGATTGAAGAATTCTCTCTCTCTCAGATATGAACAACCAGATCCTGACCTTCGAACTATTTAAGTCAAATCCCAATTCCAAAACAGAGTTACCCATGAAAGTCGGAAAATCATTTGCGCAACTTCATGTTCACCCAAAAAAATTACTCATAAAATTACCACGCTCATACTCTTCGAAAATTTCCGACCACTCTTATAATGAAATCATCCCAATAGTTATTAGCTTTTATTTTAAGAATGAACCACTGTATTATAAGTTTCTTCAATACTCAATTAATTTTCCTTCTATATAGCCCATCAGCTAGGACCTGGGCCCCTCACGTGGGTCTTACATGATGGAGCCCACCTCATGTGAGGGGCCTGTGCTGGAGCTCACCTCAGGTGAGGGGCCTGAAAAAAGTTTTTCTTCGTGTTAATTTGTCTCGTTATAATCAATGTGATAGCAAAAGTCAAACAGCTATGAAGAGCTTTAATTATTACATTTATGATTTTGTTTTTGTTTGTTAACTATATTCATTTTTTAAAAGGTTTATCGAGCCTCTTATAAAAAAATTTACTAGTTATGTTGAAATATGATGAAAAAAATTAAAATATATTACAAATGATAAAATTATATCATTATAATAATTAATTTAAAATATATTACAAATAAGAAAATTATATCATTAGAATAATTGTTATATAATTTTATAATATAAAACGTGAATACTATTGTAATTATTGGTAATTACTTCTTAAAATATTCACAAAAAAAATATTGCTACATGTTAATTTCCCTTTCATAAATCCATAAATTTACTTTCCTTAAAAATCCATATTTTTGCAATTAATATAAAAAAATAAGTAAAAATTACACAAAGTGACCCTTTTTTAAAAAGTAAATTAACATATGTCTTTGTTTCACAAACATCATTTACATATCTTTTTTTTTGAATTACATATATTAAGAATCCAAAAATATCCTTTAAGTAGACTTTATCTTATATTTAAGTTTGTTTTAACAAATCTCCTTATTTTTCTCATAATTAAGTCGTTAAAAAAATTGATATTAGAAAAATATAGATATACTTAATTAATTACAATCTAACTTAAATAAAAAAAATACAATTGTTTGTATTATCAATCCATAATATGGGAACAACCTAAATAGGAAGCATTATTATTACTTGAAGTCTTATTTTCCGTTTGGTTCGAGTATTTGAATAGAGTATTTGAATGAAGATTTAAATTGTTGTGAGAGAAAATACTGTAGCAAAATGATTCGAATAGTGATTCGAGTATCGAAACAAACGAGCCCTTAAAACATGAAATGAATGTCATTGAGTATCATTATCATTACTATGATTAACTTAATGATATAATAATTATATAACTTATAAGATACACAAAAAGACTTAACAAATTCTATATCATTAATTTAATTACATATTACAAAAAAACTAGAAATATCATTCACTTGAAGTCTTAAAAAATGAATGTCATTACATATCATTATCATTACTTATCATTAACTTAATGATATATCAATTATATAACCAATAAGACACATAAAAAGACTTAATAATATTATATTATTAATTTAATTACAACACTCTAATTCCATATTACACAAAATTTAATTACATAAAAAGACTTAATGATATAATATTATATCATTACGTATCATTATCATTAACTTAATGATATAATAATTATATAACTTATAAGATATACAAAAAGACTTAACAAATACTATATCATTAATTTAATTACATATTACAAAAAAACTAGAAATATCATTCACTTGAAGTCTTAAAAAATGAATGTCATTACGTATCATTATCATTACTTATCATTAACTTAATGATATATCAATTATATAACCAATAAGACACATAAAAAGACTTAATAATATTATATCATTAATTTAATTACAACATTCTAATTTCAATTTGTCAATAAAACTATATTATTAATTTAATTACAACACCTCAATTCCAATTTGTCAATAAATCTAACTTGTTAAATTTTTTTTATCTTTTTAGGGCATTTTAAAATCATTATTTTAGACATAAATTTGAATTTAAACAACACACACTTTAATTTTTTTTAAATATAATGATATCATAATCCGTTTAAAATATTAAATACGTATATTATCGTTATTCTAAAAAAATAAATTAAAGCTAAGAATATCATTATTAAAGTGATTAATATTTTTATACATACATATTAAGATACATAAAAAAATATTCATGAACTACGTATATATTTTAATTTTATAAATAAAAAAAAAATCACGTGTCTAGTTAACCAAAAAATAAATAAATCTGAAGTCGGGTCACAAATACATAACCGCCCATCGAGTTCTCCAACATGGCCCGATCCATTTGCTCTAAACTGTTAATCACTTGAACCCTAGTACCTAACGCCGTGTCTCTCTCCCCCCTGCAACCCCAATTGGTGGCAACAACAATGGCGGGCGGCAAGGCGAGGAAGGTTAAGACGAAGCCGAGCCCAGCAGCCCACGCGCCGTACCAAGGAGGCGTATCCTTCCACAAGTCGAAGGGACAGCACATTCTCAAGAACCCTCTGCTTGTCGACTCCATCGTCCAGAAAGCCGGCATTAAGACTACCGACACCATCCTTGAGATCGGTCCTGGTACCGGAAACCTTACCAAGAAGCTTCTAGAAGCCGGCAAGGCGGTCGTCGCCATCGAGGTCGACCCTCGTATGGTCCTCGAGCTGCAGCGTCGCTTCCAAGGCACTCCTCTCTCCAACAGATTGAAGGTATATCTGTTTTTTCAAATTTCAAATCTTTTTCAAGATTGCATTTTTAGTTTTCATTTTTGTAAATTTTTTGTTGTGTTTTGGAGGGGTTAAGGTTGTCCTGCGATTGTCATCGTTAATTTTGATGTCATTATTTACTGAAACTGTGTGTGTTAAGCATTATTCTTATTGTTTTATGATTGATATATTATTTTAGATTGAACTCTGATGAATTATTCTATGTTAAATGCTAATCTGCTCATTTTCATAAAGTTTTAAGCTTTGGAACTTGGGAAAGTCGTAGTTATTAAGTGAAAAAGTCAACATATTAATAAGGGACTAAGTGATAAAATTTCACATACAATGTTACACTTGGTAGGTACCGAGTAGTATAATATAAGTAAATTTGACATGAATTACATTGAAGAATGGTTTTTGCTAAATTTTGACATTGACATAAGAATTTGGCATTGCATTAGAGATTGGTGTCTTCTTTGTACATAGTTCCTTAGCCAAATGTAGAACTCTGTGCGTTTTAGTTGCCCATTGCCTAAGGTTGATTATAACTGAATCCATGAATTTGCAGGTTATCCAAGGAGATGTGCTAAGAACTGACCTTCCCTATTTTGACATATGTGTGGCCAACATTCCTTATCAAATCTCGTCGCCACTTACCTTTAAGTTGCTAAACCATCAGCCTTCATTCAGGTGTGCCATCATCATGTTCCAGAGGGAATTTGCGATGAGATTGGTTGCCCAGCCCGGTGACAAGCTCTACTGCCGTCTTACTGTAAACACCCAACTCCTTGCACGAGTTTCGCACCTCCTAAAAGTTGGGAAGAACAACTTCCGCCCGCCCCCAAAAGTGGATTCTTCTGTGGTTCGAATCGAACCAAGGAAACCCCGTATTGAAGTGAAGCAAAAGGAGTGGGACGGATTTCTCCGGATATGTTTCAACCGCAAGAACAAGACGCTTGGTTCGATCTTTAGGCAGAAGAGTGTCATTACTTTGCTAGAGAGGAACTACAAGACTGTACAGGCACTGAAGCTCTCGGTACAAGGTTTGGTGGAGGATAATGATAATAAGATGGACTTTTCGAGACTCGGGGACAACAATGAAGACCTAACTATGGATGTGGATGATGATGATGATGGAGCAGACGAGGAAATGGAAGTGGAGGATGGTGATGTAGAAGGGGAGCCATCTGAATTCAAAGACAAGGTTTTGGCGGTGTTAAAGGAGGGCGATTTTGAAGAGAAAAGATCGTCCAAGCTCACACTACAGGAATTCTTGTATCTGCTTTCTTTGTTCAACAAGGCTGGCATACACTTTTCTTGATCTTGCATCATGCACCCAATTTGGTTAGCTTTGAAATTAGGATTTTTTCTTGTTTTCACTTTTTAATTTTAGCAATCTTGTAATATTTATTACTATAGAATGCGTTTGAAATAGGACCCATGAGTTTCTGAATGCCAAATACCAAATGCTATTTTGTTGTGATTTTGAAAGGGGTTAATTACTTAATCCACTCTTTGCTGTTTAACAAGTATGTTAATTGATCGTCGTGGAAAAACAAAAACAAAACAATAGAGTGCAAGCATTTTATCTTACACTACCTAATCCCAAGTAGCTAAAAATCTTGTTTGAAACAGTTCTGCTAAACAACAGGAGCTTTCTGTAAACAACTTAGGGCATGTTTTGGAGGGCTTCTCAGAAGTTATTTTGGCTTTCGAGTCCTAAAGTTGCTTTTGAAAATATTTGGATGATTTGTCACAAATGTTTTGGCTCTTCAAATGTGTTTTTAGTCAAAGCCGTAAAATATGGCTTTTTAAAAAAACACTTCTAAAACAGACTTTGAAACTTATACCGTAGTGTTAATAATATATTATAAACTTAAATACAATATTTTTGTAGCTTATTAATAAAATTTAAAATCATTTTGACATGTTTAAACTCTTAGAAAAATATGATTTTAAATACTTATAAAAAAAGTAAAGTTTTTGATTATTTTCTTTTACCGACTAAAAGTACAAGCAAAACAATAAGAGCTTTCTGTAAACCACTTAGGGTGTCTAAACCCAATCACACAAAAAAGAATCACTTTAATTTTGTCTTCTTAAATTTTGCTTGAGGCTTCTCAGGTATTTCATCGTCCTCCGAGGAGCTTTCCTCGAGTGGTTCATCAGGGACATCATTGGGAACATTGTGCTTGGTGATGTAGTCCTTCAATATGGCCATGCTTTCCTCTTTCAAAGAAGCCAGCTGCTCAGAAAGGATTCCTTTGTTTGCATTGGTCGAATAGGTCTCTGTCCCAAGGGAAAACGTGACTTTAACTTGAGGCTGAGGAGGAACTGCCCCTTGCATTTGAGCGTCCATAATGCTAAAACCATAATCAACCCACCAATTAGACTTTTAGTTAAACAATTTTGGGAACTGAGTTTAACCCAATTAGCTTGCTTAACCTCTGGTTCTCTATCCTAATAAGATCTGTAGCTCTGTTATAGACAGACAAATATGAAATCAACAAAAACAAGACCTGCACAAAGGTGGGGTTACAACTTCAGTGCAGCTCTCAAATGTATAAAGTAATGGCCACAATCTTAAGCCACATCTAAAAAAAACCCATACACAAGTTTCTAAAATCCTCTATTTTTTTCCAAACAAATTCTCAAACTTTCCTAATACCAAATTGATAATCCACAATATCTATATATATATAATCTCCTGGTTATAGGCTCTTCAGGTAAACCGTTCTCACAAGAAGGCGAAGACCCATGTTAAGAGAAAACTAAAAAACCCAGAATAACAGAAAAATACAGGCACCAATTCAAATCTGTGACCTTTTTTTTTCCATGTTTCGTTCTCCATTTGCTCAGGGAAAAAGGAAAAGGAAAAGAAAGAGAAAGAAAAGAGATAAATTAGAGAAAGGAACTGACCGATTTGAGATATTCGCGTTTGTGCTACGATTAGTGGCGCTTTTTTCAGTCGCGGACGAGCCTTTGCGGGAAACAATTGATGGATAAATTATGAGTCCGAGCAAGACCCTCTTTTGAGTTTCAACTATTACCAGAAACGGTGTGTCGTTTTACTCCACAGCAAATTCAGAAACAAAAACGACGTGTCGTTTATTTGAATGAGAGAGAGGTGCTAGTGCTGTTTTTGGGTGTGTTTGTTGGTGCTTGAATATTATAGCACATGAAAGTTTTATACTGTAACAAATTTTTATTTTTTGTTAAACATGTGATAGCTTTACAATATAACAATTGGAACTAATGTTGCCAAACAAAGTCTTTATCATTCCTAGACGATTGTCAAAACATAAAGAGAAAATATCAGCCAAGAAAACAGGAAAATAAGAAAATAGATTTTGATTCTCTAACAACAAACTGTGGAATCAAAAACTACTAAAAACAATACTCAAAAATAGGAAAGGAAATATTAGCCTTAAAAAACGACAGAATTGTTTCCAAAGGACATCAAAAAATATATTATACAAATAGCTTGTTTGGTATTAGTTGGTTCTAACTAACTTTTCAATTAAAAATAGTGTAAAACCTCTACATACTATAGTAAAAGTAAAAAAATTGCTATAGTATAAAGCTCTCACATGCTACAATATTTACAGTTTTAATTAATAATTCTAACCACTATGTTAAACACTTTAATACTTTTACATGCAGATACAAATGTTTAAAAGACGAAAAAAGAACGCCTTCATAACTAGTGACGAAAAAACTATCTTAAAATTGATTTTTTTTTTGCCCTCAGAGACGACAGACATTTTGTCATTTTGTACCAACGACAGACCTTTCAAAGAAGTCATTCTTGGAATCCTAACAATTAGGGGTGGCAAAACGGGTTGGCGGGTCGAGTTTGTGTCGAGTTAGAGTTAATTTTTACAAAATTAGATCGACACTAACCCGACCCGTGACACGAACGGGTTGAGAATTCTCAACCCTAACACGATCCGTTTTGACACGGGTTGACACGAACACGACCCGTGTCAACCCGTTTCTTATGTACAGTGTCAAAAAATAATGACCCGTGACCCAATTTTGACCCGCAATCCGCCTCTAACTCGCCCACATTAATATATATAATATTAAAAAAATAAAATTAGAAGAGTTTCATACCATTTCAACAAGAAGATGAGTGATAAGAGAAGTATGGTTTGATATTTTAAGAGTTTATATTATATATCAAATAATATTAATGTTTTTAAAGTTAATTAATTAAATACGGGTCAGAAACAGGTCGACATTCTACTGCTAACAATGCATGAAACAGTATGGAAACGCTATTTTTGAAGTTATACAGTCATACCGCGCCACTACTGCTAAGTCGACATTCTACATACGTATTTTAATGAATTTCATGCTGTAGGAAATATTGAGAAATTCTTAGGAACCAAAAAAAACATATCATCATTCTTCCTGGTTCCCCAATTTTAAGTATTTCTTGGTTCCAGTTTCAATTTGAGGTCACAGCTGGGAAGGTTTTGGCGTCATATTAAGAAGAAGAGAGATGCAACAACACGCTAATTACAATATAACATAGTTTTTTCATATTTAAGATGCTGTGAATGGTGTTTTGTACCAAGGATCTTTTGCATGTCTTGACCTTATATGTATATAAATGTAGTTTTAATGGTCACGTTTTTAATACATGCTGTTGTTATTAGCCGTTTGATATAAATCTAACAGTTGCAATGAAATGAATAGCTGACAACAAAAATATTCTGACAATTAATTTGATTGAGTCTTATCACGTTATTTTATCAATTGTTGTTAAAATATACTTTATTGAAAATGTAACTATTAAAAACAAGTCCTTGTATATATGCAAAAAAATTATGTGCCTTTAATTACAAGCCCAATATCATGACTTAAACTAGACAATGAATCCTGTGCCCAACTGCTACAAGCGGATTAATTGTGTCCGGCTAGAAATGGCACCTTGGATTTTCTCTTATTCTAAATGCTCAACCATGCCATCTTCCAATGCAGGAGGGAAAAGATACATCATCCTTTACCTAAGAAAACCGTAACAAAATGATGGGACAACCCAAGGCACACTATTATTGGAGGAACCAAACTATCTATTGAACAACAACCACATATGTAGAGAAGACAATTTCAAAACCTACCAACTGAAAAATGCCTGAGCAAATTGTCATGGAAGAGCTAATGATGCAGATTCTATTAGTCCTGCATGCATATTGTTTGACCTCTTTTAATTTGTAAAATGAGAGCTGATCACCCCACATTTAGGCCTCTAGTCATGTGATAAATCCTCCGACGGTGTGTGAAGAAGGTCATGCGCCTGCTCACCCGTTAGTTGTTGTCGCGACCCGAGGAGCAGGGGCCGTGACTGATTAAAAATCAAAAGAAAAATAAATAAAAGCAGAAACTAAATAACAGGCTCAACCAAAATAATGTGGACAATAAAATGAAATAATAATCACTGTAATGGCTCTGTGCCCATGAAAGATTATTATATAGTTTAATTACAAATAATAGATTAAGATTGACATTAGACTTACAAGTAAGACAATAGGACTAACATCGAGACAAAGTATATAGTACGTGAGGCATACAACAATTTCAAAGAGTACCATTTATATTCAAAACTTCATAATCATCAAACTCAGTCTCGATCCCGACTGGTTCTACAAAAGTGAGGAGGGAAATTTTAAAATAATAAAATACGAGCGGAAGACTCAGGTGGATAATTAATTAAAAACACATCATTCAAACTTGCATTTATAAATAAAAGAATCATTCGCAAAGCATTCTTACTGTTCATCGTTCATCTAATCACATAAGTTCATCTGGTCTTTAATTCGTATAGTGAGAGTAATTCGGCACAGACTTACACTTAGGGATTCTTGAATGAAATGAACCCGATGTTTATTGTTGAAATTCTAGATATTCTCAATGTTTGCCTTTCCTTTGAGCTTTGAAGCAATTTGTGGCTTTGGGATTTATGTTTGTCTAGTTATTAAATGGATACAAAACTCATACTTGGTTTTCATTTATTTTTATTATTGGTTCACTTTTTGTTGTGTTTGTTGTGTTTTGCTTGAGGATAAGAAAATGTTTAAGTTTGGGGGTATTTGATGAGTGAGTATTTTATTCACACATTAACTATTTTTTATGCTTAAATATTGTAAAAATTCTCAAGCTTTTGTGTATTTTGATGTTTTGGTGTTATTTTGTATGTATATTAGTAACCCAATAAGTACCAAAAATACAATGGCCTGCATTTAAGAACAACTCTAGAATGTGTGTTAGTCAAATAAGAAACCTCACAAAAAAAATGCTTCTAATATATGAAATTAAATTCAGAAATGATTAGGATATAGTTCGAAAATTACCAGGGAGATGAAGAAGAAAAGACGCCGCAGTTCTCTCAGTGAGCTTAGCCAATATTTCTAATATATATATATATATATATATATGTATGTATAAGTATGTATGTATGTATGTTATGGAATTTTAACTTCCCAATATTTTCTTAATGTCGTTTGAAAATTCTTGTGTGTGTATTTGAGCATGTGTATATGTACAAGTAGCGCATATGATGCTTTTTCAATGGATTTTTTTTATTTTTTATAAGGTGTTGATTTTAATGGAGCTTTTATGCCTACAGAACAAGTAGAAAAATAAATACAACATTTTCTGATTGTCTTTGGTTCTCCATTATTTTCTGGGATTATGACTCTGTCTATGAAAATTAAGAATGTAATATATCTCAATAACTCAAATATATCTAAATGAAGTAAGACTAAAAAAAAAAAAAGAAATCGGAAATATAAACCTTGAGCAACCTATAAGATACAAATTTATCACCCATTCCACGTGGCCAAACTGTATCTAATTAATAGTTTCCTAATCATCGGAACCTCTGCATGATCTAAAAAAAAAAAGTACAGGATTACAATTACAAAAATCACAAATATTTAAATTCATCATTTAATCCTTGGGATTTTGAAAGTGGTACTATATACTCTAAGCAACTTTTCAGTTAGTAAAGATGTAATGCTCTTACATGATACAGTAAAAGTAAAAAAATTGCTACCGTATAAAACTCTCATATGCTATAATATTTACAGTTTTAACTCATAATTTTAACCACCATGACAAATAGCCTAGAAAAATTTGTGGGGTTTTCTTGGAAAAGAAGAAACTTTATTGCCATTATCAGGCAAAAAAGAAAAGTAATGCAATTTGAGAATGTGGATACAAGACAGAGGGGACGCATTAAGCATGAAAGATTGTGGTGGCAGGTGGCCCTGGCCGGTGTAAGCTGTAACGAACGGTAGGTATGATGCGCTTGGCATAACGGTTGCTTGTGAGTCAAATATACATGTCGTTTTTGTGTCCGTAAACGACATGGCATTTCCATGCCGACAAGACGTGGCATAAACGACCACACACTTTTGAAACAAGAAACGACATGTAGCTAGGAAGCAGAATCGAACAATTGAAAGACACTAACCTCTAAAGAGATGTCGTTTGTTTTTAAGAGATGGACGACAACAACATGAAAAATAAAACTACATTTCATTACCTTGATTTCTTTAACGACAAACTTCCCACAAAATCTATGCGTTTATCTGATTATCTGCATTAAGAATAATAAAATTCCAAACTTCCCATGAAATCTTACATGTTTATCTGATTATCTCCATTAAGAACAATAAAATTCCAATCAATGCGACACGTAGTTTTAACTTCATAAACGACGGAAGTATTTTTAAATGATAAGTCGTTATTAAAAGAAAGGGTAAATAGTTCAATTGGTACTTGATCTTTTTAAAAAGATGCAATTTGATCTTCAATCTTTTGTATTTAATTGGGTCTAACCATTTTAAAAAGGTATAATTTGGTCCTCAGCTATTATGTGTTGACTACTTTAATGAAGATATTTTAATAAAATATGTAATATGTTTTAAGGAAATCCAATTTAGAACGTAAAAAATAACAACAAAAAAGATAAAAAAAACACACACACACATATATATATAGATATATATCTTGTTAAAATCAAATCTTTTTAATCTAAAAAAAAATTCAAATCTCCTTAAAAAAATAGATCTTTTTATTAAAAAAAAATCAGACCTTTTTTACCGAACCACACCCACCCCCCATCCTTCGCTGGCAACACCCACCCCCTCCTCCTTCTCTCAGGCATCCCCTCTTCAATTAGGAGACCGACTGGGGAAGAGGGCCCTAGACACAACAGGGGACAATGGAGAACTTAACGAGTATGGAGAGCTTACCGATAGCGAGGTCAATATGGCCAGCAAGGCCCGGGGCTAGGGGAGCTGTTGTCGAAGGATTGCAGCGAGTTGCTATCTTTCATGGAGAGCTCTAGACGATGGCTTGTGAAGGGGGTTGTAGCAACGTCGGCACCTAGGTATGTGACGAGACGGCGGTGCCTAGGTCGTCTCTATAACACCCACCTAATATAAGTTTAAAATATATAACATACTAATATTAAGTGTTATTACTCTTAATTATTTACAATTATAATATTAAGCACGTATGACTAGAGTATGACTAGAGTATAACTTTACTTTACAAAATTTAATTGGCTGATGTTATATTCACAATATAATACATAATTCAAAATGAAAACAGTCGTGTCTAATTACAGTCTCTAAAGGCATATTAAATTAAGCAGTCGTGAAAAGTCCAAAAACATGTCAACTTTGTCCACGTACACAAGTCCACAGGTTCAGAGGAGAGCGCCAGTTAACCATCTAGCATCTTACTACTGATGTTGAGAATTGTCCTTGTTTGCATCACCGTAACTAAGTGAGCTTATACCCAGTAAGTAGAATTAATGTATAACATGAATGACTATGCCATTAATGATCCCATAAAAGTCATACTTTTTTTTCTTTCGAAACTTACATCAACCCATTCTGCATAAAACATAACTTGCGCAAGATTTTTCTTCAAGGTTTCCTTCATTCAATTCTTTTGAACCATTATTGTCGCCATGTAGTGTCCCACGCTACAAGTACTCATCAAGATAGTCTCCATCGAGATAATAATAAGGCCCATAAGTCTCTATCGAGACAACATATTAAAACTATAAGCCTCTATAGAGACAATATAGTGGAGTAGCCTCTATTAAGACTAACTTAATTGAATATGCCATCCCATCATAAGTAGCCTATAAAACCTCATAAAACTTCTTTCTATATATTTCAACTTTTAAATTAACATTTTGGTTACAATGTCTTTAATATATAATGTATGCTTGTACAACGCTCAAAATCAAAACATGCTCATACTACTTATGCTCTACAAAGTCATAACCATACATATAAACATGCACAACATTTATGGTGATAAGGGTGAAATTATATTTATATCGTATTATAGAGTAATGTAAATTATTATCGGTTTTTCTCTTTAGATCCAATGTCCAATCCTTCTGTAAATAGGTGTTTAATTTTCGTTATAACCCATCAAATATATATTAGTTACTTAAGTATTAAGGAGCTCATTTCAAGTTTGAAATCAAACTTAAACAAAAGAAAGAGTAAGTCCCCACAAATATGTCATTTATAATCTTATGGTTACAACTATATTAAATAAGAGGAAATGTCGTGAAAGCTAGAACTGAATATTCTACTTTTGAACCTTTGTATTTTCTAAAACAGTAAATAACTTAGCTCATAAAAATATTACTAAGAATAACAATTTTAGTAAAACTCATATATTTATGTAATATAGAGGATAAAATATCAAACTTAATCCTAAAGTCCCTCAAAGTATCAGAAAAATATGAGATTGGTAACATAGCAAAACTAGTTGGTTTTAAAGGCAAAAGTGGACTTTTGGTTTATAAATAGTTTAAAACTTATTTCTATGAATTTGAGCAGCATTTCTTTTTAATTTTAACACTTCCCAAAGCTTAAAACTGATCAAAACAACCTACAAACAAAAACAAAAGTCTAGGGTATTTACAAGACCAAAAATCAACCCTAAATTCTCTAAAATTCACATAATTTCAAAACTTTTCTTTCTAACAACCAAATTCCTTTTTATTAGATCATTTTCTTATGATTTCTAACCTTGAATAGCATTAAAACTAAGCTCATATTATATCCCAAAGTTTGTTTATACAACCAAAGAAAGAAACCTAAAAGTAGTTCACAAATTCTCACCTTAGAAAAACAACTTGAACTCTTCACTTCTAATTCAACTTTTTCCACTTCAAAATGATGAAACCAAGGTTTATGATCTTCCGAAGTACTTAAAATAAACCCTAGAAATATCCAAAAGAATCAAGTTTATCCCCTATCTTGAAAGATCGAAAGTCAAAACTATAAAATCAATCTCACCTTTACTAATTTTAGTTTTTTCTCTCTTGTCACCACCTAAACCTTTACCAAGATACCTGGAGATGAGCTTATCTTTTTAAACCCTAGCTAGAAATGAAGTTTTCCTTTAAAGGATGGTTAGACTTGAGAGAAAACGTGTTGAAATGAGCTCACCTACTTACTTAATTCCTTGTAAAGTGCCACGCACACTTCACCGTTACTTAACACTTAAGTATTCTCTTAGTAAGCCGATTAGTATCTCTCTTTTGGAGCTTATTCAGCAACTATTTTATATATAAAACACTCACACATAACCCTAAATAAAATCTAGGTCATAGCCACCAATTTGACTTACTAACTTAGGCATGCTCACTCATATCAAAATTTCGATACACAAAAAATACTAATTTCTAAACTTTGATAGTTTTTCATAAAAACAAAACCAAAATTTCTAAATCTCTTTCAAATATACTCAAACATTGAACAACATGATTCATCATTCAATTTCTAACTTGTTGAAACCCTAATTGAGTTTGTAAACTTGAATGCTGAAAAGGTCACTTGTTTAGGATTTCAAGGTAAAGTTACCACCAAAATACATATAATCCTCTTACAAAAGACCTTGTATCATTCTTAATAATATTCTACGAGATTCCTTACTTGTCATAAAGTCTCCTTTAATCATTATTACGAACATATACATAACTTCACTTTACATAAAATGGAATTTTCAGCATAAATAGCCTTAAAACCATCACTGAACTTCTAATTTCAACTCATCTATTATAATTGCATATCAAACACTATTATAAATCACTTTTCTATTTTACCCCAAACCGGATCCTTCTTTAGGAAATCATAAGTCATTTAGCTATATATTCAAATGAAATTGTATGAAATTATTTTTGAAAATGATATGCGCTACTAATATAATCAAACACATCTCAAATGACTATGAAAATTATATAATGCAATTAATGTCATGAAATCATGCAATGCAATGCATTGGCCAACATGTATGCAAGAATACCAGGTATCATAGTCTCCGTTGTTGGACTACAGTGGGGTCGCAATCCATGGGTGGCGTTTCGTGACGTGTCACGATCTCTTGCAACTGGGTCGCGACATCGATGATGATTATAGTGGGTTGTCGGTGTGGGAGTGAGGCGTTAAGTAGGGGTCGCCAAAGTTGGTTGGGCATCTAAGAAGAAGAAGAAGGAGGAAGAGGATGAGTTTTTTTTTTTTTTTTTAGGTTTGTTGATTTTGAATTTTTATGGGTAAAAATTATACCAATGGTTGTGATTTAATCTTACTTTTTTAAAGTATTAATTATTTGAAGGGTAATTTAGTAATTTCAATTAAAAATATTCAGAAAATTTTAACGGTCAAAGTTAATGGTTAAGGACCAAATTGCACCATTTTTAAACGATTAGACCCAATTAAATTAAAAAAAGTTAAGGATCAAAATGTAAATTTTTTAAAAGGTCGAAGACTAATCGAGCTAAACTACAAGTCATTTACAACATTTTGTTTTTTTTTTTTCAAAAAAGAAAAGTCATTTTACAACTTAAAAAGGAAGGAAATTTTTCTAGGCAAAACTCGTTTCTATCATCTCAGGAAAGAAAAAAAAAAAAAAAGACCTCGTTGCTAAAATTGGCAGATAAGCCGTTTTATTAAGGATTTTTGGTCAAAACTTCATTTCTGCAAGAAATACGACATGTCATTTTAGTTTAAACGACCACCATTATATATTATTCTTACCAATTCCAAGTTTTGTGATGGACAGTGAAAACAACTTATGTTAGGGCAAACGACATATCAACATGTTTCAAGTTTCATAGTTTGAACTGAAGTATTAAATTTAAAAATATAAAAACTTTATATTATTGTAATTTTCTATAATATGTAAGATGTCTACTTTATTCATTGGTTGCAGTGGAATTGATTAACCCACTGGTCATGGCATGGTCACTCTTTTTGAAAATAAATAGATACAAATAATAAATAGATAAGAAGACAGAAGAGCGTAAGGCGCATAATGCCACAAAATTCCCGCCAACAGCACTCTCCGGGGAACGTACCGGTAATTTCCCGCCTCAAACATACCCCTTTTTATACTCTTTCTCCGAACCTTTCTTCTTTCTCACTTCTCTTCTCTCTCTCATTTCTCCGATGCACACACTCTGAACGACAATCCATTTGCAGAGAAACAGCAATGGCGCCTTCTCGTCGCCTCAGCAATGGCCGATCCCCTCTCGTCAACCAGCAGCGCCAAATCACCTCCTTCTTCTCCAAGTCCGCTTCTTCTTCTCCAATTACTCCCAATCAAAACCCTACCAAGCTCACTTCTTCCACTAAGTCTGGCCCTAAATCCAAACCCAAGCCCAGTTGTAGCCCTAGCCCTAGCCCTAGCACCCCTTCTCCTCTTCAATCCAAGCTCAAAAAGCCGCTTTTGGTGATCGGCGAGGCGTCTCCGCCGTCCCTCTCACCTCTGACTCCGGCGACGGTGAAGATCCAAGGCGATGAGGTCGTTGGGAAAAGGATCAAGGTGTATTGGCCTTTGGATAAGAGCTGGTACGAAGGATTTGTGAAGTCGTTCGATAGAGATTCCCGTAAGCATTTGGTCCAGTACGACGATGGCGAGGAGGAATCGCTGGATTTGGCGAAGGAGAAGATCGAGTGGATTGAGCAGAGCGTGAGGAAATTCAAGCGATTGAGGCGCGGCGGCTCGTCTTTGAGTGTTGAGAAGATGGTGATTGATGATGAAGTGGAGAATTTGGAGGATGAGGAAGAGGATAATGGTGATGATTTTAGCGACGAAGATTGGGAGAAGAGTGGGGAGAAAGAGGGGACTGAGGATTCTGAAGAACATGAGGTCGTGGAATTGGACGATGAGGATGAAGAGAATGAAGCGGCAAGGTCGAAAGGAAAGCGTGGTGGTAAGGGCGATTCTAGGAAACGCAAGGTAGCTAGAGAAGAAGAGAAGGCGGGATCTGCTAAGAAGACCAAGGGTCGTGAAGATGCGAGTAAAGGTGGTTTCAAGGTTTCCCTTGTGGAACCTACAAATAATAATGCTGAGTGTAAGTGATTTTTCTTTTTTCAAAAAAAAGTTTTCCTTTTTAATGAAGAAACTGTAATGGTGTTTGTGTTGTTATTTTGGCTGAGAAACCAATATGCGTGTAAGAATTTGCATTCATTTGCCTTTCTTTTTTTGGATGATATGTATGAAAACGTAACTGAATTTGGTGAAGTTGAAGCGGAAACATATTTATGTTTGTGCTATCTAAGAGATTACAACTTCTCACGAACTTTTCTTTTCTTGGTAAGAACTAGATGATCTCAAAATCTGATTTTTCCATGAATTTGAAAAAGCCTTAATTGAAGTAAAATCTGCTTGTACAAAAGTAAATTTGGTTCTCAATCGAAATCAGCAAGTCAGCTGCATTTTGAGCTTGGTTCTTAGCTAAAAGCTTTGTGGTCTTTGTTTGGCATGCTTTTCTACTTGCGGGCACTATTTTGCTTTTGGTTTGGTTTCATGTATCTCAGAATAGCATGACATTGTATTTGTTCTCATGTTACCTGGATATTGAATCTGAGTTTCGACTGCAGGTGGGAAGGCCTCCAATGCTATTAATACTGCTTTGTCTGGGGATGCCTCGGAAAGGTTTAGCATCCGTGAAGCTACGAAGTTGTGCTTCGTTGGAGAGTAAGTTTATTTTATCCCCTTTTTGGAGTTTCCCCTGTTATATGCTTGTGTAATCTGGTGGTTGTGTGGAGAAACCTACCAGGGGTCACTACCACGCATTGATGACTCTTTATACTTGATTTGTTTGTTTGTTTACCTCTTTAAACTCAAGCGCATCTGGAATTTTGGCTCAAACATTAGTAACTTCTGCTCCATGCTTTATAAGACGGGAGGACCATTTGAATTTGTATGTAGAAGCTGCATTTAGAGATGCATTATCCTGTTCTTTTTGCACTCAACTGCTCCATGCTTTATAAGACGGGAGGACCATTTGAATTTGTATGTAGAAGCTGCATTTAGAGATGCATTATCCTGTTCTTTTTGCACTCAACTGCTTTATCTTGAAATAGGGGACGTAGGGATTCAAAGAGGAGACGCCCTGGAGATCCAGACTATGATCCAAGAACCTTGTACTTGCCTCCAGATTTTGTTAGGAGTTTATCAGATGGACAAGTAATACTTTAAATACTTTCAACCTGATCTTGAAAATATTTGAAGCTTTTTGTTTTGGCTATTCACTGGTGACATGTGATTTTTCAGAGACAATGGTGGGAATTCAAGTCAAAGCATATGGACAAAGTTCTGTTTTTCAAGGTAAGCATTTGAGTATGGTTAATAGAGCTATATAATATGATAATTATCAATGTAATTATAGTAGTGAAGTAAACAGATTTCTCCAAATTTGCTTGAGCAGATGGGCAAATTCTATGAACTCTTTGAAATGGATGCGCATACTGGGGCAAAAGAACTTGATTTGCAATACATGAAGGTAGGTACTTGTTTGAGTGCAGTAATCATTCTTCTTTTTCTTTCTTTGCTTCTGAGTCTGGTATACATTGGTTTACTAGGATTTTTTTTTCATTTGATAGTGTTTGGTTGTCAGATTGTAGAGCATATTTCTTAGATGCAATAATTAAGAATAAAACCAGAAGCGTTTTGTCCTTAACTCTAATACACATGTCAGTATATTCTGGATCTGTGAATGGTCTCTTCTTCTATTGTTAATGCTGTTTGGTTTCCACTTACTTTTTAGGGAGAACAACCCCACTGCGGATTTCCAGAAAGGAACTTCTCCATGAATTTGGAGAAACTCGCCAGAAAGGTGGGATCCAGATTTATATTGAAATGTTTTTCTCTTTGGTTTGTGCACATTGACATCTGTGCCAGACATTTAATTCCAGCTGTATTGATGGAGCAGGGTTATCGAGTTCTTGTAGTAGAGCAGACTGAAACACCGGAACAGTTGGAGCTTCGGCGCAAAGAGAAGGGTTCCAAAGATAAAGTTAGAGAAAGCTACCTTATATTGATTTTATATATCCTATTATTGTCTTTCTATCCTCGTTTTTAATCTTTATGGGCCGAATACTTTCTGGAGTTTTATATCCATTAAAGACTCTGCTACTGCAATCGAATTGAGTTATGACTGTTTTCTCCTGTATTTGTAGGTTGTGAAGCGTGAAATATGTGCAGTGGTTACAAAAGGAACACTTACTGAGGGAGAGATGCTGTCTGCCAACCCCGATGCTTCTTACCTAATGGCAGTCACTGAGAACTGTCAAGATATGTGTAGTCAAAAAGGGGAGCGGATTTTTGGTGTCTGCGTGGTTGATGTTGCTACCAGTAGGGTCATTCTTGGACAGGTCTGAATCTGGTCTGTTGAACTTTATGTACATCCATTCTTGACATTTTTTTTTTTTTTTTCATATCTGGCCTCACAATTGATGCGTGTGTGCAAATACACGGACAAATGTGTATATAAGTTGTAAAAGTAACCAAATACACACATTTCTGTTGAGAAGCTTCATTATTGCTCTTCGAAGCACATTTTATGTGCTGACGTGTTATTCTAATTCAAAATTGCTTTCCTTCCAGTTTGGCGACGATTCAGAATACAGTGCGTTATCTTGTCTCTTGTCTGAGCTGAGGCCAGTTGAAATTGTAAAACCTGCTAAACAACTAAGTATGGAAACTGAAAAAGTACTTCTGAGACATACAAGATCTCCCCTAGTGAATGAATTAGTTCCAGAATTGGAATTCTGGAGTGCGGAGAAAACCGTTCATGAACTCAAAAGTATATATGAACGTGCATCTGTTAAATCTGTTTCAAAGTCTTCAAGTAGAGAAAATGTGCATTCAGTCAATTCTTGTGATGAAGATGATGGACTAGCTTTCCTGCCAGATGTTTTAGCAGAGCTAGTGAGAGCGGGTGAGGATAGCAGCTATGCGCTTTCAGCTCTTGGAGGCACTCTTTTCTATCTGAAACAGGCTTTTCTGGACGAAACACTGCTTAGGTTTGCAAAGTTTGAGTTGATTCCCTCTTCTGGTTTTGGTGATGTGATATCAAAGCCTTACTTGGTTCTTGATTCTGCTGCACTAGAGAACCTTGAGATTTTTGAGAACAGCAGAAATGGAGACTCAGCAGGGTAAGCTTGTTGTGTACTTCATTCTTGTTTTGCTTTTTATTCTGCTTTGATTCACCTTTAATCTGAGATGAATTGTACTCCTTCAAGGACATTATATGCACAACTGAACCACTGCGTGACCGCATTTGGAAAAAGGCTGCTTAAGACATGGCTTGCAAGGCCTCTATATCATGTAGAGTCAATAAAGGAACGGCAGGAGGCTGTGGCAAGTTTACGGGTACGCTGCATATTTGATGCCGACTTTTTATAACCATTTTTGTGATCCGTAGAACTCCTTTCCCATTTTTTTGGTACATTATAGTTGTTAGTAACTTCTGTCAAGACTGAAGGTCACTCTAGAAAATCTCTCACTAATGTTGAATTTATTTTTTGTTTTCCTTTTCTTTTTCCTAAGTGTTTTAAAAAGATAAAAAGATCATGTTTTGCTTTCCAGGGAGTTAATCTACGTTTGTCACTTGAATATCGAAAAGCATTATCCAGGTTGCCAGACATGGAGCGACTACTTGCATGTGTCTTCTCTATTAGGTAAGCTAAAAAGATCTAGTTAAAACTATTATGTGGTTATGGTTGATGATTCTATAGGTGATTGAAGTGATTTTGACTGAGTGCAGTGAGGCTAATGGGAGAAATGCAAGTAAAGTGGTCCTATATGAGGATGCAGCCAAGAAACAGCTTCAGGAGTTTACTTCAGCTTTACATGGTTGTGAATTAATGGCCCAAGCGTGTTCTTCGCTTAGTGCCATTTTGGCAAATGTTAAATGTAGACAACTTCGTCATTTGCTAACGCCTGGTACAACTATTTTATATATGTAGAGATCTTGTTTGAAATCTGACTTAGTGTGATCCAATTAGCTTTGATTTAATTTAAGCAGATTGGCTTTAATAACCAATAGTCTGTGGCTTATTTTTTTGCATCTTATTTCAGGTTCAGGTTTTCCTGATATCAATCCAGTTCTAACTCATTTCAAGGATGCTTTTGATTGGGTGGAAGCCAATAGTTCAGGTCGTATAATACCTCATGAAGGTGCTGATATTGAGTATGACTCTGCATGTAAAAGGGTCAAGGGGATTGAGTGTAGCTTAACAAAATACCTCAAAGAACAGCGAAAATTACTCGGAGATACATCAGTAAGAACTCTCCTGGGATGACTTTTTATCTTTTAGTAGTGTCCTGCTAATTATGTACATTGACAAAGCTACCTAATTTTGGTCCTCCGATGTTTTATCACAGATCACTTATGTTACAGTTGGAAAGGAAAGCTACCTGTTAGAAGTGCCAGAAAGTCTGCGTGGCAGTATACCTAAGGGCTATGAGTTGCGTTCATCTAAAAAGGTTAGTTCTTTCCATTAAAATAAAAGAAAAATATGTGGTGAATCGAGTAGATTTGATGGTTATTTATGGCAATTATATTGTGTTGTGAAATTGAAGTGTCTTCCATTTATCTTTTAAGGCTGGCATTGATGTTGACCTTTTTTCCTTCTGACCTGGCCCATGCAGGGATTCTTCAGGTATTGGACGCCAAATATTAAGAAGTTGTTGGGAGAACTTGCACAAGCTGAAAGTGAAAAGGAGTCCTCCCTGAAGAACATTCTGCAGAGGTTAATTGGACGTTTTTGTGAGCATCATATCAAGTGGAGACAATTGGTTTCTACCACTGCAGGTTGGAAATCTTCTTCTCTACATATAGACCAGACTCCTTGGATTAAAGTTCTACCAATCCTACATGACTAGAGAGACGTAATAGTGATTTTCAATTTATTGAAGTGCCAAACTCAGTACTTACTACGATAAAACTGACTGGAGTCTCAACTATTGCTATGGTGCTTATCCTTTCTTATCGGTGTGAACAGTGTTGAACACAACCATATACATTCTCTGAAATATGAGCTTTCAGCTTTGCATGAATTATTTTAATAATGCCTTGTGGACAATTCTACTTTCATATGTTAAGGAACAAGAAAAAGTAGCATATGTGAATTCCGTATTGACTAAATTTTCTTCTTTTGTGCATGTCTGAATGTGAATCTCATATGTTGTAGAGTTGGATGTATTAATCAGCCTTGCTATTGCAAGTGACTTCTATGAAGGACCAACATGTCAGCCGGTTATTATGAGCTCATCACGCACAGATGATGTGCCTAGTTTTTCTGCAAAAAGTTTGGGTCATCCTGTTCTTCGAAGCGATTCCTTGGGGAAAGGTTCTTTTGTCCCCAATGACATTACTATCGGAGGTTCAGGCAATCCCAGCTTTATTCTTCTGACTGGTCCCAATATGGGTGGAAAGTCAACTCTTCTTAGACAAGTTTGCTTAACTGTAATTTTGGCCCAGGCAAGTTTATGGTTTGTTCAACTGCGAATCTCTTTTTTATCGTTTGTGGATCTTTTCCAGTGCTTTCCTTTTACATGCAAATTTCACAAGCTTTAATAAATCACCTATACAACAACTCCTCAAGGCATTTTATAAAGTTTTTGTTGTTTTGTTCACTTCCTTCCACAGTTAGGAGCAGATGTTCCAGCAGAAAGATTTGAGCTCTCTCCTGTTGACAGAATCTTTGTTCGAATGGGTGCCAAAGACCATATTATGGCAGGGCAAAGTACCTTTTTAACAGAGCTGTCTGAAACTGCAGTGATGCTGGTGAGATTTCATTTTACTTCAATTACAAAATCTAGTTTCCTTCACAAGTTAGCCCATTACCTCCAAATATTTTCTTATTTCTGTTCAATGTTGTAACCAGTCTTCTGCCACTCGTAATTCGTTGGTCGCAATGGATGAACTTGGACGTGGGACGTCAACTTCAGATGGGCAAGCCATAGCGCAAGTGTCATAAGCTTTTGTGCATGGACACTTTTAATGTAATTAACTACACGATCTCATTCTAACCTTTTTGTTCTCTTTGGCAGCGGGTCTGTCCTTGATCACTTTGTCCACAAGGTGCAATGTCGAGGAATGTTTTCCACACACTACCATCGATTAGCTGTCGATTATCAGAAAGATCCCAAGGTCTGCGTCTTTTTCCTCTGTGTAGATAATTTCGCATTTCTTAATATGCACTTATTCTCGCTCTTCCTAGCAAAACAAATTAAAGGGGCTCTTAAGTGCATGATAATGATTGGTGTGTCATGTATGATTATTGTGCTCGTCATCATATACCTTAGAGACTGGTCAACATTTTTGTGTTATTGCCTTTGCATTCTCAACAGGTCTTGCTCAGTCATATGGCATGCCATGTTGGAAGAGGTGTCGGAGGCATAGAAGAAGTAACTTTTCTTTATAGGTTGACTGCTGGTGCTTGCCCTAAAAGCTATGGTGTCAACGTTGCCCGCTTAGCTGGTAAGCTTTTCTGCTCTTCTGTTGCCTCTTTCCTAATCTTAAAGAGAAACCACTTCCTTTGGTAGTTAAGATGCGGTCAATTAGCCGATCTAGAGTGATAAATTTCGGGGCTTGCTGCCCACTACTTTCGTTTTTTCATCAATATGGTAAGTCAACAAGAATTTTCTGGGAGAAAACTAGTATAAACGTTCTTGATGTAGCGGACACCACAGTAAAATTAAAATATTGAAGTGAAATAATATCTCTTGCAAATCTTGGAATAGATTTAAATTCTCACTATTAATATCGTCCCAGGGCTTCCGGACTTTGTACTCCGAAACGCTGCGGCTAAGTCAAGGGAATTTGAGGCTACATATGGTAAACACAGGAAGCCGCATGAAAATATATCCAATCAGCATTCAGTTGAGGAGATGGTGGTTTTGATTCAAAAGTTGAATGGTGTTGTCACAAATCTGAGGCGTCAGGAGTCATCCAAGAGTACTAGTTTTCTTATTGATCTCCAGCAAGAAGCAAGAATGCTTTGTGAAATAAATTCTAGATGAAGGCACCGAGAACTTTATGATGGTTGTTCCGTCTTGGGCGGTGAATTTTTGGCCGTTTAACCAAGCGATTCAATCATCTATATTGTTCCAGCAGCGACGGTTCCCCTAGTTTACTGCCAACAGCCATCATTTGCCAATGTGCCTTTAGGCCATTGCTGTCGCAATTCAAGCAACTGGCTGTTTCAAGTGAACGTTTAGCAAGAAAGTATAATGAGACTACCAGCTCTGTAAAGAAGACTAGCATATTGAGCGTAACCAGAAAATAGTCTCTCACTTTTGGTTTGCTGGGATGGTCTAACATTTAGATGCCACGGAATTTCTTGTCTCGATTAGTTGGAAATAGTTCTTGCCGTGTGTATAATACGTCTATCTGAAATGGCCTTTCTGCCTTCTCGACCCATATATTTTTGTATATTGTGTCCTTTTTTTTTTTTCTTCTTTTCAAAATGAATGCATTCTAGTGTGATCGGTTGTTCTTCCTAGTAGCTAAAATTCCCACTTTTTTTTTTTTTTTTTAGCTTTAAAGGATTACGAGGCATCATATTTCTGTTTTTATCGCCATGATCCAAAAAAAAGAGTTAAAAAAATTATCGCAGTGCTTTGGAGTCATGCTTCTACACTTATTTAGCAGACTATTCAACGGATCGTTGTTTAAAGCCATTTCGATTTCTTCAAATTAGGTCCAGAATCTGTGAAAGTGTTGGTATCTATCTCCTCTACATAACAAGGTTATCCGGAGTTTCGGATAACCTCTGAATGCTTCAACTGTGCATCCAATTTCCACACTTAGTACATGTTGGGATCTTGGCTTGTTCATTTTGGAAATTTCCTCCTCGATAATTGCACTGTTTCCCTTGACCTTGAAAGATTTTGTGCTTGCCATTATTTCCATGGCCTTTCCAATTCTGGTTCTGTTGGGGCTTGCTTTGCACGCCATTTTTCCCACGGCTTTTATCTTCGGTCTGATCTTGACCTGTTAGATCCTTTCATTTTGAGGACTTCTTCAGGTGGTTTGCAGCTTGAAGGGCAGCACGATACATTCATGGGTGGGTGTCTGCTGGCGGATGAACTCCATGATCTACGTGCACTGCTATTTCAGGGCGAAACATGCTAAACATACTTCTCACCTTCTCCTCCTCGTTTGGCACCAGGTTGGGGCATTGACATGCTAGGCGATTGAACTTAGTCACGGCTTTAGATGTGCTTGGCGATTGAACTTAATCACAGCTTCAGTCATTGACATATCTTCTTGTCGGAGGTTGTTGAACTCGTCATAGTATGCTCTGGTAATGTTAATGTTGAAATATTGTTCATTAAACTCCCTTGTGAAGTCTTCCCATGTCATCTCATTCACATAAGTTTCAGCTCGACACTTCCCGCCAAATTCTAGCATCCTAGTCAGGCAGTAGGATCCACACAACACCTTCTTGTTGTCTGTCAGCCTCATTATTTTCAGAGTATTGGCAATGGTCTTAAATCATCCTTGTGCTACTAGAGGGTCAGTAGATCCGTCAAACTCAGGTGGTCTAACTTTCTTCAATTGCACCAATAATGGTTCACGGCAAGCTACAGGTTCAGCGGCTGCATACGCCACTTCAGCAGAATTGCGAGTTGTGAGTTGAGTTGTTCCTTCAGTTTATATTAATGTCCTAGGTAGTTCTCGATTGGTTGAAGGTTGTTGCCTGTGTGTTTTTATATACTACAAAAACAAATATTACTTTCAATCAAACTGGCTTGTTTTCAAAGCGAATGTGTCCCAACACTTGGATTGTTCATCTTACTAACCAGAATTGTTCTTTAAAAAAAATGGCATTTCTTTTCAAAAATATTTTTAGTAGTTGGGTGGGTGACAAACTTGGATAGGTACTCTTTTTCCGACTAGGCAAAGGAGGAATTTTTTTTTTCTTTTTTGAGGTAAGGCAAAGAAGGATTTGCTGCAACCTGATCTTGTCAAACAGATACATTTAGATTTTTTTCTTCTCTCCTCTATTTTTTCCTCTCAATTTTCACCTAAAAACAACACAAGATAGAGCATTGAAGCAATGCTCTAATCTAATACACATAATAATAATGGGAAGAAAAAAAAAATCTCTTAGAGCTTTGTTTAAACTATGTCTTGATGCTGTTCATCTTCTTCATCATCTCCGTCGGATGTTGAGGAGTCATCATCATCATCAGAATCCTGCACAACATTAGATATATTGCTGTTATGTCAATTGTCAAGTAAAAAATAAAAAATAACAATAAAGCTATAAAAAAATGACACATTGTGTAGCATAAGCACATGAGTATCACCTGATATCGTCTCCTGGCGCGGTTTTGAAGTGCTGTAACTGTTCGAACTAATGCATACATTGGGAGGATAATTCCACTAGCTCTTAAAATAATTATCTGCACCCAAAAAAAAAATAAAAAATTAAGAAACAGACGACACTAAACTTGAAACTTGGCCTAGTACTAAACTAAAGACTTATGTAACTTACTGTTAGAAGTGTGAATGGGTATTCTTCTACCCCACCAGTAAGAACCTCATAGAGATGTCTCACAAGTAGAATCACAGCTACCTGCATTAAATGTTAAATTCAAGTACCAAATTACCAAACACATAAAATAAAAGTGCTACATAAGGAAATACACAGAATACCCTAATCCTACAACACCATGCCCCACACATTGCTGCCCCTAGATAATCCTAAATTCCTAATCGTCAAAGGTACAGTTATTTTAGGCTGAACTTTAATCTTTGAATTACGCAATTAATTTCAAACCCTTCAGGACAGAACTACTATTCAAAGGTCAATGGATGCCCTAAAAAAATCTATTAAAATTTGTTATTTATCATAGTTACAAACATAAAATTACAGTTCCAACCAATTTTTCTAAAATATTTTCCCACATGTTTTAAAATTTTTTGTTCTAATTCTACGTTCCCGATCACCCTCACATAACAAGACTATTTTATTATGTTATATTATGTCGAGTGTATTTGTACATGGTACCAAAAAACAAAAAAAGGTGGTCAAGCATGTAGAGCAGATAATGGTACCCCATTTGGCAATTTCTCAAGTTTCCTTTTAAAAAGTCCAAATTACATATGGCTTAACTTTCTACGATTAAAGAAGAAGTTGTCAAGTTGACCCGGTTGACCATTAGCTGTGACACATAAATATACATCAAGCAAATGAATTTACAGATTAAGATTTAAGGGAAACTTACAAGAAGAGCCAGAGATCTACAGCAAGACGCGCTTCTATCAGCTGCAGACGTGCATTGTGATTCTTCAGAGTACTCGTTTTCCTCAGCTATAGCCACTAATCTTGGCCTTTGTTCTCTTCTTGGAATCTGTAGACTATCTCTGTGACAGATTGTACATTCCTATTACAAATTAATTATAAACTAAAATCCAAAAGAAAAAGCCAATTTTTTTTAAAAAATAATTATTTGTTCCAAGTCAAGGGTACACATTTAAAATAGACAAAATTTAGCTGGGAACCACTTTTTTGGCTTTAATTTTGTTTTTCAAGCTTATGTTGTTTTGAAGCTACCCATTGCTTAGAAAGAGAAAAGGGACCCAAAAAACAAAAAAACACAAAAAAAAAACAAAAACTTGTTTTTGTTTCATACCTAATGGTGACTGCTGCTTCAATTAGAGGAGAGTTCTTTGGAGGTGCTGCGTACCCTGGCTCGTAATTCTGCGTACCATTATGACTGCCTTTATTTGAAACAGTTATTTTTTAAAAATAGAAATGAATAAAAGTTTGAATATTCCAAGAAGAATGCGTAAAGTGATAAAATTTAGGAGAAAAATCTGTGTCCTAAGTTAGGCAAAAATTTATTACAGAGAGAAGTCAATGCACAAGAGATTATATGCTTCATGGTAAAGTTATTCATAAATTCTGCTTTTAGATGGTGAAAAATCAGCTTTTGAAAAATCAAAGGCTTTGTTAAAGCATTTTACTACTTTGCTATCGCCAAAAACCAATCAAACTGTTCAATCATAGAAAGATAAGCAAAAGACAAATTTTGCGGCACCAAAATAGTCACCATGATTAACTAAGAGGAAAAATAATAATAAAAAATATATAAAAAAAAAGAGAGGGAGAGATAAAAAGTCGTTGGATAAGAACTAAAAATCAAAAACAACGCAAAAAAGACCCAATTCGATTTTGAAGCGATAAAAGTAAGAAAAAAACAGAAAGAAACAGAATTTAATACCAAGAAAATTCAGAAATTTCAAAAATTGTCCAAAAATAAAACCTGAAGACATATTTCGCAGGTTGTGTTTCCCTTCTCGTTGCACCACCTCTGTATGCAATCTCTGTGCGCAAACTGCAAATTTTAGAAAAAAGAAACCAAAACAAAACGATCGTCACAAAAATCAAACAAAAATAAAAACATGATCAAATTCAAAAGAAACCCATAAACCAGAACAGAACAAAACAGAGCTTTTCTTTCTTTCTTTCTTTCTTTTTTGAAAAAGTTTTAATTTTTGTTTACCTTGACAGTCCCAGAGCAAGCACAAGGAGCTTCCAAAGCCTGATCAGAGTTTTCGAATTCTTCTTCATGGCAAATCCTACAGTGCGAAACTCCATAGCTTTTTTTCAAATCCTCCACAAACACTACAACAACATCTCCCATATTTTTTTTTCTCTTTTTTCTTTTATCTCTCACTGTTGTTATTATTATTTTTTCGAAATAATATGAAAATGAAAAATGAACTTCTTCCTTTCAAAAAAAAAAAAATTGAACCTCTCTTCGACAAAATCAGTGAATGCTCTGTTTTTCACTATTTGTTTCTCGTTTTTCCACTTTCCCTGGGGCTTGGAGCGGGGAATTATATACTAAAGCAAGTGAAAGTGAAATTCCCAAAATGACCTTTTGTTTTTGGCTTAATTGATTAAAGGGACGCGTTTTGAGAAATATTTCAACTTCAATTTACAATGGAGCCCAAGACTTTAAATACAAAGTCAATAAAAGCTTAAAAATTTTTCAATATTCATATTAGGGGAAAAAAATTATAGAATATTTTCCTGTATTATAAAAATATTATATTGTACGATGCCTAATATGGTATGGTTTTAAATCATTAAATCTTAATTAATTCGTATAAATTTACGTACTATTTGTTTCCCATATCATTTCAATGTTAATTCAGAATTGAGTACAATACTTATAGAAATGTACAACCATGAAAGTAATAAAATAAAAACTTCTATGGTTGTATGTTGATACTAAATTAGTTCTGATTGTTTTCAAAATATGTGAGAATGTTTTTATTTTAAAAAATAAGAATATTTTAAAAATTGTGTTGAAAGTGTTTTTAAAATATTTATCTCGAAAAACATATAAAAATATTTTTAAAAATTCTGATAACAAAATCAAAAAGGGTGTAAGTTTTTGGTTTGTTTTATGTTCCGTATCTTACATTCTTTTATCATTTAAAGGCATCAATCTTACTTTTAATATGGTGGCACTTTTCAATAAAAGGTTGGATTTGGATTTCCAATTGTGATGGTGATACTCCGACAACATTTGATTTGATTATAACATTTTTTCTTTTTACAGCGATTTGATAGCAATCATTTATGTACAATCTTTAATTATCTTTATTAAATAAAAAGGTATAACAACATAAAAAGATAAAAAATAAAATAAAATAAAATCCACCATCTTTTTATTTCTGGATAATATTTCTATATATTGCTTATCAATGTCCCTCAAACTATACCATGCAATCTCATAATTCATTGGTGAAGACATCTTTTGCACTTTTTCTTTTTCTCTTTCTTTTTTTCCCTCTAGAAAAAGAAAAAAAAACATATTTATAACATGAAGGTGGGGGCATAAAGAAACAACAAATTAAACCGGTGAGAAACAATTCTACTTGTAAGTTTGAATAAAAAAGTAAATAGTATATCACTCCACAAACAGTGATCTAAAAGGATACCCTAAAAATCGAGCGTAAATATATTGTCTATTTTGTTAAGGAAGGTTACCCTGCGTTAAAAAAAAAAAAAACTTTAATACTATTTGTTGAAGATCATATTAAAATCTTTTTCTGTTAATTAAAAAATAAAAGAAGAGAAAAATGATCGATAAACTAACCATGGCATCTTGAAAACATTTTTTGTATAATTAAATGTCTTTTCTATTATTTTCCTCGTTTTTATTTTAATGGTCCAAGATAAGGAAAAAAACCTGAAAATACAAAGTATTATCCTTTCTCCAAATTTCAATAAATTAATATTTTTGTTTTTTTTTTCAAACGTATACTGATTAAATAAAAAAGCAAAAATGGTACAAAGTGCATTTTATATTAGGAAAAAAGTCTTTGAGGTATCAAAATTATACTTCTAAACACGTGAGTGTACCATGTTAATATTATTAAAAAACGAGCACCAAAATAATTTTTGCCAAAAGTATAGGATACCAAAGTTATATTTTCATTGATTTAATTATATAGTTTTTGAATAGATAAACATACAAATTATTTATTGAGAAAATTACATGAAATGTCATACTTTTAAAAATTGTGTTTATTTATGCTACATTTAGAAAAAGTTATGGTGCAAAAGTTATGTAACAAATAAACATATGTAGTATTTATATAAAATAAATTTTAAAAGATGGCCTTTATTAAAATTTCTCTTCTTTATTTATATCAATAGCTATACAAATTGTTATTATTACTATATTATTTGAAAGGTAACCATACAAGTTATTATTTTTCTAAAAAAATTCAAATTATTATTCTAAAAAAACTATACAAGTTATTTGGCTACGTAAATTGAACAAAGAAACGGGGGCAATATCGTCTATTAACTCCTTATAAACCAAGACTCATAAAATTATTGCATCTGCCGATAAAGATTGGCGTATTACAAATAAATTATGATATTCTTTTGCTTTTCCCTGCATATGCAATTCAAAATTCTCTTCTCCGGTTTGAATCTAGACCATCTGATCAGGAATCCAACGGCTCCTGTCAACATGACATCCCGAATTTTGGAATGATGGGCCCCCCTTCCGAGGACAATAAAAAATTAAAATAAAAGACGCGCTCACCGAAAAAGCATACAAGAGCTGTGATTCAGTGGGGCCTTGCTGAACGCGCGATGGTGGTCCTCTTTCGTTTTCTTTCTCCTCTATAAATTTTTAATTGTTAAATTTTTTTTAAGGCTTTGTTTTTTCTTTTTTTGCATTGCTGCCCCTAATCTTATTGTACATTTATAATTTATTCTTAAAACTTTTTAAAGTTTAGCAAGTTGCGTTTTAAATTTATAAATATGTAGTAGACAACGATTTTAGTTTTTTTAATTGAAATTGGTATATAACTTGGGCATGAATAGTTGGTTGATGATATAAATACTCATTTTTATGTGTTTTAACACATTTATTGTGATTAATATACTTAATTAAGTTTTTATTAAAATAAAAAATTTTACATTAACTTTGTTTTAAATAAAAATTTAGGATAAGCATTTACATTTATAACAAAAAAAGACCTTCCATGCGTAAATTAAAGATCCATATAAATATCATGTGTAAATTTATGTCAAAAAACTAACATCGAAATCAATGGGGAGTATGTTGCTATAAATTTGTAACTTCAAGATGTATCTTGATAAAATTAAAAACTTAAGGGACAAGGTTGTAAATGCCATGATAAGTTTTAAGGGGTAACAATGTAAAAAATTATTAATATGATATTTGATAAATTCAGTTCTAACTCAAATAGTGTAAAACTTTCATAAACTATAATATATTAATGTAAAACAAAAATATGTTATAATATAAAGCTCTCATATGCTAGAATACTTTAAATTCTAGTTCAGTTCAAACTCATTTTCTAAATATTTTTTAAAAAATATTTTCTTACTTCTCTTATTTTGGAGAGAAACATAATAAATTAAAAAATTAAATTCTTATTTTTCACTTTTTGTGGCATTCTATATATTTAGTAGATGCTCACATGGTGACATTTGTGCTTATCCCTTATCGGTCTTATCGTTTCTCTCTCTAGATATTTGGATTTGTCTATAGTATTGATGTAATAGAAGACTTGCAATTATAAATGATTGGAATCACACAAATTCCAAAATGGGAAAAGCAATTGGTTTGAAATTTTTGAACGTTTAAACATTAAGCAGGCAAACTTGGCCGGCCCGACCCTCTCCTATAACCTGCGTTTGTGGGACACACATAAACGCTAGCCTGAACAACTTGGCCTTTTCCGGCTTATGGTGGAATAAAATAAATAAATAAATCTCTCAAAATGAATAAAGACAAGCACCTTATAAATATAATTGGATTTTTTTATTAGTTATAGATAACCACGAATGATTTAGGAGGCTTTGTATTTTGAATAATTTTTGTGGATGTTAATAATATTAAGAGGACGTTTGGCAGTGGTGAGAATCACTCAGTTTTCACCACAAACTCAGTTATAAACAGTATAAAGCTCTCACATGTTACAGTAACAATAAAAAAATATGCTATAGTATAAAATTCTCACATGCTACAGTAAAAGTAGTTCCCACTATTCTTTCAAACACCTTATAAAAATTGATAAGTGAGGGTAATTTAATTAGTTGTAAGTCCCTTCACTTTAACTATGTATTGGAGGTTTGAGTCACGTTTAGCTCCACTCAACAATGGTGGCATTCTCCCTCCCCTTCTATCAAAATATATATATATATATATATCGGAAGCATGTTATTAGAACAACTAAATGAAAAGCACCTCTAGCAGCTAGGCCTTGTGATAGATATTTAATATTTTTTTCATCTTAATCCTTGATTATTATTTTTTTTTGGAGAAGAGTAAATTTTATTATTCAACCACAATATTAGAAAGTAGGCGAAAACCTATTCAAACAAAAACATTAGAACGGGAACAAACATAATTAGTTAGACAATGAGCTATCAAATTCTCTTGACAAAAAACATAGCAAACTGAGCCACCGTTGGCTTGAGAAGTCACATATGTATATCCAATTATTAAAATATTGCGATTAATACCTAAAATTTATAGCTAGAGTACCATAATAAAATGACCCAAAAGCGTTTATAAAAGAAATAGAATATCTCTTTCTCTCTCTTAGAACTACTACAGACAACCTAGTGACTATAGGTCCACTGTTTAATGACTTAATCTTATTGATGCAATGTAACGCCCCTATATGGGGGTTAACAGTTTTTAATGAGATAAAATAAAAATAAATAATAAAAGTAAAACCTTAAAGATTAAAATTTGCCCGGGACTTAAATGAAAACTCTCAACTCAAAAAATAAAAATATAAACGACAAATAAACCACAGTTTTAATGTAGCACCTTAAATTTAATAATATAAACTGTTGTCATCATCATTTTAACCCTCAACACATTATAATACAGTCACAGAAAGTAACAATTGATGCTTACATTATCATGAAGAACATTCTCAACGATTGAAGCAGTCCCAATGTAATATAGTTACATCACTTCCTCAACTATATTTCTCGTAGCCACCTCACACTTAGTGAGTCCTGAAAAGATATAAACATAAGGGTATGAGCAACACTATGCTCAGTAGAGAAAACCATTACTCACCTTTATCATTACCACATTAAAATCTGCATGGTTAGTAAGTTACATCATATTCCAGATTATGAGGTTTATTATGATCACATCTTATGGATACCGTAGTTAATCATTACCAAGTGTCATAATTACACATTTATACAAATATTAACAATCATCATTGTTCCTAGGTATCCATGTTAAATTGAGTATCACTCAACTCATCGAAACCCAAATGGGCGCACTTGATCACCCTATAAACATTCCAAGGGTGTTCCGGTGAGGGGACATCAAGCCCCGAGTCCTCACCAAGTCGATTCTTGTACAGTGTGTTCTGGGACTTTCAACCCAAGGAAGCGTCATCGCCTTCCCCCTATTTTACCTTTTAGGGTATTCATGCCCAAGGACGTAACCGTCGCCCTCTTCATGTCTCACAATTTCTCTATATTGAATCATTATCAATAGAGTTAGTTTTCCTAACCATGCTTCTCAATTTATAACATGTGTCAATTCATTATGTTCCTCGCCGTACAATACAAGACGAGTCCATGTCATAGTTTCATATGTGATACTCATATAATATCAGTTCAACATAGATATATATATATTGCGACAAAACAATCAATTTTAATTCTATAAAAACCTCACAAAAGATGAGTAATAGAATCCCTACCTTTTAAGCTTATCAACAGTCTCTTAATCTTGGAATCAATTAACGTTAGCTCCACACTCCCTTGATCTTGAACTCCAAGCAAAACAGATCTAGTTGTATCTCGCTGTATCTACGAAGCATCCTCTGTAGTGCTCCTCGAGCGACTATGAATGGCTAGGAATGCTTCCTGGAGATCATACATTCTTGAAAACGTCATTCTGGACTCCGATACTGCTGTTTGAATCGCCTCGATTCGCGTGCAGTCGGTACCAGATGATTTTCATCGGAGTGGAATTTGCTCAAGCGGAGGTCACCATTGCATCCAAAGCATCGAAACGAGTCAGGAGGCGGTCTCGGATCTTCGATCGGAGGTCCGGATCACAAAATTCCAATTTAGCCTTTGACCGGCGTTGACCGGCGTTGACCGACTTTGACCGTCGTTGACCGGCGTCAATCGGGGTCCGTTGGCAGCTGGACTCGGGCCTACCCCCCCTAAATCGACCCTTCTGAGTCCAATGGCGGGGTCAATTTCACCCAATTCTGCCTCTAACATAGCGGGTCATGAAGTACAACGTCGGTAGAAATGGATGAGCTCCGATCTTGATTCTCCGACGATGGAAACCTGAAATTGGCTGAGGGCTTTTGCTACCCATCCTCCTATGAGCATTTCCCCTCATCCAATTTGAAGAAACGTGGCTGGGAAGAGCCAAAACGGAGGCTCCCGCGGCGGTTGACGGCGGCGTTGGCCGTTCTCCGGCGAAACCGGCTCCTTCCGTGCAATTGATCGAGGGGTTTTACTCCCCTTGATCCTCTGAACTCATTGGGAGGGGTGGTGTCAGTCACCTCCTCCGGCAAGGCTGAGTTCCACCATGGTGGCGGCGGTGCACGGCGGCAATAGGCGGGCAGAGCAATCCGGCGGTTGTTGAGCTGCCACCAAGGGTGGGTTTTGTTCCTCTCATCACGGTGGTCGTGTAGGAACAAGAATCACGTCGATCGGACGTCGGACGACGAAGATATCTCGTCAGAAAGAAATGGGTTTTGCCGCCACTTTGGGCGGCGCGTGTGGTCTCCTCCGGCGGCGTTTTGGGCGGCGCGGCACCTCGTTGGACTCAGCTCGTCGAGAGCTTTCCATTGGTGCGGGAGGTGTCGAAAACGGATGCCGAAATCTCAGACGATCTTTGAGGAGAGAGAGAGAGAATTTTTAGAGAGAGAAAGTAGAGAGAGAGAGAGTTTCGAATTATGAGAGATTTTCTGATTTTTTTTTTATATATATACTAGGTAATTAATCTAATTACCTTAATACCCTTAGGAGAATAACGGGTGTCACAGCTCTACCCCCCTTAAAGAAATTTCGTCCTCGAAATTTCAATTCTAGTAATACTAGTAAAAATTATGATTCCAATTCTGAGTCTAAACCGTTAATGTTGTTTGTCCTCCAAATTTAAGTTATCGTATCTCCACTTATTTACTTGCATAATAAATCTTACTCCTAAATCCCTCAATGAGAGTATTTCTGACAAGTTTCAACTTGTAACACCGTATAATAGTCTAAGAATCTGATCAGGCATACATATTGACTATACCTTGATTCCAGTCCTTCATTGTCCATGGACTGTGATTTACAATCACATTTAAGGAGATTGCTAGAGAAATTTTATATACTTCATCTTTAGGTTCCTTTCCCTTTTTAAGTAAGGAAAAGTCAAATATATTTGATTTCATACCTCAACTAATAAACTAAAACATAATCATAAAACATATATCACAAACACTTCTATTCAAAACCATACATTAAACTTATTCATAGAGATATTAAACGGAATCTCAGAGTTGCAAACATACCCGACATATTTTTCATTAAACAGCTATCCTCATGACACAAACATTCAACCCAAATAATATACTCATATTTCATATGGAATATCCCCATAACTGACTCTGGTACTTCCACATAATATTAACAGAATATTACACATTACAAACATGATACGGATACGTTTCGAAAGTACAAGGCACTCCGTATACCAGCTATCCATATCATGCATGCTTAGAGGATACAAAAACATCAATAAACAAAAGATCGGACCTTAAGAAGGATGCGTTTCGAGAGCATCAAGTACTCCGTATCCAGCCATCCCGGCATTAGGCTCAATGAATCTAAAAGATTGAACAACAACGTACCACAAGAAACACAGAATACAAGGCAAATGGTTATTCGTAACACACGAAATACGGACACACATGCCTACATGCCAAAGATAAAACAAAAAGATTACAGATGGAGATTCAAATCAATTGGCCGCTCCCGGCTTTCCCTTTCCCATTCAAGCTTGGATGTTGCAGTGTCGGATTCTGGATGTATGATTTGCATTTTATCTATCAATTCCTCAGCTGTTGAAGCAGTGACAAAGATTTGTCTCTCCGATTCTGTAGTGATGTTTTCTTCCACAGCGTAATCTAGAAATTTCAAAAGACCGTCATAAAAACCCTTTACGTTCAGCAGTCCCAAAGGTTTGGAATAAAAGCCCAACAATTGCCCACAAGCAACTATAAATATTTCCTCAAGAGTACCTAGACCACCAGGTAATGCTATAAAAGCATCAGAATTATAGATTATGTCTTTAAAATTTTTAGGGATACTCCTGACTCCTTCTCCCTTACCTATGGCTTCCTTACAAAGGTTTCCTTCAACTGGAATATGAGGCCAAATTCTTACATCAGTAGCGTCGCTAGACCTAGCTGCTAGTGCCATATTTACCATCATTTTTATACTACCACCCCCATAGATTATGTTAATCTTCTTGCGTGCTAGGACTTGCCCTAAGTGATTTGCAGCTTCTAAATAAGCTTTATCTTTTCCAAGGCTGGAACCACAAAAGACACAGACATTCTTTATTTTCTTCGTGGACTGGGAGGTAGACATATTTGGTTTATAGAAGTGGTTGCTTAATGTCTGCTCCACTTAGACTTCGGGTTCTACATGAGATTTTAAAGATGAGAAATATACAAAAAGGGCTAAAGAGATAGACGAGTAGGTAATGAAAAAGTAATCCAAAGATTTAAACAAAATCTTGTGCGGATAAGAAAGTAAGATAAGGTGATTGATAGTTTATAGAAAATCTGATTCACTTTTTGAAAAAGATTAGACTCTAATTGTATAACTTTTGACAATTGAGAACAATTCGACAAAAGACCCTCATGACACAACTGTAGACTTTTTGACAAATATACTCCAAGTCTAGAAATTTAATATAAACGACAAATACTGTAGAACTTTTGAAATTTGAGACACAAATCTTGAAATATCTGGATAAGCTTTTCAAAATTCAAACATATTACTGTACCGTATGTAACGTGTCTGATAAGATAATATATTTTATTATATATATATTTAAGAAAATCATAAATTAAATAAGATATTAACACTTACTGTGTCAATCTAATAATCACAATTATTTCAAACACAAAAGCAAATATTCTGAGTAAAAGAAAAACACAAACTGTTGAACATCAGCTAAAACTGCTTCAAATAAGTAAAGACTAAATAACCTTTATAGAGCGATGACTTATTCCCCATCCAGTTTTCTTATGGCTTGGCAAACAGGATCTAGAAATACCATATTCCTGAGGCGTTGTCTTTCTGTATAAAATTTAGGCCAGAGTTTAAAAATAGCTCCTTGAACATATCCACTAGGGTGACCGTGGAGAGGAGGATGGATGCTATCCAAGTTCTCCTTTGAAAGTCCATCCCTACAAAACCTTATTTTATCCTCTCTATTCGTAGACATATAACCAGGTGAAGTACATTTACCGTTACAATTTTGTCTTCCACATTTGTTACAAGTGACCACGATGGCACGAGCTCTTCTTTTCATTGCACTACGACTGGTACCTGTTCCTGGTAAACCGACATCTTGACTAAAGTCACTCGGACGGATCTTCCCCTCTATTAACATTCTCACATCACAAGGGATACCAAAACGCATAAGAATCCACAACCGAGTAATTCTAGCCTTGTAATTCTTTCTGAGAATCTTTTGGGAGAGTGATGGGAAATACTTTCTCAGGTGTTGGTACTTTGGGTCCATGATGAGATGAAAGAAGAGTAAATAGAAAGGAAAAATTAAGATAGTAAATTGCAGAATCCTAGAATTCCTTCTTCTTTTGGAGGAAAAGTAAACTCGGAGAAATAAGCTCCTATGCACAGTAAACGTATTTGTAAACAATGATTAAACCACTGTATATGACACGTATAGAGATCACGTGAGAGAGACAGTGTGAATCAAACTGATTTAAGATTTGAACTAGGCCCAAATGTTCTTAGTTGAAAATGGTCAGGTTGTTTCGGCCTTAACACATTTAGAACGAGTTAAATAACAAACACAAAATTGAAAACCAATTTGTATAAATCTTAAACCCAATTCAAGCCACTATAGATAAGTTAACTATGAACAACAAATCTAATTTAACGACAACAAGGATCTTCCTGAATGATCCAGCAACTCAAATAATTTTGTTTTAATCAAAACCTTATTGAACAATGCATACACCCATATGTTATTCCTAATACTCAACATCTATCAATGGATTCATCATCATTACTACCAAGGGTTTAGAATGTGCCTAACCTTGAAATCAATACGATTTACGTCTTTCAACGTAGACCATATCAACGAACAAAGACACTTGATGTTACTACTTAAGAACATCTACAATCCCCACAATTCTACTCATACAATATATAATTTCCTCATATAACAAAACCTTAGGTAACCAAAAGATTCACTGATACACTTAAATACAATGTACGTAACGAAATATTCCAATTTTGAGATTCATGCATTCTAGACTTTACACAGTCTCAACAGACCAAAAGTCTAACATTTATCTCTCTCAAGATTCAATACCATGATTCCCAACTTATATCATATTCCTCACATATATAGAACTTTCAAGAAAAGTTATTGACACTTATGTGCTCCATCGAATCCACACATAATCATTACTTAAGTTTGAATCAATTACGAAAAATTTGGCATATCTATGCCAAACTTTAAAATCAATAAATCAAGCCTTATATTTCTTATTGTTTTTCACAAAATAAAAGGCTATTAAATCCTTGTATCTACACGAATTTCTCATCGTTTATACGAATTAGATATGCTTATAGATCCAAATATTATACGAATCTCTCATAAGCATTCTACTTATAAACTCATTCCATATAATTATCATTCCCTCATAACTATTAATACTTTCCTTCTATATAATTATTGTACTCATATAACTATTAATATTTTCATTCTATGGCCTTTCCATGTTACATCCTTCTAAACTGTATAAATCAATGTGAAGGTTCATTTTGATGATGACACTGAAAATTCAACTTCAAAACCATCTCAAAAATATATTTTTTTAAAGTGGTGCTACACTCCCTAGGTTAACCGAACCTAGGCTCTGATACCAAAAATTCTGTAACGCCCCTATATGGGGGTTAACAGTTTTTAATGAGATAAAATAAAAATAAATAATAAAAGTAAAACCTTAAAGATTAAAATTTGCCCGGGACTTAAATGAAAACTCTCAACTCAAAAATAAAAATATAAACGACAAATAAACCACAGTTTTAATGTAGCACCTTAAATTTAATAATATAAACTGTTGTCATCATCATTTTAACCCTCAACACATTATAATACAGTCACAGAAAGTAACAATTGATGCTTACATTATCATGAAGAACATTCTCAACGATTGAAGCAGTCCCAATGTAATATAGTTACATCACTTCCTCAACTATATTTCTCGTAGCCACCTCACACTTAGTGAGTCCTGAAAAGATATAAACATAAGGGTATGAGCAACACTATGCTCAGTAGAGAAAACCATTACTCACCTTTATCATTACCACATTAAAATCTGCATGGTTAGTAAGTTACATCATATTCCAGATTATGAGGTTTATTATGATCACATCTTATGGATACCGTAGTTAATCATTACCAAGTGTCATAATTACACATTTATACAAATATTAACAATCATCATTGTTCCTAGGTATCCATGTTAAATTGAGTATCACTCAACTCATCGAAACCCAAATGGGCGCACTTGATCACCCTATAAACATTCCAAGGGTGTTCCGGTGAGGGGACATCAAGCCCCGAGTCCTCACCAAGTCGATTCCTGTACAGTGTGTTCTGGGACTTTCAACCCAAGGAAGCGTCATCGCCTTCCCCCTATTTTACCTTTTAGGGTATTCATGCCCAAGGACGTAACCGTCGCCCTCTTCATGTCTCACAATTTCTCTATATTGAATCATTATCAATAGAGTTAGTTTTCCTAACCATGCTTCTCAATTTATAACATGTGTCAATTCATTATGTTCCTCGCCGTACAATACAAGACGAGTCCATGTCATAGTTTCATATGTGATACTCATATAATATCAGTTCAACATAGATATATATATATTGCGACAAAACAATCAATTTTAATTCTATAAAAACCTCACAAAAGATGAGTAATAGAATCCCTACCTTTTAAGCTTATCAACAGTCTCTTAATCCTGGAATCAATTAACGTTAGCTCCACACTCCCTTGATCTTGAACTCCAAGCAAAACAGATCCAGTTGTATCTCGCTGTATCTACGAAGCATCCTCTGTAGTGCTCCTCGAGCGACTATGAATGGCTAGGAATGCTTCCTGGAGATCATACATTCTTGAAAACGTCATTCTGGACTCCGATACTGCTGTTTGAATCGCCTCGATTCGCGTGCAGTCGGTACCAGATGATTTTCATCGGAGTGGAATTTGCTCAAACGGAGGTCACCATTGCATCCAGAGCATCGAAACGAGTCAGGAGGCGGTCTCGGATCTTCGATCGGAGGTCCGGATCACAAAATCCCATTTTAGCCTTTGACTGGCCGTTGACCGGCGTTGACCGACTTTGACCATCGTTGACCGGCGTCAATCGGGGTCCGTTGGCAGCTGGGCTCGGGCCTACCCCCCCTAAATCGACCCTTCTGAGTCCAATGGCGGGGTCAATTTCACCCAATTCTGCCTCTAACATAGCGGGTCGTGAAGTACAACGTCGGTAGAAATGGATGAGCTCCGATCTTGATTCTCCGACGATGGAAACCTGAAATTGGCTGAGGGCTTTTGCTACCCATCCTCCTATGAGCATTTCCCCTCATCCAATTTGAAGAAACGTGGCTGGGAAGAGCCAAAACGGAGGCTCCCGCGGCGGTTGACGGCGGCGTTGGCCGTTCTCCGGCGAAACCGGCTCCTTCCGTGCAATTGATCGAGGGGTTTTACTCCCCTTGATCCTCTGAACTCATTGGGAGGGGTGGTGTCAGTCACCTCCTCCGGCAAGGCGGAGTTCCACCATGGGGCGGCGGTGCACGGCGGCAATAGGCGGGCAGAGCAATCCGGCGGTTGTTGAGCTGCCACCAAGGGTGGGTTTTGTTCCTCTCATCACGGTGGTCGTGTAGGAACAAGAATCACGTCGATCGGACGTCGGACGACGAAGATATCTCGTCAGACAGAAATGGGTTTTGCCGCCACTTTGGGCGGCGCGTGTGGTCTCCTCCGGCGGCGTTTTGGGCGGCGCGGCACCTCGTTGGACTCAGCTCGTCGAGAGCTTTCCATTGGTGCGGGAGGTGTCGAAAACGGATGCCGAAATCTCAGACGATCTTTGAGGAGAGAGAGAGAGAATTTTTAGAGAGAGAAAGTAGAGAGAGAGAGAGTTTCGAATTATGAGAGATTTTTTGATTTTTTTTTTATACATATACTAGGTAATTAATCTAATTACCTTAATACTCTTAGGAGAATAACGGGTGTCACATGCAAGTTAACAAAGAAACAGAAAATGGATAATCTCTAACTAGCTAAACTCATTGAGATTCTATTTATTAGGCGAATGAACGTTGAAGAACATTTGTTGTATAATTAATTCAATTATTGTGGTCTTATGATTTTCTTATTGATCCAAAAGCCAAGTGCGTTGAAATAATTATTGAAAATTCAAGTGAAAAATCAATAATAGCCCGCCATATAATATTAACTTGGATGGACCAAGAAGCAAACTTGCCCCTTATTTATCTTGTATTTCTTATTTTGATTTGATTATTTGATTATTATTATTCTATTGCTTGTTTCTTGCTAATGGCTTAGAAAAATGTTCGGTAAAAATTACATAATCTGTCATTCTGTAATGAGTTAATTAATATATGTCTTCGTTATGCAAATATCACTTATATGTTATTTTTTTAAAATGTCATATATTTCTAACTAAATATTATCATATATTTAAATTTTTATAACAAATTTCCTTATTTTTGAAAAAGTTAAATTAGAGAAAACAATATACATGTATATTTCTTATTTTAACATATTACATTGATGCGTTATCATTATCACTTAAAGTCTTAAAAAAATAAAATGAATGTCATTGAGTATCATTATCATTATGTATTATTAACTTAATGATATAACAATTATATAACCTATAAGATACACAAAAAGGCTTAATAAATACTATATCATTAATTTAATTACATATCACAAAAAAAAGAAAATATCATTCACTTGAAGTTTTAAGAAATAAATGTCATTGTGTATCATTATCATTACGTATCATTAACCTAATGATATATTAATATATAACTAGTAAGACATATAAAAAGACTTAATATACTGTGTCATTAATTTAATTACAACATCTTAATTTCAATTTATCAATAAAACTATATCATTAATTTAATTACAACATCTTAATTCTAATTTATCGATAAATCCAACTTATTGGTAAAAAAATTTCATCTTTTTAGAGAATTTTAAAATTATTATTTTAGATACCATTTTAAATTTAAGCAACAAACACCCTAATTCTAGAGTTTTTTTAATGTAATGATATCATAATCCGTTTGAAATATTAAATAGGTACATTATAATTATTCTAAAAAAATAAATTAAAACTAACAATATCATTATTATAGTTATTAATGTCTTTATATATATATATACATTGAGACATATAAATAATATTCATAAATTACAGATATATTTTAATTTTTTAAATTAAAAAGGTTCGATGCTAGAACCAGAACTCTACGTCGTTTCAGTTAAGGTGTCACCTGACTTGGATAACTACGGGCCAAGGCCCACCCGCAAAGAATAGCTTTACCAACCGGGATACGTGAGCGCTACTGCATATGGACTCAAAATAAGAAACAAGGCCTACAAAATTTTCCCCTAAAAAAATAAAAAAAATTACACATAGCGCACTTATAAAGATGTAATTTTATAGTATTTATACTGTTTGCAGTTTTTATCACAAAACAAAACAACCACTACAATTTTTATGTTAAAAAAAGAAGATCAAATGTATAACCCTGATCTTTGTCTTCCACGACAACCCCTAACACACTTTCTCTCTCTTCTATCCCCCTCTCCGCCTCTTCTCTCTCAGCTCCGGCGATGATTCAGCTACCTCGCGCCACGCCGGCGAAGACTCCGGCGATTCCCTCCTCGAGACGTCGCTCAACTCGGGCGGTTCCCTCCGCAACTCCGGCGCGACGCTGTCGTAGGACCGTGCGAGCCTCTCGTCACCGACGCTGTGGTGGGGATCATTGCTGGCTCGATCTCGCGCAACTCCCGACGTTGTCGGCTCCGGTTGTTCCACTTCTCTCTTCTTTTTTCGCTCGACTGGCCGCCGTTCGGTCAGCGTCGGCCGCGGCGTCAGCATCAGCGGCTGCATCGGCATCGGCCTCACAATGAACGCGTTATCAGGGCTCCCAATAGTTGTTGTGGCGGCTGGGGTGTTTTTGTGAGAGAAAAGGAGAGATAATGGGGTGGAGAAGAGAGAAATGAGAGCTTAGGGTTTGGTGTTATTTTTGAAATTTTAAATGAAGTGTGAACCAGGATTTACATTTCAACACGCTATTTTCTTACTTTTTTTAAGTTGGCCTATTAATATTTATTCACATCTTACTTTGGCCTATTCGCCTTGTTCTCCTAAAAAAGGTGGGGGATTTTTTTTTTTTAAAAAAAGGGAAAATATGGTCTCATCAATTACAAGTGGTTCGAAAGTGCAAGAACCAATGATGCTGAAAAAGTTAGCAGCGTTGCCGGATTCTCTTGAGCATATGATGTTGGAAGATATATTTTAGTACTAAGATACTATAATTTTTTCCCTCTATTTCCCCCCTTTTTTGTATTAAATTAAATTAAATTAAATTAAGAGCAACAATTCTAATAAAAAAACAAAATTCTAGAAGAGAATTAAACTGGGAAGTTTTGTGGTCTTTATAAAAATTCCACAATTTTTACGTTTAAGTCGGTAGGAAAAATATTTGTAAAAAATACCATAACCATGTCACACAATATATTTAAAACACAAAACATACATTTAAGTTTTATGGTTTATATTAATTATGTTTTATGTTTTTTTTTTGTTGAAATGATTGTTGATCAAGAGAGTATAATTATCTAACAAAGAAATTTTGTTTAAACAGTATGATGGTAAATGCAAGACTTTCTAAGGATGTGACTGTTGGAATTAAATATAAAAACACAGCGGAAAGAACGAATCATTGACAAACAAAAATTTTCTGAAAACTTTGTTCATTGGAAATAGCTATATAATTTTAATTAATAATTGAAAACTTTGAGAATTTTTACCAATCTTTTGAAGGCCAATCAAGGTATCGTAGCTTTTCTTTTTGACACCACGATATTCTAAGCTAAGCTTTCACACCAATAAAAAGACGAATGGACATCAAATTGCGAGAGTGAATTAACCTCACACTTTACTAGATCTGCAATGTACTCAACATATGAGATAACAGACCTTTTTTTTAAAGAAAAATTCTCAGTTTTTCTCTCCAAGTATTCTTCAAAAGTTACGTGAAAAAATATATGAGATAACTGTCATCTTTCTCTTTTTATATCTGAGCAGTTAGTTATTTTAAAATAATTTTTATTTATTTTAAATATAAAATAACCATCATATTAGATTTAGGGGAAAAGAATATACTTTATATTCTTTATTTTTTAATTTTAATTTTAACCAAATGAGTGATTCTTTAACTTTTATATATGTATATATATAGTTTAAACAAAACAAAAAAGCAAAAAACGAATCACACGTGATTCGGTGTGTATATATATATATATATTTAGATTCAAAAATAAATTATATTTATTTAAGAATAAATTTTAAATTAATTAATAATTTAATTTTGTGTCCATGTTGAAAAAGACAAAATATGATCCTACCACACATGTGTCACACACAAAATTAAAATTATATTTAAATAATCTTATTATTCAAATATTATCAATTAATTAACTAACTAATACTCAGTTAAATGTTACAATATTTATCACATTATATTATGTGTTATAGAGAACATTTTTCTGTATCATATTAATATCTTAAGTGTAAAATAATTACTTTAGAATTCAATAATTCTAAATTAAATATGTATAATTCATTCTATGCATTAAATCCAATACAGTGCTACAGAGGTGGCATTAGGACTTATGGACCTATAACACAAGCTCCAATAAATTTAAAAATGATTCAAACTCTTAATTAATGTGTCAAATTTATTAGTTTCAGTGTTATTCCATTAAAAACTTGAAACTGAACTCTTGAGATTATAGTAAAAATTACTCAATGAAAATTAACGAGTAATCTATGGATATAATCATTACATATAAGTCAATCCTTCCTAAATAGTTTATAATAAGAGCTAGGTTCAATTTCCGTTTACCTCTCTTATTACATCTTTATTCTTGAGTTCCAATAATTCTCTAATGAATAGTTAATTCATAATCTTATTATGAACGAGCGCTCTACTGTTCAAACTTCGAATCATCACTCAAGAAAACTATTTTTCTAACTTCTATAAAGAAGGAATGGATTCCATATCTGTATAATATTATTACTAGTCATTTATTACATTATGTTTCTAAAATGCTAAGTTATAATATGTGTTTAGACAAATTTTACCATGCAAGTCAAAAAACATAATGTCATAAATAGGAGTCTAATAAATACTAAGGATTAAGGCCGTCAAATATATGATCATTATAGTGATAAATTTGAATACTCTATTTGTAACGGATGATTATTAAATATTCATAATTTATCTGATCCAGTCCTATGTAATCTCATTAAATAAAAGTACAACCAATCCAATGTCTCTACATTAACAGCCCGGATAAGACTATTTCATTCTAAATGAGATTGGACCGTACTTGTAATATTTAATTTAAGATCTCAAACTTTAATTAATTATTACAGGCTATTTAGATTATTATTTATAATTTTATCCCTAAGCATATAACACTTATATGCTAAATTTATAGTTACATAAATAATCATGAAATTTTCTTGATGTTTATTAAAAGTATTTATAATACATATAAGCAACCATAATAATTATAAATGCCATTTTATTTATCTATTAACAATACGTATAATGTCACAACTTATAGGACACTAAACCCAACAGTGACAAAATTCAATCCACTAGGTTTTGTTGTGGCTTCTTTCCTAATTACCTTGGAAATTTTTCTATTTTTTTCTCAAAGAAAAACCTGCTCAACCTGATAAGATTGAGTTGAGCTCTCTAATAAAATGTGGCTCCCATTTGGAGTCAACACTGTGCCTGTTCAAACTGGCACGGTTCAACAACAGTGCTCTTTTTTCAATAAGAGTTTTTTTTTTTTTTTTACCACATTTCATTGAAATATATGTATATAACATCATTAGGGTATGAATAATCTGTTGCAGATATGGAGCCAAATCAAGTAGACAACCCAGCAAAAGGAAGAAAAAGGGAGAAAATCGCGTCCTCGAAGGCAGGGAGCAAGCGCCGCGGCTCTGGCAGAAGAGCGCCGCGGCGCTGGGGCGAAGGCGCCAGGTGAAGAGCGCCTAGGCGCCAGGACAAGAGCGCCTAGGCGCTATGTGGCAAGCGCCTAGGCGCCAAGGGCTTTACGCCTAGGCTCAAAGAGGATAGCGCCTAGGCGCCAGGAGAAGAGCGCCTAGGTGCCGCAGGGGAGCGTCGCAGCGCTCGTTTCGAGCGCCGCGGCGCTGACGCGCTGTGCTGCGCAATGTGTTTTGAATCAGAGTCGAATTCAAAGGTCCCAAAAACAGGAAACCACTAGGGTTTCCCATTAGTTGCTATTTTCTCCTCCTTTGGTTATAAATAGACACAAGGTGGCTAGGGTTGTGTGTGTAAAAACTGTGTGTGAAATTTGTGAGAGGAAAAATTCTTGAGAGCTTCATCCTTGAGAGAAGAAAAATTCCCATTGGGTGTTAGATAGAAGAGAGTTTTGGTAAGCACAATTTGTGAGTGTGTGAGAAACTGCTCTTGTAATCTGTAATCTCCTTCATCATAGTGGAATCTGCAAGCGGCAGAAACAGGACGTAGTCTCAAATTTGGACGAACCTGTATAAAAATTTGGTGTCTCTTTTTCTTCTTTTCTCCTATTTATTTTCTGCAATTGTTCGTTCTTGCGATCCTTGGAATTAGGAGTCGCCTAATTCCCCAACATAATCGTCTCAATGAAAATTAAAACTGAAGACCATAATAAAAATACGAGAAGTTTCGGATATATTGAAGAGAGGGGAAAAATTCTATATATAAAAAAAAGAAAGACAAAAAAAAAAACACAGATTAATTGACGATTTTTACTTGTCAATTTCTTGCAATAGAAATATCAAAACCCTCAATTGCGTATCATCTTATACAAATACAAATAAAGTTCACCAATATGGCACCAAAGAGCAAAAAGGGAATTTTCGTTAGATTTCTTAAATCTTCTTGATTATCATAACGGAAAGTGCCTCCAAAACTAACGGTCATTATCTAGTTATCCTCGTTACCTTGGTTCAATGGATCAGGATTTTTTTTTTTCTAAATGGTTTTCTCTAAACTATTACACAATAAATAACGAACACCCACTTGCAAAACTAACATCAAATCCATTTGGACTTCTAAAAGGACGTATTTCAATTATTTTTTCCTTTTTTCTAGCGTCAAACATGACGCTTCTAGATTTGCTACATTTGGGGGACCCTTGATGGAAATTGTGATGGTGAGAATCTTAAACTCTAATTGGATAATAGAACAAAAACCCACCATGAATCCAAGTAAATTATGGAGCCACTTTAAGTACATAAAAGTCAATCCAAGTTAAAGGAAATAAAGAGAACCTTTTGCCATTAGTATTGTTCCTTTGTGAATTCTCCGGTGGGAACTTTCATTAGTTGAATACATTTTGAAATCATTAAATCTAATTTAAATTATTTTTTTAAGATTGATCCATAAATATTAGGGTCTCCTTCACTTAGTCTCATGAACTTTAAAAATTACTACTTTACTCTATAAACTTTCAAAACCCCTCACTTTACTTATGAGTTTTAAAAATCACTAATTTGCTCTTATTTCAAATTATAGAATTAAGCCTATGTGATTTGCATATGAGTCACATGTTAGAGCAAAAATGAGATTTTATTACTCTTAAGTTTTATTTCACGTTTACACTCTCACTGGATGCCTTTGTTTTTATCTAAACTCTTATCTAAGAAGGAAATACCTGCATATTTCTTCTTATTTTTAATGGGTAACTCATTTAATAAGTCAATAATGTTTGCTTATATCTAGTTTTAAATACTAACGAAGATGAGTAACATGTTAAAGATTAGGAGATATTGCTGAGCAATATTAAGAAGAAACATACATACACACCCTTCTTAAAATGAGGGCAAATAAAAAAAAAATTAAATGGGAGTATAAACAAGAAACAAAACCTGAGAGTGATAAAATCTTATTTTTGCTTTTACAAGTGACTCATATGCGAATTACGTAGGCTTAATTATGTCTATTTGAATAAAAAAAATAAAAAATAGGAGACAAAATGAGGAGTTTTGAAATATGGGTACAATGACAATTTTAAAATTCATAGGGTAAAGTAAGAAATTTTAAAAGTTAAAAGAGTAAAGTGATGATTTTTAAAGTTAGGAAATAAAGTAAGGGAGACCTTAAAATTTAAAGGCCATTATTTTTAATAGCCTTTTTCTTTTATTTACAAATCTAATGTTTCAAAAACAAATATCTATCAATAAATATCTTTTCAGTTCTCACCAAAAAATTGCCCTTTCTTTTAGCAGCAAATTTTTGTGAAAACAAACACAAAAGAACAGCCTTAAAATATCTCTCATACAAAGTGGATAAGTGGATTGGCCTGATGATTGTAACCCATTTGGTGGGCTGAATTTCCAAATTTCAAATTTTCGAACTTAGCAAGCAAGCGAAGATATTTGCCTTTGGCTGGACCAAATTAAGATGTTGACCTTGGCTCAAAGCAATATAATACTCTCAATGCAGCCTGGCCAATTCTAATTGGTTTCCCTTGTCCACTTGTCGAATCTCCATAGGCCAATGGGTTACCCTCACAGCTAATATTTTAGTGCAAGGCAAATGGTTTTAGTTCCAAAAACTAGGACAGGTTACATAGAATCTATTACAAATTCCATGCCTCAAAACTAAAAACCATTGGCCAAAACCCTACCCAACTACCCCTTATAAATTTCGGTTCATTTCCATTTCCCTTTGTTGTCTAAATCTTAAGGCCAAAAAATTTCTGAAGAGCTTGTGTACTTTTAGCTGTGTTAGTTATAGATAAGAAGCATGGAAGGAGCAAAGATGAAGAGAGAGACCAAAATTGTGGTGGCTGTGGATGAGAGTGAGGAGAGCATGTACGCACTCTCATGGTGTCTAAGAAACCTTCATTCTCAAAACGCCGACGCTAACGCCAAAACCAACAACACCACTCTTGTACTTCTCTATGTGAAACCACCACCTCCTGTCTACTCCTCCTTTGATGCTGCAGGTTTGAATTTGTACCTAATATCTAGTTCAACTGCAGTATTTTTTTGTTCAGATTCATTAATTTGTTCAACACTCCCGAGAAAAGAAAAGTTAGGAAATTTAGTAATAGAGAAGTAAATTGGGACACTTGTGGTTGGATTTGCATACTTATGTTAGATGGTGTTTGTCTAAGGGTGGTTCACACCATAAATTCCGTTATAAACAGTGTAAAACTCTCACATGTTACAGTAAAAAGAAAAAAAAATTACTATAGTATAAAGCTCTTATATGCTACAGTAAAAACGGTTCCCACCACTAGCCAACACACGCCTTTAATCTAACGTGATATGATAGTTTAAATTTCCATACACCAATTTTCTGACTTGAACATAGAATTATCCGAAATATGTTTGATGGTTTTTTCGGCATAGTTTCACCGTCTAATTAGAAGATAGTCGTATGCTTTCTGTTGCAGGATACTTGTTTTCCGGCGATGTAATTGGAGCCATGGAGACGTACGGCAACAACATGGTGCATTCTGTGATGGAAAGAGCCGAATCTGTCTATAGAAACTTTGGCACCACTGTAAGAAACTATCATTATATATGTTTCAACTTTTCCAACTCATCCTCATTTTCACATTTAGATTTTGAGGGTACTACTAGATGGTTAATGATCAATGGCCTTTTTTCAGATGAAAATTGAGAAAAAAGTTGGTAGTGGAGATGCCAAGGATGTGATTTGTCACACGGTTGAGAAGCTTAACGCTGATACCTTGGTCATGGGAAGCCATGGTTATGGTTTCTTCAAGAGGTGCCATTGAAAGTCTCTACTCATTCCATTTATTTTTAAAAATTTCAGTCTTTTTTTAGTACTTTCTCACTTGGACTATATAGTCTATATGGCGAAGGTTAATCTCTGTAGAAGTTCCAACTGTTTGAAGAGTGCTTTTTCATGTAAAATTGCAGGACCCTTCTTGGAAGCGTGAGTGACCACTGTGCCAAGCACGCCAAGTGTCCAGTGGTGATTGTGAAGCATCCAAAGCAAAATTGAGATTCAAAGTGATTATAAAATGAGTGGAGTAGAGCTCATGGTATATGTATTAAATTATTATCTTTTATGATCCAAGTTGATGAATTGCTAGAGAGAGAAGAACATCAGAGTAAATACGAATTGTGATTCTAGCTTTTCCATGTAAACGTACATATGACTTTCAAATTTAGGGAATAATTAGAAGGGTATTTTACTGCTATTATGTTAATCTGAACCGTAAAATCTTCATATCACATTTTGTGCAATACATCCAATCTCTATGCGAGAGAACTAAATGGCATCATGAGAGCACCGGGCTCCGCATGAGAGCAAGCTGGGCCCACCTTTCTTAATGCTGAGCTGGCGCTCTTGGAACTTGTCGAATATCTATCAGCTACACAAATGATATATTTTTTCATGCAACGAGAGGGAATTAATTGTTAAACCCGTAGAATACATATATAGACCTTCAAAGCAGTCAACAAAGAGCTAACAACTCATCCCCTACTCACTTGAGGATTCCAATTCACCCATTAATAACACTAGCTCATTCGGGTAGCAGCCAACAATTCATATTCCACTCTTCGTCGGAATCCAACTTGATTGCCTTCTTTAGCTATTGTTTATTTTATCTTAATATGATTATGTTTGTTTTATATTTCCAAGTTTAGCCTTATACTCCTATTAAAAATACGTATTCTATTAGTGAAGTTAATCAACGAATCAATAACAAAAATCCTCTTTGTGTAAAATTCTCTCTGAGAATTGCCAATCATTTCATACTCTCAATCCTCTGAGAGAATGAAATGACGCACCTAGCAGCCCATTGCGTCAGATATTTTATTAAAATAACGACACTGCTACATTTTCTATGAGAGTTTGGGCAAACTTTCTGGGGCATTCATGAAATTCCAGGCAGGCGCAGGGCCTTTTTAATGCGCCAAACGGCAGAACAGTTCAGATTTAGAAAATTCAATTTGGGTACTAATTCTCTTCTTCATACTAAGGAACATTGGTTCATGGAAACTTGGTTTTACCAAGTTCTTGTGAGTCATTAATTAGTTATCTAATAACTAGTTCAGAGCCAAATGGCACGAGTTCAGATGCATTGAATTTTCATGTTGCTCTAGCATTTCTTTCCATTCGTATTTACGTTATAGCAATAAAGAATTGTAAAACAATTCTTGTCAACCACTCTTACAGACAAATATATAATATTAGCATTACATAAATATTTAAATGGCTTCACCACTTATTTATAATAATAAAAAACTTATAATGCGCGGCCGCTTGCCAAATAATTGAACACGCAACGTCCCCCTGATAATATATACCCCAACAACTATTTGAAATATTTATAAAATATACGCCAAGATCCCCACATATTTCAAATATTTGGACAAGAAAATATAAGTGGAAAGGAATGTTAGAGGAACGTGAAAATCTAATGCATCTGAATTAGTACCTTTCAGGCTATGAACTAGCCATTGGATAACCAATTGTGACTCACAAGAACTTGGTGAAACTAAGTTTCTATGAACCAATGTCCCACGGTATGACTAGAGACTCAGGGGGGGAACTATGTAGAAAGGTCCTACTTAAAAACTCATCCCCTACTCACTTATGGATTCTAACTCACCCGTCATCTACACTAGCTCAACCGGATCCTAACCAATAGTTCATATTCCACTCTTCGTTGGAATCCAACTTGATCGCCTTCTTTAGCCATTGTGTATTTTATCTTAATATGATTATGTTTGTGTCATATTTTCAAGTTTAGCCTTGTTCTCCTATTATAAATAGGTATTGTATTAGTGAAGTTAATCAACTAATCAATAAAAAAATCCTGTGTAAAATTATCTCTGCGAATTGCCTATCATTTCATTCTCTCATTGCGTTGAGAGAATAAAAATGACGCACCCAGCTACTCGTTACGTCAGATAATTTAATAAAATGACGACACAGGTATATTTTCTAAGAGAACGAAATATTCGTAAATTAAAAATTTTTATGTTTAAAGTATGGACGATTCTTCTTGAAACTTTTATATGTAGTTTTTATGTATGAAATAACCTAAAATTCAATATTTCTTATCTCAGTATTTACCTAAACTTCTCTGAGGATCAAAAACTTTTTTTTTTAAACTAAATTGAAGTGCTCGAGTAATCACAAGATGAAGTGGTTCGAGCGATCACAAGAAATTAATTCTAGAAAACAAAAACCAAAAAAAAAAAAAAACCATATGCTGGTAAAAATTCAAACAAATAAACAATGATTATTCACAATGATTATTTATTTATTAACAATATGTATAATATCACAGCTTTTATGGCACCAAAACCAATACAGTCATCATCGAAATGAGAAACTCTGACTGACAGAGCCCATAATGTCGTATCAAAATCGAAAGCTTAGAAAACAAGATTATGCATTTCTTTTAACATGATTTGCTTACTCTTTCTCAGCGGCGGATCCCCCAGTGTCGTTGTGCATCCTAGCAAGCATCTGGTTCCTCAAAAACTTCACATTCATCTACATCATTATTATTATTATCATCAAATTATGAGGAAAAAAAAAAAGATTTGCCAAAAAATATGAAAAACAAGGCAGAAATGTCGGGAAATACAAACTCCTTCGGTGGAAGTTTGCCTGTGCTTAAGGGGCTTTTTGATGCCGTTCTTGTGGGCCTTGTATGACTGGTTACAAGCAGTGTGATTTTCCGATTTCACCATTTTTCTTTGAGGAAAAAGGAATTGGAGAAAGAAAAACACACACAGAAATTGAGCTTAAAATGAAGAACGAGAACAATGTCGCATAAAAAAAAACTATCAGAAGAACTAACGGACTCACCAAAGGGATCGAATCGCTTTCGAAGCTTGAAGAGCACAAAGAGTAGCCAAAACGGAAGAATACCTCAAGGACTCGGGTTTTGTAGCAGCTTTAAAAACGAGAACTTTTTTTTTGCTATCGTGCCCTTTTGCTATGTTATATTACTATAGGCCCCACCTAAAGGTTATATTATTAGGTGGTTTGAAAGAATAGTTAAAACTAATAATTTTGATTTAAAAACTATAACAGATGAGAGCTTTAAAATTTTTTACTTTTTACTATAACATATAAGAGTTTTATATTATTCAATACTATTCACAATTGCACTAATAGTTTCAATCATTCTTTCAAATAAGCTATACATGCAGCTTTTTTGATACCGTCGTATTTAGTGATTCCTGTTGGTTTATTTACACCGATCATCTCAGAAGTTTATGTTATTTTTTATTTGTTTTTTAAGGTGTTTGAGAAATATAGTTAAAACAAAAACTTTTAAACTCAAAATAATAATATATGAGAGCTTTACATTGTAACTTATTTTTTTTCATTATAATATATGAGAGCTTTACTTTGTAGCAGTTAAAAATTTAAGTTAGAATTGGTTTCATCACACACTCTTTTCATTTGTAACCATTGACGCTGCTAAAGTTTGGTGCCGCTCCTTGTTTGCAAGAGAAATTAGCTGTCTTTTCAATTTCTTTCGTTTTTGAGAAAAAAAAAATTGTTTAATGTTATTGTTGTTTCAAGTATCGACGTGGTCCTTCAAAGGTTATCTTTTCATTTTTGGTTCAACTTTTTCTGCCTCCTCTAGTAGCCAGTGGCTATCTTTTTCCCCTAAATAATGCCATTTACAAATGACCCTTCTCGTTTGAAGGTTTGAACAGAAAGCATAAACACAACTTTAATTTTTTGTTTAAAAAGATATTATACCCAAAAAGTTTATATTATGATTCAAATTGCAAACCAAACAACACAAAATAGTTTCTTGTATCAATATGTTGTCTTCAATTGAACGAAACAGTCTAGGTTAAGCTTATCAAATGTTGACATTTGATGCTACGACAAAAAGAGGGCTGCTGAATAAAAAAGGGTACTGGGCCCGCTTCTTTCTGTTGAAGCTCATGCAAATGTGTCATTCCTTGTTTATTCTGGGAAATTATGGCATGATTTTAAATGGCTCTCTCAGTGCTCCAAAGAGTAATGCTATAATTTACCCCCTGTTTGGCAATGTGGTGGGAACCATAAACTCAGTTATAAACAGTGTAAAGCTCTCATATGCTACAGTAATAATTTAAAAAATTGCTACAGTGTAAAGCTTTCACATGCTACAATAAAAGTGGTTCCCACCACCTTCCAAACACCCTATTAATTAGAAAACCGGTCATATTAATTATTTGTGATACTTGAAGTAACAAGATAATGCCTTGCCGCAGCATCATCAAGGCCTTTTAAAACTCAGCTGCCCCAAAAATGTGTTTCACTCTCCCGTCTTGTTTAGGCTCCAATTGAGCTTTAAGATTCAGTGTATTGTTGTTTTGACTTTTGTAGGAAAGAGAATTAATGAAACTACTTAATAAAATTTACTTGTGGCGTCATATATTTCTGTCACAATATGGTTCTTTTTTTTTTTTTAATTTGCACTTCTTGTTGTATCCCTATTGGGGATATATAATAAGAAAGTAGGATACTCTGCTTGTCACTTATATTGATAAGGTTCCACAGTGATTTTTAAAAAGCCGACTTCTTTTCTTTTTCCTGGGAATTCGAAAAGGAGTCTCCATAACTTGTTTCTAGCTGCATTTCGAATGTTCCAGACTTCCGGTTACCAATAAAAAAAGAGTTAAAAGCAAAACTTCACGGCAAATATTTTAACATTATTGATGGACCTTGTTATTTTAACAGAGAGATTAATATTTTAACAATTTAATTTATTACTAAAAACAGTTTTGTGTTGTGTTTAATAATTTTTTAATGTATATAATTACATATTAAATTGTTAACAAATTAATCTAACAGTCTAAACAACAAGATTTATCTCTGTGCATGTTCTATAATAGGGACCACTAAAAAAACAGTATCCTCAACTGTGCAGGTCAAAATTCAAAAGCCATCTTTTCTAGATGCGTAAGCAATGCGCTAAGCCATTTTCATTATTAGCTGTTTCAAGGTGGAAAAAGTTAGGTCATGCCAATTTTTGTGCACTTATGTGGTCCTACTACGCGCCACAAGATCACCCGTACATCGTTTCTGGTATAAGATTGTTTGTAGGCTGGCTATTTAATTGAAGTAACACATTTTATACGTTTGAATATTCATCAAGTACAAAAGCGTGCTATAATCTTCTCCTCTTTGTAAAATCTAGTCGCCACCGCGGAACTCCCCTTGGATTTTCTTTTTTTTTTTTTGTCAAAGTAAGAAGAAACTAGTAGCTGCATATAGTTTCATGGATCTCACGTTGAAAAAATAATTACCATAGAAGGTTGTGGTCTAGTAATTGGGAATGGAAGCCTAGTTCGGATTCCCGTAACCACGTAAGTTCTTCCGTTCTAACAACAATTGTTGATGCATTAGGTTGATGGTACAAGCGAGTATGGGCTTGGACTGATGAATCGGAGGAACTAGTATAAGGTTCTGACTATTCCTTTTATGGCGTCGGGGTATTGCTTACTCTTGACCTAATATAAGGGTGAGATAGGGACCACCTGACCCCTTTTTAACTCATAAAAAAAAAATCATTGCTAATATTATTTTCAAAAGATTAATATTCATTATAGAAACATTTCTAAAAAGGTGTAAATTCATTAAAACATGGTGAAAATCTAATAACTGACATGTGAGCTCTTTTTGACCCTGCCTAAACATAGTTGCGGAATTTTTTATTTTTATTTTTATTTTTGAAGAAGCTCATTTTAGAGTTCAAACCATATGACCTTTGAAATAAGACTTTTTTACAGTAAGATATGAAAAAAAAAATCTTATAATTAATCAGATCTGTATAATATATTATTAATTTTACATTTTTCTAGGTTTTGACGTGATTTAAATTTAGGAAATTTTTATAATAGAAACTATACTTTTACTCTATTGGTAGGTATCGTTGTTTCAGCTGTTAAATTAATTATTAGCAATTTATAATTAAGTGTAATTTTGTTTCATGTTATCAATTTTTAACTTGGACACTTATTGGACTTTTAAAAATTAATCTAACGGCTAGAATAGTTCCTACCAATAATGTAAAAATATAATTTCTATAGTAAAAGTTTCTTTAAATATAAAGGGCATTAGGAAAGGCACTTCAAACCAATGATTTGAACCTAAAACACTATAGTAATTTATATATCATGAGATAAAACATTATTATAAAATTAATTTCGACCAAAACTTTAGATTCAAACCAAATTCCAAACATAACCTCAGCATAAAAACCTCTTTAAGAACAAATAAATAAATAAGTCATTACGGATAAAATGGGAAGAACACTAGCTAGGTGTAAAGTTGAAAACTAGTTCAGGTAGGAGCGGCCCACACATCACTATCAGTATACACAAGGATTCAACTCTATGTGTGAGTTTGGCCATTTCATCAAAGCATTATTCCTCCCTCAGTCCACACACAACCTTAACTACAATATCCCGCGTTTCGAACACTACTCTTACTCGTGTGGACGCAAAAACAACAGCTTGGTTCTTCCCTCTTTTATCTTTGACTCTCCTCCTATATATACTCACACTCATACATATTTTCACTTCATAGTTCATAATCATCAAACCAAAGCAAATCAAATTACAAAAAGCATTACCCATTTCACAAGTCAACACACATATAAACATGGGAAATCATCAATCTTTTTCTTGTTTCATGACTGCTTTCTCGGTGTCTGATCGAACGGCGAAGCTTTTTGACGCCCAAGGGAACCTTCTCCGGCTAGTCAAGCTCCCGCTGAAGGCGGCGGAGCTCATGCTCGAAGAGGAGCCAGGACACGTCATCTCTCCGGCGGAGGATCTCAGCAGAACCGGCAGGTTCTGCGCCATGCGAGCCGAGGACGAGCTCCTGGCTAGAAAGATTTACTTGCTTGTCCCTCTTTGTAAAGTCAACCGTAAGGCCTCCGTGTCGGACATGGCGATCGTTGACTTCGTGATAACCTGCAAAAAGTCAACGAAGAAGAAGAACGGTGGCTCTAGGGTTTCGCCGGCGGCTATGGCCGAAGAGACGAAAGAGGAAGGGGAAGATCAAGAGCTGATGTTTAGGGTTTTGGAAGGAAATGATAATAACAACGACAATGGATTTCTTTGTCGTCCGAGGGGTTATACATATAGCAGAGGTTGGAAACCTGCTTTGGAAACCATAAGAGAAACATGTTAAAGATTTGAATCATGGAGGTTTATTAATTTTCTTTTTGTTTTCTCCCCTTTTTATTAGTGGGAAATTTGGTCCAAAAAAAGGTCCTTAAATCAAGGCCAGTTTTCAGTGTTTAAGTTGTACTAAGTTTAAGTGTTGATAATTCATAGAATGGGAAATGAAAACTCTTGGTTCAAACTAATTTCCCTATATAATTTTTCAAAATTTAACTTGTCATAGTTCAAACTCATTTTTCAAACAATCTACAAGGTTCTGATAAGTTCTTAGGTGTCTTAAGCTTAGCCACTGGTGTGTGAAGTGGAAGCAAAAAAATCTTTGTCCTGAAACTAATGGTGTTGGTTGAAATCCCTTTTATTATATAAAAACAATGAAGCAATTGGTGACCACTTGAAGAGTGGCAAAATAAGTGTGATTTTAGCTTGAAAGTATATGAGTGGTTGATGCTTAAGACAGCTATTTAGATCAGTTGTTGTTGTTACTGTGAGAAGTTGAGAGTGATGAAGCGCATAATTTGTTGAAAACAATCCTCATGTTGAGCCTTGAGGGGTCTAAAAAGATCCGATCAAGAGTGGCAAACATTTCTTAAAATGCTTACATGTTTAGTTTCCATTCATACAAAATCAGGGAACAGCCATAAAACTAGAAAAGAAAAGAAAAGGAAAAAAAAAAAAAAAAAACAACAAAAAGAAGATAATTTCGACTGCGTATCATTTACGGAAAATAAATTGCAATACTACAGCAATAAATATACATAATACTTGTAGAGCATGAACTAAAAAGTAAAGTAAATAAAACGGCATTTCTAATAATTGGATTACATGGAAATCGACCTTTATACCAGAGTCCAATCCATGGAGAGCAAGGCTTTCGCAGTCCAGCATGGGGTTCGACAGAGAATGACTTGAGCCTAAAAATACTTATCAAAACTAGTTTATGAATAATGGACTTTCAACCATGTATATGTTTTAGGAATGGTAGCAATAATGCCCTTACTGACATACATAAATATTTTAATTTTATGCTATTCTTTAAACAACCTTAGATTCATGTCCCTTTTTTCTTAGTCACTCACTAGATGACCAGTGGTCATCTGTGAGCATTGATCTCCAGAGTTGATGGATGACCGCCGGTCTTTCTCATGACCGGTACCTAGAGTCACTAGAGTCCAGGATGACCATAAGTCATCTATTTTTATCGGTGCCCTCGAATTTTTCAGTAGATGACTATCATATACTTTTCAACACTTACTGTTAACTTATTAAGTGACTGATAACCCAATAAAATCAGAAAAAGAACTTGTGGAATTTTCCATCTGATTCCAAAATCACTAAAAAAAAAAAAGATTCATAGGTATGTCCGAATTCGGTGACATATATTGCATGATTAGCCCTAGCCAAATTCAGTCCTGAGGCCACGCGCAGCCTGTCGGATATGGCTATTATTAACTCGGCGCAACTCCAACTAAAATTAGGCTGCCACGCAGGACTCTGGCCTATTTTGGCATAGGGCATTGGCAAAGTTTGGCTTTCGAGGTAGACACCAACAAGGGAAAGAGAGGCAGACAAAGGAGACTGAAAAATCATGGTAATTTTGCCACGACTAAATTTTATAAAGAGACGAAACAAATATAAAGACTTTTAGTTTAAGGAAGGTTATAAATCTAAGAATGTCAAAGAAGGGGCGTTTATATTCTTAAAGTTTTTCTATTTTTTTACCCTGCCGGCAATCTCTAAACGTTGGTTGGAGTAACAAATACCAAACAAATAGAAAACAACAATAGTTAAATAGATAATGAAGTTAAGCTGTGCCTATCATTCTTTAGTTCTCTAGCAACGATCATTATGCTGTTAATTGCTTATAAAACTTGTCTTTCTTTTGGGTTTTTTTCCTCTCTTTCATAATGCTTACAGTACTATTTTCTTGAGAGCACCTTTTTCGTCTGTACGGGTTATAGTTTTATCCCTTTTTTTGCCTTAGATAATTTTATTCAATTTTAATATCTCGAGAAAGAATATATGCTGTATTTTTTATCCCATCCAACGTAGAATAAAAGTATCCTCCTGCCGGATGCTCGCCGTACAAATCTAAGTTTTTTTAGCTAAACTGATCATGTTAATCCTCGCCCTCATCTGTAACATTGTGTAATCCATTAGTCTTAATCAATGGCCAAAAGAATCAATGGGCTATAATACATATCCTCGCGAGTATTTTATTTTGCTTTCTACTTTAAGTGGAATATTCTAATTATCCGCTTGTTTATATGTGGTATGTGTAGGCAACTTGCTTGTCAGAAAATTCAAAGAGAGAAGGAGAGAGAGAGAGCCAAAAATTCTCTCCCCAAACCGTACGTACATGGGAAACTATTTGTGTGGCTTTTCTTGTGCATACATCTAAAAAACATGAGTTCTTTTCTTAGACATGACTACTAAGTTAATATGAATAAACATTTCAAAAAAGGAAAAAAAGTTTTTTTTTTGTTTTTTATTATTTAAGGATAATTTCTATTTTCTATAGTTACACATGTAACTAATCATTTAGGAAACCTTTTGCTATCTTTTTATCATTAAATCAGACATTAAAAAAATCATCCAAATACCAAAGTCGCATATGGACCTTCTCCTTCTTATCTTTTTTCTTCTTTTTCCTTTTTTCTTTCGTTCTTTTTTTTTTTTTTTTTCTCGAAAGAAGACCTTGCTTTCGCGAATTGCCGATCTGGGACACATGAAAGAAAATATAAAATATATATATAAATAATAAAACTATCGAAAGTTTCGGTACGTCTCACTTGTATTAATTCAACTTAAATCAGATTTCATTTATTTCTTATAATTTGCAAAATACCAAAGAATAAACACATGTAATTAAGCGTGGTATGTATAGCCTATAGCCATTACTCAACTATTTATGTTACTTAGGAGTTGGGCAAAATCTTAGGAGTTAGGACCAAACGCACCTCAAAACCAACGACTCCCACAATTATATCAAATTAGTTGATGCATGTGCCTTGAGATGGAGCCGTTTAACAAACACGCATCTCATAATCTACGTCGATTGTTAATATAAAACATTCATCATCTTAACATAATTTGATCGAAGTCTTTTTTTATTTTTTTTCAAATTTTCCAATATGGGCAATTCCATCTTACAAAGACAAACGTCCAATTCCAGAGGAAAAGTGATTTTATGGGACGGCACGGTTCACGAGTTCGAAAACCCGCTGACGGCGGCGGAGCTGATGCTGGAGCACCCGCAGCAGGCTGTGGTGGAGTTCCAGCCGGCGGTGGCGGGTAAAAGACCAACGCCGTTGCCGGCGGACAAGAGGCTCGATACGAGGAGGGTTTATTTGATGCTTCCGATTAAGCGAGGTGGCAAGACGGCGGTGGCTTTATCGGCGGATGAGATTGTGACACCCGTTATTCTCCTAACGGGTATTGAGGTAATTAAATTAATTTTTAATGTATAAAAAAAAAATTGCTTCATTTAAATTTATTTTATAATATTTATTTTTATCTATTTTTAAGTTTTCTAAAATTCTCCTATATTTATTTAGTATGATTACTAAAAAGCCTTAGAACTTCTAATAAATCTCAAAAATGTCATATTGGCATTATGTGTGTTAAAGTCTTTAGATGAGACATAAGGATATCTTTTCCAACTACTCTTGACCCTCATTTTCTTTATTTCCTCCGTGACATGCTTCAACATGTCTCCTCTATAATTGTTTCTATCACTTCTCTTCAAAGACTTCATCTTTTCTTCCTTTCTCTTCCACGGTTCCCACACTCTTCTTCTCATTTCTTTGCTGAAGCAAAATACTTAGAGAACTTCTTCAAGGCAGCCATAAAAATCAGCCACCATCACCTCCATTTGAGCAAGAATTTCAGTCATACCGAAGTAAAGGAACCTGTTTTGAAGCCATTTCAAGCTTCCAACTAACCATAATCCGAGGTTAGAATCTTATGAACAAATTTAGTCTTTCATTTATAAATTTTCTTTTATACTAAAGGATTATTCAAATTTGCGTTCTTAAACCTAAGTATATGTTTGTTGCTATTTTGGAGCATATGTATGAAGTCTAAGTGTATATGCCCTAGACAGAAAATTTATATTGTTAAACTTTGTAATACCTCTATGGGCAGTGGTTATTTCTTGAAATTCTAAGATTAAATTAAAATAAATTTTATGAATGTAGTTGTATGTTGTGCTTTAGTTTTAATTGTCCTTATGCACGCCTTAGGATCAAGGGAGTATGGAGCTAACGTTAATTGATTCCAGGATTAAGAGACTGTTGATAAGCTTAAAAGGTAGGGATTCTATTACTCATCTTTTGTGAGGTTTTTATAGAATTAAAATTGATTGTTTTGCCGCAATATATATATATCTATGTTGAAGTGATATTATATGTGTATCACATATGAAACTATGACATGGACTCGTCTTGTATTGTACGGCGAGGAACATAATGAATTTACACATGTTATAAATTGAGAAGCATGGTTAGGAAAATTAACTCTATTAATAATGATTTAATATAGAGAAATTGTGAGACATGAAAAGGGCGACGGTTACGTCCTTGGGCATGAATACCCTAAAAGGTAAAGTAGGGGGAAGGCGATGACGCTTCCTTGGGTTGAAAGTCCCAGAACACACTGTACAGGAATCGATTTGGTGAGGACTCGGGGCTTGATGTCCCCTCACCGGAACACCCTTGGAATGTTTATAGGGTGATCAAGTGCGCCCATTTGGGTTTCGATGAGTTGAGTGATACTCAATTTAACATGGATACCTAGGAACAATGATGATTAGTAATATTTGTATAAATGTGTAATTATGACACTTGGTAATGATTAACTACGGTATCCATAAGATGTGATCATAATAAACCTCATAATCTGAAATATGATGTGACTTACTAACCATGCAGATTTTAATGTGGTAATGATAAAAACCTAAAGGTGGGTAATGGCTTTCTCTACTGAGCATAGTGTTGCTCATTCCCTTATGTTTATATCTTTTCAGGACTCACTAAGTGTGAGGTGGCTACGAGAAATATAGTTGAGGAAGTGATGTAACTATATTACATTGGGACTGCTTCAATTGTTGAGAATGTTCTTCATGATAATGTAAGCATCAATTGTTACTTTCTGTGACTGTATTACAATGTGTTGAGGGATAAAATGATGATGACAACAGTTTATATTATTAAATTTAAGGTGCTACATTAAAACTGTGGTTTAATTGTCGTTTATATTTTTATTTTTGAGTTAAGAGTTTTCATTTAAGTCCCGGGCAAATTTTATTTTTAAGGTTTTACTTTTATTATTTATTTTTATTTTATCTCATTAAAAACTGTTAACCCCCACATAGGGGCGTTACAGAATTTTTGGTATCAGAGCCTAGGTTCGGTTAACCTAGGGAGTGTAGCACCACTTTAAAAAAATATATTTTTGAGATGGTTTTGAAGCTGAATTTTTATTGTCATCATCAAAATGAACCTTCACATTGATTTATACAGTCTAAAAGGATGTAACATGGAAAGGCCATAGAATGAAAATATCAATAGTTATATGAGTACAATAATTATGTAGAAGGAAAGTATTAATAGTTATAAGAGAATGATAATTATATGGAATGAGTTTATAAGTAGAATGCTTATGAGAAATTCGTATAATATTTGGATCTATAAGCATATTTAATTCGTATAAACGATGAGAAATTCGTATAGATAAGAGGATTTAAAAGCCTTTTGTCTCGTGAAAAACAATAAGAAATATAAGGCTTGATTTATTGATTTTAAAGTTTGACATAGATATGCCAAATTTTTCGTAATTGATTCAAACCTAAGTAATGATTATGTGTGGATTCGATGGAGCACATAAGTGTCAATATCTTTTCTTAAAAGTTCTATTTATTTGAGGAATATGATATAAGTTGGGAATCATGGTATTGAATCTTGAGAGAGATAAATGTTAGACTTTTGGTCTGTTGAGACTGTGTAAAGTCTAGAATGCATGAATCTCAAAATTGAAATATTTTGTTACGTACATTGTATTTAAGTGTATCAGTGAATCTTTATATATAGATGCAATAGAAAAATGATCAATAGGAGTTTCCTTAAGTAAATCATAATACTTAAGGCACTTATAATAATTTTGGATAATTACAATAAAATGTTTAAGTTTTAGATGTTTAGATGTGAATCTTTTGGTTAACTACAGTTTTGTTATATGAGGAAATTATATATTGTATAAGTAGAATTGTGGGGATTATAGATGTTCTTAAGTAGTAACATCAAGTGTCTTTGTTCATTGATATGGTCTACGTTGAAAGACGTAAATCGTATTGATTTCAAGGTTAGTCGCATTCTAAACCCTTGGTAGTAATGATGATGAATCCATTGATAGATGTTGAGTATTAGGAATAACATATGGGTGTATGCATTGTTCAATAAGGTTTTGATTAAAACAAAATTATTTGAGTTGCTGGAAGATTATGTTGTTATGAAATGATTTTAAATATCATTCAGGAAGATCCTTGTTGTCGTTAAATTAGATTTGTTGTTTATAGTTAACTTTATCTATAGTGGGCTTTAAATTGGGTTTAAGATGTATACAAATTGGTTTTCAATTTTATGTTTGTTATTTAACTCGTTCTAAATGTGTTAAGGCCGAAACAACCTGACCATTTTCAACTAAGAACATTTGGGCCTAGTTCAAATCTTAAATCAGTTTGATTCACACTGTCTCTCTCACGTGATCTCTATACGTGTCATATACAGTGGTTTAATCATTGTTTACATATACGTTTACTGTGCATAGGAGCTTATTTCTCCGAGTTCACTTTTTCTCTCTTAATTTGTTATTTTCTCTCTAAATCGCAAATCCTCTTCTTTTTCATTAAAAATTCTTCTTTTCCTCTAAAAGAAGAAGGAATTCTAGGATTCTGCAATTTACTATCTTAATTTTTCCTTTCTATTTACTCTTCTTTCATCTCATCATGGACCCAAAGTACCAACACCTGAGAAAGTATTTCCCATCACTCTCCCAAAAGATTCTTAGAAAGAAATACAAGGCTAGAATTACTCGGTTGTGGATTCTTATGCGTTTTGGTATCCCTTGTGATGTGAGAATGTTGATAGAGGGGAAAATCCGTCCGAGTGCCTTTAGTCAAGATGTCGGTTTACCAGGAACAGGTACCAGTCGTAGTGCAATGAAAAGAAGAGCTCGTGCCATCGTGGTCACTTGTAACAAATGTGGAAGACAAAATTGTAACGGTAAATGTACTTCACCTGGTTATATGTCTACGAATAGAGAGGATAAAATAAGGTTTTGTAGGGATGGACTTTCAAAGGAGAACTTGGATAGCATCCATCCTCCTCTCCACGGTCACCCTAGTGGATATGTTCAAGGAGCTATTTTTAAACTCTGGCCTAAATTTTATACAGAAAGACAACGCCTCAGGAATATGGTATTTCTAGATCCTGTTTGCCAAGCCATAAGAAAACTGGATGGGGAATAAGTCATCGCACTATAAAGGTTATTTAGTCTTTGCTTATTTGAAGCAGTTTTAGCTGATGTTCAACAGTTTGTGTTTTTCTTTTACTCAGAATATTTGCTTTTGTGTTTGAAATAATTGTGATTATTAGATTGATACAGTAAGTGTTAATATCTTATTTAATTTATGATTTTCTTAAATATATATATAATAAAATATATTATCTTATCAGACACATTACATACGGTACAGTAATATGTTTGAATTTTGAAAAACTTATCCAGATATTTCAAGATTTGTGTCTCAAATTTCAAAAGTTCTACAGTATTTGTCGTTTATATTAAATTTCTAGACTTGGTGTATATTTGTCAAAAAGTCTACAGTTGTGTCATGAGGGTCTTCTGTCAAATTGTTCTCAATTGTCAAAAGTTATACAATTAGAGTCTAATCTTTTTCAAAAAGTGAATCAGATTTTCTGAAAACTATCAATCACCTTATCTTACTTTCTTATCCGCACAATATTTTGTTTAAATCTTTGGATTACCTTTTCATTACCTACTCGTCTATCTCTTTAGCCCTTTTTGTATATTTCTCATCTTTAAAATCTCATATAGAACCCGAAGTCTAAGTGGAGCAGACATTAAGCAACCACTTCTATAAACCAAATATGTCTACCTCCCAGTCCACGAAGAAAATAAAGAATGTCTGTGTCTTTTGTGGTTCCAGCCTTGGAAAAGATAAAGCTTATTTAGAAGCTGCAAATCACTTAGGGCAAGTCCTAGCACGCAAGAAGATTAACATAATCTATGGGGGTGGTAGTATAAAAATGATGGTAAATATGGCACTAGCAGCTAGGTCTAGCGACGCTACTGATGTAAGAATTTGGCCTCATATTCCAGTTGAAGGAAACCTTTGTAAGGAAGCCATAGGTAAGGGAGAAGGAGTCAGGAGTATCCCTAAAAATTTTAAAGACATAATCTATAATTCTGATGCTTTTATAGCATTACCTGGTGGTCTAGGTACTCTTGAGGAAATATTTATAGTTGCTTGTGGGCAATTGTTGGGCTTTTATTCCAAACCTTTGGGACTGCTGAACGTAAAGGGTTTTTATGACGGTCTTTTGAAATTTCTAGATTACGCTGTGGAAGAAAACATCACTACAGAATCGGAGAGACAAATCTTTGTCACTGCTTCAACAGCTGAGGAATTGATAGATAAAATGCAAATCATACATCCAGAATCCGACACTGCAACATCCAAGCTTGAATGGGAAAGGGAAAGCCGGGAGCGGCCAATTGATTTGAATCTCCATCTGTAATCTTTTTGTTTTATCTTTGGCATGTAGGCATGTGTGTCCGTATTTCGTGTGTTACGAATAACCGTTTACCTTGTATTCTGTGTTTCTTGTGGTACGTCGTTGTTCAATCTTTTAGATTCATTGAGCCTAATGCCGGGATGGCTGGATACGGAGTACTTGATGCTCTCGAAACGCATCCTTCTTAAGGTCCGATCTTTTGTTTATCGATGTTTTTGTATTCTATAAGCATGCATGATATGGATAGCTGGTATACGGAGTGCCTTGTACTCTCGAAACGTATCCGTATTATGTTTGTAATGTGTAATATTCTGTTAATATTATGTGGAAGTACCAGAGTCAGTTATGGGGATATTTCATATGAAATATGAGTATATTATTTGGATTGAATGTTTGTGTCATGAGGATAGCTGTTTAATGAAAAATATGTCGGGTATGTTTGCAACTCTGAGATTCCGTTTAATATCTCTATGAATAAGTTTAATGTATGGTTTTGAATATAAGTGTTTGTGATATATGTTTTATGATTATGTTTTAGTTTATTAGTTGAGGTATGAAATCAAATCTATTTGACTTTTCCTTACTCAAAAAGGAAAAGGAACCTAAAGATGAAGTATATAAAATTTCTCTGGCAATCTCCTTAAATGTGATTGTAAATCACAGTCCATGGACAATGAAGGACTGGAATCATGGTATGGTCAATATGTATGCCTGATCAGATTCTTAGACTATTATACGGTGTTATAAGTTGAAACTTGTCAGAAATACTCTCATTGAGGGATTTAGGAGTAAGATTTATTATGCAAGTAAATAAGTGGAGATACGATAACTTAATTTTGGAAGATAAACAACATTAACGGTTTAGACTCGGAATTGGAATCATAATGGAATCAAAATTTTTACTAGTATTGCTAGAATTGAAATTTCGAGGACGAAATTTCTTTAAGGGGGGTAGAGCTGTGACACCCGTTATTCTCCTAACGGGTATTGAGGTAATTAAATTAATTTTTAATGTATAAAAAAAAAATTGCTTCATTTAAATTTATTTTATAATATTTATTTTTATCTATTTTTAAGTTTTCTAAAATTCTCCTATATTTATTTAGTATGATTACTAAAAAGCCTTAGAACTTCTAATAAATCTCAAAAATGTCATATTGGCATTATGTGTGTTAAAGTCTTTAGATGAGACATAAGGATATCTTTTCCAACTACTCTTGACCCTCATTTTCTTTATTTCCTCCGTGACATGCTTCAACATGTCTCCTCTATAATTGTTTCTATCACTTCTCTTCAAAGACTTCATCTTTTCTTCCTTTCTCTTCCACGGTTCCCACACTCTTCTTCTCATTTCTTTGCTGAAGCAAAATACTTAGAGAACTTCTTCAAGGCAGCCATAAAAATCAGCCACCATCACCTCCATTTGAGCAAGAATTTCAGTCATACCGAAGTAAAGGAACCTGTTTTGAAGCCATTTCAAGCTTCCAACTAACCATAATCCGAGGTTAGAATCTTATGAACAAATTTAGTCTTTCATTTATAAATTTTCTTTTATACTAAAGGATTATTCAAATTTGCGTTCTTAAACCTAAGTATATGTTTGTTGCTATTTTGGAGCATATGTATGAAGTCTAAGTGTATATGCCCTAGACAGAAAATTTATATTGTTAAACTTTGTAATACCTCTATGGGCAGTGGTTATTTCTTGAAATTCTAAGATTAAATTAAAATAAATTTTATGAATGTAGTTGTATGTTGTGCTTTAGTTTTAATTGTCCTTATGCACGCCTTAGGATCAAGGGAGTATGGAGCTAACGTTAATTGATTCCAGGATTAAGAGACTGTTGATAAGCTTAAAAGGTAGGGATTCTATTACTCATCTTTTGTGAGGTTTTTATAGAATTAAAATTGATTGTTTTGCCGCAATATATATATCTATGTTGAAGTGATATTATATGTGTATCACATATGAAACTATGACATGGACTCGTCTTGTATTGTACGGCGAGGAACATAATGAATTTACACATGTTATAAATTGAGAAGCATGGTTAGGAAAATTAACTCTATTAATAATGATTTAATATAGAGAAATTGTGAGACATGAAAAGGGCGACGGTTACGTCCTTGGGCATGAATACCCTAAAAGGTAAAGTAGGGGGAAGGCGATGACGCTTCCTTGGGTTGAAAGTCCCAGAACACACTGTACAGGAATCGATTTGGTGAGGACTCGGGGCTTGATGTCCCCTCACCGGAACACCCTTGGAATGTTTATAGGGTGATCAAGTGCGCCCATTTGGGTTTCGATGAGTTGAGTGATACTCAATTTAACATGGATACCTAGGAACAATGATGATTAGTAATATTTGTATAAATGTGTAATTATGACACTTGGTAATGATTAACTACGGTATCCATAAGATGTGATCATAATAAACCTCATAATCTGAAATATGATGTGACTTACTAACCATGCAGATTTTAATGTGGTAATGATAAAAACCTAAAGGTGGGTAATGGCTTTCTCTACTGAGCATAGTGTTGCTCATTCCCTTATGTTTATATCTTTTCAGGACTCACTAAGTGTGAGGTGGCTACGAGAAATATAGTTGAGGAAGTGATGTAACTATATTACATTGGGACTGCTTCAATTGTTGAGAATGTTCTTCATGATAATGTAAGCATCAATTGTTACTTTCTGTGACTGTATTACAATGTGTTGAGGGATAAAATGATGATGACAACAGTTTATATTATTAAATTTAAGGTGCTACATTAAAACTGTGGTTTAATTGTCGTTTATATTTTTATTTTTGAGTTAAGAGTTTTCATTTAAGTCCCGGGTAAATTTTATTTTTAAGGTTTTACTTTTATTATTTATTTTTATTTTATCTCATTAAAAACTGTTAACCCCCACATAGGGGCGTTACAGAGATCCGGCGAGTTCTTCTGATCGCGAACTCCGCTCTAAGGTCACGGAGATCGGGGAAGATATTGCCAATGTTCGCGAGGATTTGTCCGGCTGTGAGCGTGGCGTCGCAGAAGAACGAGTGGAGAGAAACGAAGTCGTCGATGATGGAGGAGGAGGAGAAGAAAAGGTATGTTCCGTTGGAGAGTTTGGAATTGGAGGGAAGTTATAACTACAGGCCGGACTATTTGAGCAGGCAGTTGTCTGGGAGGAGTTGGAAGCCGAGTTTGGACACCATCGAAGAGAAGATTACCAGGGTCGAGAGCAGGGTTTCTCATTGGTTGTTTTGATGATTGAAATTTGGATTTATGTTCATGCATGGAAAACTATGATCTCTTGTTCAATTTAATGGACTCAGATGTTATTTGTAAAAGTCAGGTAAATTTAAGTCTTTAAATAAAGTAGAATAATATAGTTATACGCTATTTTGAGATATTGAAAATTAGATAGGATTTGAATCCAAATTATGTACAAAGTATATTGTGTTGCTTTTGTTTTAGAGAGAGTCAGAGGAAATTAGAAAGTACTCGGTAGAAAATTAATTAGAGATCGATGTATTACTGCATTTTTGGTCCAACAAAATAGATGCAAAACCCTTTAAAAGAAAATGAAGGAATTGAGTTCCTCTCTTCTATTAAGTTCTTGAATCTACAATTCTAAGTAATTACATCTCATGTAACTTCATCTTTTTTTGTTTTTTGAAAGGACATCTCATGTAACTTGTTTTTATAAAATTTTTAAGTTATTACATGTAGACGTGATTATTTTAATCAAATTTTAGAAACCCATCGTCAATATTGCAATACAAAATTTGGATCCATTAAAAAAAACAAAACTTTTGATCTATCTCCATCTTTTATTACATCAATGAGAAACTGTGATGATGACAATATATTGATTGATTCTTCACCGACTCTGTTGTTCTTCTGCCGCTATATTTGGTGGTTTTTCTAGCAATACATTTTGCTGAGAGACAAAAGAAACCTAAAAAGAAAGAAAGGTACAAATAAAAGAAGGTTAACATGTGAAAGAATGGAGCGACACTCAAAGAAAAGATTGTTTTGATCCTCCCTACATTGTGAGAAGAAAGTTGATTTGTAAAGTGAAATATGAGATAGTTGGGAGGGGCAGAGCTCCTTTTCCGCCGTCGTCTGGTCCGGGTAGTCCAATTCTTTTTTCTTTTCTTGAAAAAAGGGTGGCAAGCATCGCGTTCCCTTTACTTAAATGTCCAAAATAGACATGACACGGATTCAAAATAGCAATACATCACTTTCGTGTAGCGGTTCTTTTCGGCGGAGCACAGCCCAGTTCCTTCTCATGAGGTGGCTCTTTCAGCCCGCACGAAGAATCCTAGCTGCTTTCACAAACAGTGAAGATATTCTAATTGCTGTGATTTTTCGTTCAATTTTCATGGTTATAGACTGAGCATGGCGGTAAGGTATGGATTGGACTTCATACCAACCTGTATGTTAAGGTCTCAACCTTGAATATCTATATCCCACTCATAAATCAAATAAATAAGTAAATAAAAGCCGGCATAATTTTGTTGTGATTCTATCAATTGAATCTATTAAACTAATTAATTGTGTTAAGTATTAGGTCCTATAAAATTCCGAAGACTACAATCAAATATATTAATCAGAGTGCTACCAAAAAAGTAGGTGTAACACCCAAAAACGCACACTAATATCCTCGACTGTGCGCTAACATAATGTTCTGACCAGAGACTCAGAAAAGCGATTATGTCGCTCGACAAAAGCTATATTTTTCTGAAAGGGGGAAAGATGCGAGTTCATGGCTCTATCTGCCTAATTAGTTGATGAATAAAGCACCATGACAACACTCTAGGACAGTTCTCCGCTGCGCTTAGCAGCAGCAACAACCGCGTTCATTAACAGCCCACGAAATCCGCCCTTCTCTAACTCGTGAATACCAGTGATTGTAGTCCCACCAGGTGATGCAACATCATCTTTGAGCTGAGCTGGATGTTTCCTAGTTTTAGTGGTCATAGATGCTGCCCCCAGCACCTGCAAAAGAAACATAGGAATTTAACAATCCCAGTAAATCGAGTGCAAACAAAGGGCGGATGCTCGGAGAGGAACATACTTCATGCTGGCAAGAATATCAAGATATCAACAAGTGTACCTAAATAAACTTGGTGTAATAGAGCCGAAACTCTCAAGTACTTTAAGACAAATACTTCAGCAAATTCATTTCATTTAAACAGACAGATGTTCATCAAAAACCTGAGTTGGGGCAATCAAATAAATGTTGTAAAAACACAATTCTGGGGCATAAAAGATATCTGGATGCTCAACTAGAAACTTTTAGTAAATAATTTCAGAGATGAGTAGTGAAAGGAGAGACTTGTTGAATAATAATACTTTTCTGCGCCACAAAGTGACTTACTGTTTGAGAAGCCAGGCCCAGTGCAAGTTCTCTCGGTAACCCTGCAGCAACTCCTCCATCTGCCAAAGCCTCTATAGCCAAATATATATATGCAGGACCACTACCACTGTATTATTTGATGGCAGAAAGAGAAAGATATCTAAGTATTTTGTGCACTAGGGTGTTAATCAGCATGAAATTGATTCATTACTTACAAACTAGCCATTTACCTCAAGCCAGTAACAGCATCAAAGAATTTCTCATCTGCTTTCCATATCGTGCCAACTGATTCAAATAATTTGGCTATTAAGTTCCCATCCTCCTCTGTTGCAGCTCCTCCCAAGCTCATAACTATTAAAGAAAGAAAATAAAACCTTAAAAATTTTCATATGAAAACTAAAGTATGCCAATAAGAATTGATATCTCGGGGGAAAACAATTAACTGACCAAAACCAAATGTTCAAATTGACAGGAACCATTGTGATATTATTTAAACTTTTGGGGAAAAACTCAGAAACAATGCTTATTAAGTATTGCACCAAATGCTGAGTAAACTGCACAACCTTGTGCATGTAACAAACGAATGAAATAGGAAAAGGGATACTATGATTATTGTCGTTGTTACCATGTTAAAAACTTTTATATTGCTATTTACAAGTAAAGTCGTTCATAACTACTTCTAGGTTATAACGACTTGTGGGAGTTTCTAAGGAGAATATCTTCAGCTGTTAGGACTTGGGATCACAAGAGTTAATATCTTAAAACATAATCATTAGTCATTATTATAAGCTGCAGGAATTATAATTATAAAACGTATTAACGGAGAACACAAATAATTTATTTATTCTCCACAGATGTTATGTGCAAATAGAATTAAAAATTGAAATTTAACAAGAGGACAACTCTAAGTGGGTAAATGCTCCGGCCAAGGAATACGAAGAACTTTTGTACAGTCTCAAACTTGCAATAGAAATGATACTATAATGCACAGCTAACAAATCCGCAAAGAAAAATATACATTCCATGAAACAGCATTCCCAGGATAAACAAAAAAAATCCTATACAGCTGAAAAATGATACCTGATGCTGCCTCGCCTACGGCAGCAGGAGTGTTTGGCATAACTCTAATAAATCGGCTGCTACCAGCCCATTCCTGAAATTAAATACAGATTGTTACTCCATTATACAAAAAAACTCAAAAATGCTTATTATATAACAAACAAGCTCACCAATATAGGAAACAAAGAGCACAAACACGAGGCTAGCAAACAGAGGACATAGCTGCAGATCCCAATTTATTATCCAAGTTAAGAAAACATTTTTTTTTTGTTTATTTTTAAATTGTTAATTCCCTTGACAAATGGGATGAGCAACCAAAATGTCCCATTATCATAGAGCTAAACCTTGAATTCAATAGAAGCATAAGGCCAATAGTAGCTCACATTTTAGTTGTGATGGCAAAAGAAAGCCACACTTAGTAAACTGGCAAACAAGCTGGATTCTATATTGATTTCCATTTCTAGGTTCTAACATGTGCAGTAAGCTGTGACTTATCCAAGACCAAAGTAGTCCATTAAACAGATTCAAAAATCCTTTCAATACGTCAGAGAGAAAGAATTCTTAGGTTAAAAGGAGTTAGACTTTCTACTTAGTAAGAACAACTTATATCTGTCTAGCAATGCTCTTAAAAGTTAGTAGTCCTCTTTCTCCAAATGGATCAAATAAACCAATTCCAATTAGCACAAAATACAATTCAAAGACCTCCAGATCTTTCAATTTGACTCCAGCAGCAACCGAAACCAGAAGCTTCTTCTTGGAAAGAAGTGGCTTCAACTGCAAGATTGCATCTTTAGCTGCAATCATAGAAAATGCAGAATTTGGTAAGCATTTTATTAGTACTATATCTCATGATTTCAAAAATCAACATTTAAGAAAGAAAAGGGAAAAGACAAAAGGTCAAAAAGGAATCACCTAGCTTTTTGACTCAACATACATCAAGATTCCCATAAGTGGTTCTCAAATGAACTTTGTTTTCGTCTTCTATGTAACACTCGTGAATTTCCAAACTTTTCACATAAAAATAGAACATAGGAAATAAAATGGAGAAAGGAACTACAAAAGAACATAGAACAGAGCCATACCGACTTGAGGCTTGACAGAGAAAACCACTACATCGCTCTCTTCAACTACCTGTTAAAACCAACCGCAGATGAGGTTCCAATCCACTAGGGAGAAAACACACACATAAAGATACAACAAGGAAATAGAGAAGAGAAAACAAAAAACTGCGTTTGGCTGCCGAGAAAATGCAAAACAATCAATTTTTCAAAATTCTGCGTTACATAAACCTTAAGACCAAAACTGCCACTCTTCAAAAAACGATCCTATCATTTCCAATTCCATTTTACGTTCTCTAAATTACCAAATAGATTAACAATATATATATATATATAGAGAGAGAGAGAGAGAGAGAGAGACTCTGTTTGACTAACTGAGAAAAACTGGGAAAATCAAAGAACTTTTACATTTCAAAATCATATATTACAGTAGAGACCTCAGCAAGTCAAACCTTCATTAAACACAGCCAAAAAACAAAAAAAATAAAGCTAAAAGATTCAAGCTTTTACAGTTCAAATGTTTCCTACAAACGGAATAACAGAAAAACAAACACAATACCAAACAACAGTAGGAAGACGCAGTACGTCATCATTCTTGGAGAGGACTTTGACGCCGAAGGACTCGAAGGCCTCGCGGCGAAGGGGATTGGAGTGAGCAGTAGTGATGCGAGAAGCCGGCAAGATTCCTGACCGTACAACTCCTCTGGCGATGCTCTCCGCCATTTTTCCTGCTCCGATGAACCCTAGCTTGTAAGTGTCGGTAGGGATGGGAAAGGCCTCCATTGATGGATTATGTTATGCTCTCGAGATGACTCGCCCTTGAAGACGGAAATAGTTATTGAAAGGTTTGCTTTTTGATCGTTGTTTGGGATTTTCGTTTTTTATTGGGCATTTGGCAAACCAGCAATGAAAATTTTGGACGGACAGAAGTAGCACATGAAATAATATTTTTTTTGTTTTTTTTAGTATAATTGTCGATAGTTTTATACTTGAAATTCATTAGTTTTATTAATTATTTTTTATTTTAAATAGGTTTGAATAGCTTTAAAATTTTAAGAACTCTTTTATTTCATCTTTTAAAATATATAAAAAAAGCTATTTTACCTTTTAAGGTTTTAAAATTTTTGACGTTGCCCATTTCATTTGTTTTTTTGTTAACATAAAATGAAATTAAACCCATATGACTCGCATATGGGTCATTTATAAGAACAAAAATAAAAAATTATCATAAAGATCTCAAATTTTAAATTTCAGATAATAGAATATCCCCAAACAATATATAAAGTAAAAAATTTCAGAAACAAATCGCATTCACATATCATAAGGTGGACCTTTTCCCATTTTGTTGGGGCTTGGTTCCATGGCTCATGAAAACTCTATCTTCTCAAGGTGCAAAAATCCAAAATTACTTGGGACGAAAATTCCCAAAACGATTTTGAAGAAATGTGTGGGAAAAAAATTATATTTCAAGTTTTTCTCAAGCCTTAAATTGTTTTTCCCAAGTTTTTAAATGAAGGGTAAATATGGAAAAGAATATAGGAGTGATAAATTATTGTTTTTACAATTACAAGTGACTCATGTGCTAGTCACATGGGCTTAATTATGTTTATTTTAACAAAGAAATAGATGAAATGGGCAAAGTGATGGGTTTTGAAAGTCCAGGGGTAAATTGTGATTTTTAAAGTTTAGGGAGCAAAATGAGAGAGACCCTAAAGCTTAGAGGCTATTGATGTTAATAACCCCTTTTAAATATTTCATATTCATGCCGTACGGATCTCACTGGTTTTATTATTTTTTTTTATCATTGGATTTGTAAAAATCACTTTTATTTGTTGATCTAACGATTTAAAGAAAGATATTTGTTAGGGTCCCATAGATTCACAAGGTATGACTTGTCGGGGTAGTACACGTGTTGGGCTACAATTCGCTAGCATTGGCAATGACATGGCTAGAACGATGGATGAGTTCATACAAGATGACTTCGATAGGACCTCCAACGAGTGTAGGGACAGTTAAGCCCGAATTGAGCCGAAGAAGGCGGCTTCTAGGACTTGCTCCATTGCCAAACAACCAAAATGAGACCTGTGATAAAAACCAATAAAACAGGAGAAAATATAGCAATAGAGGAACTATTATAAGCTGTGATAAAGGTGGGAGTAGTCAATGGTTGATTGAGGGATGGCTTCCGGTGGAGAGGCGAGATTGCCTCCATCGTCAGCTCTAGGCTACTTTTGCCAGCCGAGGATTTGATATGCCAAGTTCTAGAGTTCTTCGAATTTTTTGAAAAAATATGCTTTGGATGGAAACACAGGTTGCCTCCAACGTTAAGTTCGGACCATCGAAGACAAGGCTTGAATTTTAGAAATTCTCAGAAATTCTCAAGATAGGTGATGAACTTTGTAAAGAATTCTAAGTATTTTTAGCTGTGATTTTGTAAGGTTTGGAAAAGATAGGATGGGTGACGAGGGAGAGACTTGAACGGAGGTGATGAATTTTCTAGAAAAATTTTCTAAAAATCTTCCAAGTCCCAAGAACGCAAACTTGGAATAGGATGATGATTTTTCAAGCTATGAATATAGTGTGAGGAAATGGGTTTATCCCTCTTATCATCTTATGTTGAAGGAAAGAAAAGAGAGGTATTTTATAGTGAAGCTGACTTGCTTTGGAGCTGGTCTCTAAATGCTCTAACATACGTGTTGGCTCTATTTCCCTAGATCAAGCGGCGTCGTGTGCTTTTGGAGGTTGACTTTTGAGTTGGTCAAAAATGACACATATTTGAGGTTGCTCTAGAGCTCTTCTAGGCATGATGCTCCTAGGTAGTTTGGCTAAGTTTGACCATCTATTTTCGGAGGGTTGGCATACATGCTTCGCCCTCCGATGCCCAGTCTCAATATTTTTGTCAAGTTTGAAATTTCTGGTGCATCGTCAAAAATCTCTTCAAAATTCAGGAGGGAGTTGGTGACAGAGGCTCATGTGGAGTCTCTAACAGTGGACTTTTGACTTGGACAAATATTATCTTGACGCAAACAAGACCACTCCAGAGGCATGCCTCTAGAGGAGTTATGGGTGCTCCGAAGGTATGTCTGGTGCTATGTTGCTGGGTTTTTCTCGGCATTCTTACTACGAAAATTGTTTTTCGGACTTGGACTTTGATTCTTTAGGCTATTCTAAGGCAAAATAGAGTTTTTTTGGCTCTTTTAAAAGGCAAAACAGAAGGCCTTTGGGTTTTTTTTCCTCCATCACCTATTTATTTTAGTTCAGTCAATTTCAAAATCCCCCAAGCAAGACTTGAAATCGAATCAAACCAAAACAAATTAGCCCATTTAACTATTCATGGCCTTTCAAACCACAATCCATGATAGTTTCGTAAGTGTGGCTTGGGTCCACAAAGCCAGCTGGTTGATGCCGTAATACGAGGATGTTGAGCATGGGCTATCGAAAGGGCCTGGTACGAAATTAGCAATCAATAATATTTAACGGCATATAACTTTTTTAATATCCATAGTTAGAAATTCCGACGTTGTGAATAAATTTACAATAATCATTTAATTATATTTTCTCTTTAAAATTTATCTATGTAGTCAATTTTATCTTATGAGTAATCCTCGGGGCTCGAAGGAAACCGTTAAAATATCTTATAGATGATATATTGTTAAATTTTAAATGAAAACCGCTAAATTAGACTCATAAAAGATCTTTGAACTTTTTCCTATCTTTAAAAATATATATATTTTTTTGTATTAAAGGTTGTACTAAATTTAATCATTGAATCGAAAAAGTTCCCAAATTAGTTCATTAGTCAACAAATTATATGAAAACTGTGAAATATGAGAAGTAGTATTAAATTTAGTTGCTAAACTAAAAACACTGTATAAATTAGTCCTTGTGTAGATAACTATCAATAATAGGTTAAATGTACATAGCTTAAGCATCCTTTTAAAACTTTTTTTTTTTTTAATAGTCCCGTCTTAAACATGATATGTATTTTTTTTAGTTTTCCACTTTTGTAATTATTCCAATTTTTTATTTTAAATTGAAAATTTTTTTCATTTTTATTCTTTTATACATATATTTTCCTTAAATATATCAATATATATATATATATACATATATATAAAAAATCGTAGAATAGGTTAAATATACATAGCTTAAGCCTCCTTCTAAAACTTTTTTTTTTTATAGTCCTGTCTTAAACATGATACGTATTTTTTTTGTTTTCTATTTTCGTAATAATTCTCATTTTTTATTTTAAATTGAGAAAATTTTTCATTTTTATTCTTTTATACATATATTTTCCTTAAATATATGTATATATGAAAATCGTGAAATAAAATTAGCTGCAAAGACTAATTGTAGAGAGAGAAAAGAATTCATGTACTATTTATAGATTTATTATTTTTTTCTTCAACGTACAAGGTTGATACTCTTGTGTTTTACTTGTCGTTTGTTTTTATTATTCTTAACTATCTCTTTGAAATTAAGGAAAATATTTAAAAAAAATTAAAACGAGTTTTTTTGGCAATTATTTTATGATTGTTTATACAATTGAGGTTAGAATTAAGGTTGAGGTTGGGGTTTGGGTTGGGGCAGGACAAGAGTTAAGGTCAAGATTAGGGCAAGGGCTAAGGAATAGCTTGCAATTAGGGATGGGTTGGGATGAAATAGGGGCCAATCTCGAGCCTAATCTCTACTATAACCACCCTGATCATAAGTTTGACCTTGACTTTGTTCCTCAATCTTAACTATTTCTCAACCTTGGTGTCAATCATTGCCTCCAATGTTGGTAATTCCAAGCCCCACTCTGATCTTATCTTCAAAGATAAGTTTTTATTTCCTTTATTTTTTTTAAGAAAATAAAAGTAAAACAAGATTGTCTAACACATTTTTTGACTATAAAAATTTGAAAAAAAAAAAAAAAAAAGAAGAAAAGTTCAAAACCATCCAAATTGCCGGAGCTACACATATTTAACATTTTTTATCCACTTATTTCATAGAGGGACTAATCTTAGCCCGAGTGTTTGTTCAATGATTAAGTTTGGTACAAATTAGTTTAACATTTTTCGTCCATTATTCATCGTATAAATAAATTAGATCTACTGAATTATTGATATATTCAATAAACCCTAAATATTTAAAAGTGTTTCTATTATCTTGATACCTTGTATTTTAATGAAACATTACATTAGTATCTTTTTTGTAATTTTTAAAAATTTCATTTTGTACTCTAATTTGTGTTTTATACTGCTAAATTTTCAACTTATCATTTTATTAATGAATCTTAAATTACTTTGTGAAACTATAAAAGAAAATAAGTACAAATAATGCCAAAAAGATGAATGAGTCTGCATATATGCTTTTCTTTGATGAGTTTTGTTTCATTTTTTTTAATTATAGTTCTACAAAATTAATTTGAATTTCTTTAATAATAAGGTAAAAAGAAAATTTCACGTCAAAAAATACAAACTCAGGGTATCATAATGATTTTAAAAACTACAGGTTATTGTTTTGATATTTTCTAAACAATAAGATATCAATATCATATTTCTTTAAAATACAAAGTACCAAAATGGTAATATCCCATATTAAAAGTGACATGTTTTAAACCATACATTTCCATTCCCCCGTCCCCTCTTTTTTTTTTTTTTTTCCGGAACATTCTTCCAAATTATTTTGTGAGTGTCGGCATTTTTTGAGGTAAAAAAAAGAGTAGTTTGTGCTCATACTTAATTTACTAAAATTGATGTGGTTGGGTCGATACATGACCGTGGTATTTCCTGTTGAAATATAATTTGTTGTCAATCCATGTGTTGTTGTCAAAATTAAGATACTTTATTCAAAAAAAGTATGCAGGTGTTTTGTATTTTTTTTTTTTTAAAGTTGTTGTGGACATAAAAAAACAGAATCTAAAAGAATTTGGTAAATTATTATAATTAGATTGCCGTATTGATGTAAAAGTGTATTATATTAGTAGTAAAGTGGTTGGAAAATCTCCTCCCTGAGTTATAATGAAATCAACCTAAGAACCCTTGAAAAATAAATTCTAAAACGATAGTGGATCAACATATCCAGGCTCCTGATAGATCCATATATAGATTGTACATAACTTGGTTTATAGGTCGTTTGGTAATACAATTTGAATTATACATTGTAATTCAAACCCAAGTTCATTATTTGAACCTAGTTGCTACTAATTCCAAGCGCAATAATAATAATAATAATAATAAAAGAACTGCTACTAACAGATCAAAACGCAGCGTTTCTTGAAAAAAAAATGTAACAAACGACAGCCCGTTTGGCTGTTATTGAACCATAAAGAACCGACCACAAAGGAACTAAACGACTAGAAGCCCTGCATCAAGTTTTGTGCAATGCATCAATGTCCTCTTATCTTAATAGCAAGAAAAGTTAGCCCACCAAAGCATACATACGTGTGTGTATATACACACACACACACACATATATTATAGATTGTTGGAAAAGAGAAGGGGTGTTCTTTGGTTCGGTTTCGTCGGTTTTGGTTGGTTCAGTTACCGAATCGCAAATTTCGGTTTTTAGAATTGTAAAACTGAAACCGTATTGCATACCAAGAGTATTCTGTCGGTTAACTGACCGTTCATGATCGGTTTTGTTCGGTTCGGTTCGGTTTTGTGACAGAGGTTATCTAATGGTATACAAGAAGCGTACTATCAGTTTACCACATTTTTTTTGTTAAAGAATTGCTAAAATAGTATAATGTATTGTGTATTATTTAGGTTTTTTTTTGAAATTGTGCTAAAAAAATACTATAACTGAACCGAAATAGGTTAAAAAAAATATTATTTAGCTTTAGAGTAGCATAGGCATTTGGTTTTGGTTCGGTTCGGTTTATAAGAAGTCAAAATCGAAACCGAACCGCTTACAACAGATTCAGTTCGGTTAATCGAACTGAACTTGTTCGGTTTTCATGAAACTGATTTTTTTAGTCTTTTCTCAAGCGGTTCTTCGGATGGTTTCGGTCGGTCTCGGTTTTTCAATTTTTTTGTACCGTCCTAGAAAAGACTCTCAAATAATTAATGTCAAGCAACCAATCTATCATAATGGAGATCCAGGACAGATGAATCTCCAAGTAATTATATCTCCAACTACTATTGGCTATATATTGCCGTTTTCTACTTTTTACGTTCGTTTAATTTGCATCTCTATTTACTTCAATTAACCTTTGAGGGGCAGGCCCATATTTGCCTTCATTTTCAATGGGTCCACAACTTGGCCAATAGCCTTTCATGACAATATTAGGTGAATTATCCAATCCACATCTAGCTTGTTAATTAATCATGATTTCCATGTTCCTATTGGTCGCTAACCTCATAATTATTCTCCTAATTACCGTTTTTTCTTCTCTCTCCTAGCTAAAAAGTTAATGCAAGATCTTAGAAAGAATAAAATTCAATGGCATGTAGAAGATTAAAATCTTCTCTTCGCCAAAAAAGTGTTAGACGATCATAAAAATGTGTTCTTTACATATAAAACAACTCAATAATATCGTATTAATCACCGTAAAATCCTACATATTTTTTATGAATAAAACATCGACGCAAAGATAGAATTAAAGATTCTAGCAAAGAGAGACGAACAATAAAGTATCCAAACATCTAAATTTATGCATTTAGATATTTATCAACAATTGGCAATTACAACATTGATTAAGTTGTTCCTACCAGTTTATTTTGGTATATGATAACATAACAACTAGATAAGATCGATGCAGCATCATATTACGAAAAGGCATGAGACTGAACAAAACAGTTTGTAGTGGTCAATATCAACGGTGAAATTTAGAGCCTGTTTGGTTCGAGTATTTAAATGAAGATTTAAATTTTTGTGAGAGAAAATACTGTAGCAAAATGATTCGAACCGTGATTCAAACCACGAAACAAACGGGCTCTTAATGTCTCTGGTACTAAAAGCATTATTATTGTAACGAAAGCAATGATGATATTGTCTGGGCAACATTGAAATAAAAGGTGGGGAAAGAGTTGGTTGGGGACAAATTTATTAAAATCAGTTAGTAAAACAGAGATGAAAGAGGACCAATATTGGCGTTTGCAAGTTGTAAAAAGAAAAGTGGGAATGATGTAAGGAGTAAGGTACCATTTTGGACCCCAACTGCAGTGTGACCTCAACAAATCTCTTACCTTATGGTTAGCACAGTAAATGAGGCTCTTACAGTTGGGATATGTACATATGGGTTACATATGCATGCCAAGGTAGAGATTAAAAAAAGAGCACACTGTAGGCTTGTTCTTATTGTGCTGAAATACTCTCTTTTTCAGGCTGCTAAAATGCGTTTTCTCTCTAAACGTTGATTTGTTTCTATTAGTAATACCAGAATCTATTAAGGATTATGCCATGCATTATAAGGACAGACAGTTTGCACGTTTTGTTCTGATGAATGAAAATTTTCCTTCCAAAAAAAAAAAAAAAAGAAAAAGAAAAAGCACGCCAAGTCCACATTTTTGGCATTAATGAGGCACTTGCTTCTTCAGTTAAGTTACTTCATTATACTATTTTTATTAAACTAATCATAGGTGCTTTCCTCCCTCCTCCTCCTCCTCTCCTCTTCTTCTTCTCCTTTTTTCTCGCTCTTAAGTAGGACAAAATCTTATCAGAAAGATGTTTTAATGTTCTCCTCATTAAGTATGTGAAAACAAACTAGCATTATGGAGGATAAGAATTCAGAAAAAGGTGAAAAGGGAAAGGGCATAAGGTAAAAAATTGACAAATTTTTACTCCGTATTGCGGCCATTCCCAAGATAACATATGAAACGCTGTTTTAAATTCGACATTTGAGGAAACGGACAACCTTAAGAGGATGATTTTTTTTTGGGTTCTTTTTGTTCTTACCCCCAAACCCAAACCCGACCATTAACTAGAGTAGTGACTACAACATCAAGACTCAAAATTAATCCCCATAAATATGGCATGTCAATCAATGATATAAAAATTAAGTCCTCTTATTTGACAAAAAGTTAAAAAAAAAATAGTAAGACTACATACTTAAGCTTCATTTTGTTATTTAAAAGGTGTTCATAACTTTAGTTTTAATTCATCATTACAATTGTTAACAGTATAAGCTCTCAACAATTGTAGTAAAGTAAAAAATTGTTACAATGTAAAACTCTCACTGCTACAGTTTTTAAACTTAAAACGTCAATTACAACTGAAGTTTCAAACAAAAACTTAGATTCTGTTTCCACAATACCAATATTGTATAGAAAACCGCATTAGATAAAAATATAAATATTTAAAAAATCTATAGTAAGACTTTTTTGTAGTAAAAAATTATCTTAAAATCACATCAAACCAAAACAAAAAAGGAATAATTTTGTAAAAATTCAGTTGTCTAAAAGCTAAAACTGCATAGATAGAGCTTTTTTATCATATCGATCTAAAATTACACAGATAGAGCTTTTTTATAAGATCCATTAATTAAGTCCCAAAAAAAGTATTTATCTAAGATTGAAACGTTTAAAAACAAATGAAAGTAGCTATTTAAATTAGTCTGCGTTCTATTTTTTTTTTTTTTTGGTTATTGAAAAAAAGATCAGGTGGTTCCTATTTCGCCCCTTCATCAACTATAGCAGTAATTTTGGGGCTCTTGAAGGAGCGGTCGAGACCTTATGCCAGGTTCCCTGCTCCTTGCATGGCATTTGTGCATGAAACCTATATTGCAATTGACCAACCAATGCAGCCATTGGACAGTGGGACGATGAATATTTGGATATAGTCGAATTCAGAAGCACGAGTTCTTGAAGAGAGTTCCAAGACTTTTCCTCAAAGATTTGAGACCTTTTCAATATTTTATTATTAGATTGTCTAATGTGTTTTTTGGGCCCGTTTAGTTGGATATTCGAATCACGGTCTGAATCATTTTGCTACAGTATTTTTTTTTCACAAAAATTTAAATCTTTATTCAAATACTCTACTTAAATACTCGAACCAAACGGGCCATTCGATGAAGAGATTCCCATATAACTATATGGTCCCAAAACAAGCAAAATCCGCTCTTGTTGTTTCTTAGAAATATGGCATTTTGTTATGTATATTTTACAAGCAATGTTTCGTTACTTCATTCTTTTGTTTTTTAAATAATAATTTTTGTTGCTTGATGATACAAAAGTGAAAGAAGCAAATCTGATTTCACCGTCCAACAATATTATCAATTAGCAAGTGCAGGAAATTTGGTTCCCTGATAACCTCCCTTCCAAGTCAAGCCACATACGAGCTTTCTTTGAATCTTCCATGAAATTTTTGGTAACAGGTCAATAAATTGGTTATGCTTTCTAAAGTTGATTAATTCTTCTCTTTTTTTCTTGGTAAAATGGAGTTATTCATCTTATCTGGATGGAACTGTTTACACATATATATATATATATATATATATATATATATATATATATTATACTCTTTTTAGTTTATAGTAAATTACTATGAGGTAGTAGGTACGTACCAAACAGTTTTCCCAAAAAGAAAAAAAAATGGTATATTGAAGACAATGTATATATATGCGTATCATAAATTGGCACTATTGCCCATGTTGTAGTGTTATTAACTTAATAATCAAGCAATTTAATTGAGTGATTTATTCAAACATATACAAGTGATTTTACATGCCTAATGCACGGGGGAGACTGCGTAAAAATGTTTTTGTGCCTGACAACCCATAAGAGTCCCCATAAGTTCCAACTTCCAAATACTATAGAAGTTCTGTAAGAGGAGGGGCAAAAAAAATGAAGGTTACATTAGGATAAGCATTTTGGTTATACCGGTTTGTTCTGTTAATATAACTCCTGTATTAACTTTTCAATAATTCCATTTACGATTATACATGTTAAAATTTTGCATTGTTTAATGTAAAACTGTTTTCAATCATTAAACTGTTAAATAGTTAATTTAACAATTAAAATGATAAGATCTATTGATAAAACTCAAACGTTTTTCCTACCCTAAGTTTTGCCGTAAAAGAAAAACTCTGGGCCCAAAACTAATTAATCATTGGTGTATGCCACAACAAAGTGGTAGCCTTGCAGGTGATTTAACTCGTCGAATAATCATGAACAAGTTGCTTTCCTTCGGTGTCTCGACCAGTTGATTCTCTCCTTGATCGTAATTCGTAATGCCTGCTAGGCAAATTGAACAAAATTATGTAATAATATTACCCAAAAAAAAAAAAAAAAGTTTTTTTCTTTTTTTTTTTTACTCTCAAACAAATTTTCTGGTTAGCCAAAAATACGGTCAAACGTCAATCAAGATTATCTGGCTCCAACCTCACCTGATTATAGACATATATCTCGTCAAGGTCCGACCCAACTCCTCTTGAGAAGCGGGCCACGAATGCCCCCCAACCACTTCTCCAGCCTATGAACTAATACCACGTGTAACAAGCCTATATTGAGTCACACCCTAAGTAGTCTTCCTTATTCCAATCTTTAGTCTTTATCCCATTGGAAACGGCAGGTAAATCCAATAATTGAAATTTGTTAACACTAACCACTAACTTAGTGGTATAGTATCCCATAAAACCACTCTCAAACTCTTTTATTTTTTTATTTTTTTATTTTTTTTTATTGTTCTCTTTATCTCCCTTTATTTTTTAAAACTTTGTTGATGTTTTTGAGCCTTTAGATCTAATCAAATTATTATTTTCTACAATAACTAAAAGACAAATAGATGTCTCTGTCTTTTTTAGGCCCCGAAAAAAAAAAGAAAGTATATTTTGTTTAGGGAAATATTTAAAAAAAAAAAACAACATGGACAATTCAATCACCAAAAAGTTTGTAACTCTTACATCTTCACAATGCCAATACCATCACATCAAGCGTTTGGCTATATATACATGTATTCTCGTTTCCCTTAACTTTCATTCTACTCCTCAGAGAAGAAGAGGAAAAAAAAATCTTTGCCAACTATGGCTTCCATTTCAATACCCTCATCCAAAGCCTTGGTCCTCATTCTTCTTCTTCATCTCTTCTTCTTTAGTGTCTCTAGCTCTGCCGATAGAGAGCCATTCGCTTGCGACCCAAAAGACAAAACGACAAGAGGATTGCCGTTTTGCCTGACGTCATTGCCGATACAGGAGAGAGTGAAGGACTTGATCGGACGGCTGACATTGCAAGAGAAGGTGACGCTTTTGGTCAACAATGCGGCGGCCGTGCCGAGGCTGGGAATCAAAGGGTACGAGTGGTGGTCGGAGGCTCTTCATGGGGTCTCCAATGTGGGGCCTGGTACCAAGTTTGGTGGGGACTTCCCTGGGGCCACCAGCTTCCCTCAAGTCATCACCACCGCTGCTTCTTTCAATGCCTCCCTGTGGGAAGCCATCGGACGGGTAAGATTTTTTTTGCTCAATTTGCATTATTTATTTCTTAGTATGAATTAAGTTCCGTTGGGATTAGCTTTTTGGTTGTGTTCTGTTTGTTTTGATACGTAAAGTGATTATTATTATTGAATTTTTTAAAAATATATACGTAAAAAGAGAAATCTTAAGTTGAGCTTAATAAGCAGCTTGAATTATATGCTTTTGTGACAAAATCGTGCAAGGATAAGGTGCCAAAAAATTAAGTTTAAAAAAAATAGAGGGGTGATCGTGGTAAGTTATGGTGTGTGTCAGAACACATTGTTGTGATATGTATGTTTTGTTGGGAAATATTATATGCGGATTGCGGAGACTTATCTCGTGCGGGTCAATAAAAACACACCCACCACCCACACGTTCTTTTCTTATTATTATTATTATTTCTTTTTTTTTAAAAAGGAAAATGTAACAAAATGAGAACGTAAAGATAGCCTACGACCCCGTTATAGAAAGAAAGGTTTCTATAAAGAAGAGTAGGTTGTTATAGTTTTTTCTCTTATAAAAGTTAAATTACTAATAATTAGTTTAAACTATATTTCTAAAGGCTCTAAGCTATTTTATGTAATTCGTTCTATTGTATATTATCTTATTCATCATAATTAATTTTTTAGACGATTCAGGTCCTACCATATCAATCTCTTAGCTTTTTTTATTCATAAGTCATATTTTTATTTTTTGTGATTTTGATACAATAAACATTTACGCAGAGATTTTCTATTGATATGGTGTCTTTAAATCATTATTAACAAATAAAAATCTATCCGATCATAACCATAGCAAAATAATAAAATATGTTTTTTTAGGACTCTAATGTAAATTTCTTATACTTAAGATAAGATAAGATGGCGATGGATTATGATTAAAAAAAAAGTTAAAAAGGACTAAATTGACTTTTTAGTACTTTTTTGCCCCCCTAAACCAAGTTGTTTGCCAAATTTTTCAAACACAAAACAAAGTGATTGGGTAAAACTCTCAACATGGTCTGATTTTTCACAGACAAAGTTGCAGGCAAGTTGCTTATCAAAAAATAAATAAATAAAAATAAAAAAGAAAAGAAAAGTTGTAGACAATTGGCGCAAATTAGTAGGACCATACCTTAAATTGCTAAAGTACGCAAGTGGTAATACTGTTGTGCAGGTAGTGTCAGACGAGGCAAGGGCAATGTATAATGGGGGCGTGGCTGGTCTCACCTACTGGAGCCCAAACGTAAATATATTCAGAGACCCAAGGTGGGGCCGGGGACAGGAGACTCCCGGTGAAGACCCGGTCGTCGTCGGCTCCTACGCCGCTAGCTATGTCAAGGGGCTACAGGGAAACGACGGTAACCGGTTGAAGGTTGCCGCCTGTTGCAAGCATTTCACGGCTTACGACCTCGATAACTGGAATGGAATTGATAGGTTTCATTTTAACGCCAAGGTATTATTTTCAAAACCTATCACAGGACGTGTATGTATGACCACGTTTAAAAGTTAATTTAACAGTTAAAATGATATAAATTATTGTTGAATTGAAATTTCTGTCCAGCCATAAAGGCTCCTTTAACAAATTTATTTATCTGCTGTCTATCTAGATCATTTGCAATTAATGTTTTATGAAACGATTTATATTAATGTTGTATTTATTGTAGTCTATATAATGTAAGGTACTATTACACGTGAATTTGACTCAGTAGTCTCTGTCCCATTAATTACAAGAGTCATGCTAGGTGTGTTACAGCTGGTTTTGTGCGGAATTATAGCTAATATTTATTATGTTACGTGTTAGTGATCTTATCTACTTTTGAAAATCGATTAGCAACATTATTTTGTACTCTTTTTTAGCTTAATAATTCGAATCATTAATATATGAAAGCTTTTCTATCACAACAAAATCTAATCATTTAGATGATGCGTGGACATCATGGGACTAGCTAATGTTTTCCAAATTAAAGTAGTAGACATTAAAATGAAGTACTAACATGTACAGATGTGTAATTGTCTGTATAATTTATAAGCGATGATATTACTTATCTTGTAATTAATATCATTAATACTTTTTTATGATGAAACAAAAATATGTTGCTTTAAGAACACGACAGCAGAAAACAAGTTTTTGTTATCGGTGTGTGTTACTTTAAATTTAAGTAGCAAATTTCATTAAAAAAAAGAACAACGTAGAACAAAATTTTGAGAAATATGTGAGCCGCCTTTTAATTAAAGTAACTATTGTCGTTGAAGTCTTGACCGATGGCACACGTTTGTCAATCTAGTCAAAATTATTTGTTATGGGGTGCTTGGTAGCAATTTTTATCATAATTTTAGTTATAAACAGTGTAAAATTTTCATATGTTACAATAACAATAAAAAAATATGTTATAATATAAAATTTTCACATACTACAATAAAAATGATTCTCACTACTGGTTTCATCACCTTTTCAAACATCCTAGATTCAAAAAAGAGATATATTCCTAGCAACTAGCGATGGTTTTTTTTTTTTTTTTTCAAATTGCCTTCAATTAAAATATAGGAGAATCTTACAGGTGCGAAAGTCATAATGGGCTCTCCGCACCTTTGTCTGGGGTCATATCATGCGTGGCTTTACGAGCTAATGCCTTAGTCAAACAACAAAAAGCCAAACATCAACTTACTTGAACAGTATATGGACGGCTATACTAAACTAGACTAGAAAACATTTGCTGCAAAAATACTGCAATTCTTTCTAGACAGCCCTCCGCCCATTTGGGGGTCACTACTGAAAATCAAGATCCATCTGTTATGATCATAAAATGTTTCTAAAATCACGTATACTCACGTGGGCGTGACCCCGCAGGTTAGCAAGCAGGACATAGAGGACACATTCGATGTGCCATTCAGGATGTGTGTGAAGCAAGGAAAGGTGGCGAGTGTGATGTGCTCCTACAATCAGGTCAATGGTGTCCCCACTTGTGCCGACCCTAATCTCCTCAAGAAAACTGTGCGTGCTCAATGGCGTCTTGATGGGTATATAAAATATTCTCTCTGCTTGCCCATACGACATTATCTATATATGGCTAGTGTATATATATACACACACTGACAAACAACCAGTGGATGTGTCTTTTAACTTGTTATTGGTGGATGAACAGGTATATTGTGTCGGATTGTGACTCTGTGGGGGTTTTTTACGATACACAACATTACACTAAAACACCCGAAGAAGCAACTGCCGATGCTATTAAAGCAGGTCACTATCTTCCCTAGTCGAGACTCAACTAAATAAAGTGCACATTTGGCTTGTATATTCTATTTTTCCGTCCTTTCCTTGAGTCTGCAATAAAATTATGCCACAACAATTAAATGTATTTTAATCCACATAACCTTTTTACTAATATCATATGATATTTTTTTAATTGATATAGTATTTTTATTGACAAGACATAGTATTATTAATAGAATATGAAAATAAAAGGAATAAAGAGATGTGGGAGTCGAATTTACAAGTGTAGTCTAATATTTTATAGTCTAATTGTTTAGTTATTGTTATTCGTTTTTATCCGAACTATAATTAAGATTTGATTGATGTACTAATCTTTATGTCAATATTTTAGGTTTGGATTTGGATTGTGGGCCTTTTCTGGCTTTGCACTCAGAGAATGCAGTGAAAAGAGGGTTGTTGAGCGAGGATGATATCAGCAATGCGTTAAGCAATACGCTGACAGTCCAAATGAGGCTTGGGATGTTTGATGGAGAGCCCTCGGCGCAGCCATATGGGAAGTTAGGACACAAGGATGTGTGCACCCCCGCTCACCAAGACCTGGCCCATGAAGCAGCCATACAGGGCATTGTGCTTCTCAAGAATCGTGGATTTTCACTGCCTCTGTCCCCCCGCCGCCACCCCACTGTCGCCGTCATAGGCCCTAATTCTGATGTAAATGTCACCATGATTGGCAATTATGCTGGTATGTATGTTCACTTTACCTTCAAAAAAAATCTCAAGTTAAAATGGATTCAGATCTGTGTTTGTTAGATCTAGACTTGAGTTATATCAATTTTGCATCCGTTTCTGTTTTGATGTGATGTTGACAAAAAATATGCATACTGGTGGACGCACACTCTCACCCACCTAGTCACACCCTCTCCTTTTCCTCGGGTCTTTTTGACCCTCTTCGAAACCTATTAGGGTGTTTAGAAAGGTGGTGAAAATCATTGGTTAGAATCAATTTACTGTAGTATGTGAGAGTTTTATACTGTAATAATTTTTTTTTATTGTTACTGTTACATACGAGAGCTTTACACGATTTATAACTGAAAATGACAAAAACCGTGCCTTCCAAACACCGAGTATATATCATAAAAGGCGCACGGAGTACTTTTTTCAAAGAAAAATGGAATTTATCACGAGTCCAAATGACTATGAATTAGAGGGGACGTAGGATGGCAGTCTGGTGAGAGAACATAAAATTGATAAATAGTTGGGAATCCTAAGAATTATTCATCACGAGTACAAATGACTGCCAATTATTGGTTTAAGGACTGCATATTTATACAAATTTGCATATTTAATGTATTTTACATATTTATTTAATCATATAACTAATTTTAGCATATATTTTTTGGTTTAGGAACTAAATATAGTACAAGTTTTAGCATAAGAATTATTTATAGATTAAAAAAACAGTTAAGAGACCATCTATAAGATAAAGTTAATTTTTGTCATCTAAAATTTTTCAAAGAAACCATTCATGAAAAATTTTTTAAGCTCAAGGACTGTTTAGATGACAAAATTGAGTCATAGACTAATTTTAAAGGGAGAAAAGAATCCCTCGACTATTTGTGAATTTATCCCTTAAAAAACTATAATATTTGTGCTTTTGCTTTTTCTATGTACGTGGTATAAATGAAAGGCAAAATTTGGACACACACATGCCCGAATTTTCTCCTCTAACAATATAATAATGTTTGCCTTTACAATATAAGATTTTTCTCTCTATTTATACATCTTATATGCTTCATTAATCCAAAATTATCCCTTTCAAAAATCCAACCGGAGGCACAACCACTGGTCGAGCCCCGGTGGTGTCACAACATAAGATATTCTTAGCCATTAATTGACTCGTTTTATTTCTTGTGGGACCCAGGAGTTGCATGTGCCTACACAACTCCCCTGCAAGGGATATCAGGATACACACGAACAATTCATCAACAGGGTTGTGCTGACGTGGCTTGCAAAGGAGACGAGCTTTTCAATGCAGCAATTGATGCAGCCCGTGAAGCAGACGCCACGGTGTTCGTCATGGGCTTGGACCAGTCCATCGAAGCCGAGTTCAAAGACAGAGTTGGGCTACTTCTACCTGGACGCCAACAAGAGCTCGTATCAAAGGTTGCTGAAGCTTCCAAAGGCCCGGTCATACTGGTGTTGATGTCTGGTGGCCCGATTGACGTGGCTTTTGCCGAAAACGACAGACGTATTAGTGGCATTTTGTGGGCTGGCTATCCGGGCCAAGCGGGTGGAGCAGCCATTGCTGATGTCTTGTTTGGAAAGAGCAACCCAGGTTAGCTAAGTGCCGTGTCAATTAGGCTCTATACAGTTTTTGAAACCAGTTAGTTTATGCGTAACTTTAAGCTGAATTTTAAGCAAAATCTTGACAAAAACTAAGTTCTATTTTCAAAATTTTATTTGAAGATTTACTTTTACAAATACTACACATGTTTATTTATTGTACAATTTATATATAATATAAATTATAATATGGTATAACTTTTTTTATGTTTGTTATAATTAAATAGAACTTTTCAAGATGTTCCATAACATATAATTTTATCAAAAATTATACGTTTGGAATCCAACTATGCAGAAGTGTTATTCTCCTAAATTAGCCCGTTACTTCCCAACAAATGAGCCCAAGCCACATATCACAACGATGACTTTTTATTTTTAGGAAAAAATAATTGCGAGGTTGACAAAAAAAACATAAATAAAAATAATTTTTAAAAGTGTAACATGTAATTTTATCACAAATAATATGTCTGCAATCTAACTCTGCAAAAGTGGAGTTCTCCTAAATTAACCCCTGTTACTTTCCCAAAAAGATAGCCCAAGCCACGTATCACAACAAGGACTTTTTATTTTTCAAAAAAATTTGCGAGGTTGAAAAAAAAAAAAAAAACCTTTCTAGTTCTTTTTCATGAAAGATCATCATATACATATAAATATCAATATAAACACATCCCTGATGTGATATAATATTTATATAAAAAATTCCTTTTCACGGTTGTTTGTTTAACACGACCTAAAGACACCTTATGAAGTTGGGTAAACCTAAACAAAACAAAACTAAACTAAATGATAAATATAAAAAGGGTTATTTACTTTTTTATATTTTATATTTTAGGTTTATTTAAACAATATATTTTCGGTTCTCATTAAATTTATACTTTCAGATTAGATTTAATTCACAAATTTATATCTTTGCCCAATCAATCTTTAATTTTGACCTATGAAATTACCAAAATACTATGAAATTAAAAAATAAAATAACTTCAAAAACTTAAAAAAACTTTATAGTAAGGTTTTTGCCTTCAAAAAAAATATATAGAATACTTTCAAAAATAGGTGTTTCATGTGTTTTTATTTTTGTTTTTTCTTGTTTTTGAAAGTTTAGTTTTTGTTACTTTTACTTAAAGATAATTTGGTCATTTTAAATGTCAAAATCAACTATTAATTAAGGTAAGGTATAGATATGTTTATAAAATCTAATATGTAGGTATATATTAGATGAGATTAAAAACCAAAAATATAGTTTTTGAATTAACATAAATAAGAGGGTATAAAAAATAAATAGAAAAATGTAATTTAAATATAATTCAAATTAAAAATAAGAAATTAATTGAAATTTATTGAAGCATATATTGTATTACAAAGAATAATTCAAAAGAATAATTAGGTGAATTGTATGTCAATATCCAAGTCTTAACTTATTATATTATATATTATATATAATATATAGAATATATCGTATTAAGATTAATGTAAATATTTTAAGGAGAAATCTCTCGACACCTACAATGAAAAACAAAAAACTGTTACAACTTAAATTTTCACATGTTATAATTTTTGAACTAATATTTTCAATTTCATCCGCTCTTTCAGACATCTATTCTTTACTAGTATTAGGTTTATATATATATATATATATTTGTAATATGCAGGTGGAAAGCTACCAATGACATGGTACCCACAAGACTACATTTCCAATTTGCCAATGACAGCAATGGACATGAGATCAAGCCCGTCACAGAACTACCCAGGAAGGACATACAGGTTCTACGAAGGCCCAGTGGTTTACCCATTCGGTTACGGGCTCAGCTACTCAAATTCCAGCACTCCATAGCCAGTGCGCCCACGGTGATCTCAGTCCCACTCCACGGCCATCGCAACGCCCAAAACTCAACCGTTTCAAACAAGGCGATCAGAGTGACCCACACCAGGTGCAACAGGCTCTCATTTGGCATCCACGTGGATGTTAAAAACGTGGGGTCCATAGACGGGTCCCATACTCTGTTAGTGTTCTCGATCCCACCTACTGGGCATGGCCACTGGGCCCCGCACAAGCAGCTCGTGGCCTTCCAGAAGGTCCGAGTAGCCGCCGGGTCGAAACAACGAGTCATGATTAACATTCATGTTTGCAAGTTCCTGAGGCGTGGTTGACAGGTCCGGAACCAGAAGAATTCCGATGGGAGAACATAACATTCACATCGGTGATGCCAGGCATTCAGTGTCACTCCAAGCGACTGCATTGGGAGTGATTAAGTCATAATTTTTTCACTTAGAACCACAGGGTAAAAAGAATATTTTTAAGCATAATTTTAACCGTCAGATTTTCATTAAATTTTAATACATAAAATGATTTTAATATAATATGACGGCAAAAAAGTATTTGGGATCAAATATTTTTCTATACCCTTTCATAAATTGAGCAAGTTTGTTATATATTACCCACACCATAATGGGATAAAGAAGTAGAAATGAAGGGATTGCAAAGATGAAGCGTTTCTGGTTTTCTTGCAAGAGATGAGGACATCTCAAGCTTCCTCCTTTTTTTGTTCTTTTTTGTGTATGAGTGTGTAATTCAATATGAGTTTGAGATTGGTAATTGATCAATCCAATTATACTATTGTTTTGTAAGGTGGTGATTATGAAAGAGCTTATGGCTAGACGAGATTACATCAACAGATATCTGTTTTACCTAGTTTAAAACAAGGGATTTTTCTATTTAGTTTGCTTGTGGACTTGCACATAAACATATTAGGAAACACAATGTCAAAAAATAAAAAATAAAAATAAAAATACACAGAATTGATTAATCACCTGTTTTATTCAGAATGCGTTAAATGTGCATTTTTTAGTTTATTTGATTTATATTTCCATTATTACAAGCTGATATTTAAACTGTACAGTCAATAATTATACTACCACAGAACCTCCTTACATCAACAAGTATTCATTCTTCCCTCAAAAAACAGAAAACTATTTATTCTTGGTACATACATTAAATTTCTCAACCAGAAAAATAATTGTTCAGAAACTAAAGGATAAATGTGGCTTATCCAATTAACTCTTGGACCAGGCTTTTTGTGAGGAGAGCAGGTTTGTTTGGTGGTCCAGCACTTTGGGAGGAGAAATGATTACTGTAATACACAAGAATACACTAGGACATAGATTGCAGTACTTGCATACGTGTATATATAATTTATATACACCTATATATATTATACACATAAAAGAAGAAAAAAAAACTAATATGTTGCGTATGAGTGTACAACCAAACCACTATGTTGCCAATTCTAAAAAGTCATGATTTTTTGAATGGTCCAGAAAGCAGGTAATAGAACAGATAAGCCACGTATTTCTTTTATCAAAAATTTCAAATGTTAATCATGACATTCCTTGGAAGAAGCCATTCTTTCCATGACGAAGGCTACCACTCGAGCAAAACTTCAGCCCTTCATTATATTCTTACTCATATGGATAAGAATTGCATACGTACATTACGTATATAGGCTGGCAAATTTCAAATTCGACATCATCAGTAACTTTTTTCGTCTGATATAATAATATCGTAAATACATGCATGTAATGCATTTTCTTTAATTTTTTAATTTAATACGCAATATTACTAATATTAGACAACATTTATTCAACATCATTCTAAAGCAAATTCAATATTACCATTCTGGTATTTTAAATATAGATCTATTTTTTTTATTTCTATTCGCAACGTCAGTATATGTAATGGCATCATAAATATGATGTGTATATAGGGTATTTTTCTCTCTTCCATGACGCTCCTTTGATGCTTGCCGAGCATTTATTCAATGTACACGAAAACGACGTAAAAGGCTATAAATTATTATGGCAGCTAAAAAGGTGCAGGGACAGAGAAAACTAGGCCCAGCATCTGCAATTAGATATAAACGTTATATGTTGTTGCCAATACAGTTTGTGACTGTTTATTGAGACGTCCAACTACTTACGCAAAAGTTACTTGCTAGAAAATTAAAGACCATGATAACAACGACTACATTACAAATACAGAGATACATATATACAAACATATATATATATATATGAGCTGTATTGTGTCTGTCACATTTGGATGTACATGTGGCGTGCGTAAGAAAAAAACCCCACTAAAGAAAATGATCATTTTGGAGGTCACGCGAGTGGAATTTTGAAAAAATATTTTTTGACATGAATTAAAGTTAAACACATCTCCAAAATATGTAAATAGTGACCCAAAATAGGAAAGTTTTGAAGTACGGCAAAGATGGGGATGATCCCAATCCCCAGATTCCTAGGTGCCTCCAAAAAAAAAAACGCTGCAAATGTATGTTCCATGTTCCAAGTACTTGGCTTCGAGGACTTTTGAAGCTAGCAAATATTGGCATGCTCTTAGATATATATGCACAAATTAAGACGTGACAAAGTTACATACAGCAGTTTATATATATATATTTATGTATTTGTTTTGAATCTTGACACTAATAACGCAAATAGATAACTGTTGATCAACGAGAAAACCAAGGTACGTCAAATTTCCATGTCCCAAAACTCAAAAACATCCATACCTTCATCATTATATGTTGCATTGTATTTTTGTCATATATATCATGATCGATACAACCAACAAATACCACACCAGTCCCACGTATATATAGAACAATGTCTCGAATGTACAAGAGATGATATGTGTTTATAAGTGTTTAGTAATGTAGTTTAAACTAATTTATTTTTAAGTTTGATGAGAAAAACGTAGTTCAAACTAAGTTTGTTAATGACCTATTAATTAGTTCGTTATAGTTTAATCATTTTTAACATCAAGTCTTTTGAACCCCATTACAAGTTTCGTTTCATGCATATTTACAGATAGCCTTTTGGTCCAATCATAACGTGCACAAACTACCAATGGTTCAAGAACGTGAAATGTGAAAAAGGATTGGAACATTAATTGAACTTACAATAGAGCTTAGGCTTTTTGTTATTGTTCTTTTTTTAGCTTCCTGCTTCAGAAGTTGATATTTGAACTTTTAAGGAGACAACGAGAATTAAAGAAGGGGAAAAAAAAAGTTGATTGTGGTAACGTTCTCCTAAGCACTGGGAGTAAGTGCAAAGCAAAGAGCAAAAGAAATGATAAACTAATAGATGTTTTGTTAATAAGCAATATTTATAATTAATTAAATGTAATTGTTTGTTTGTTGGGAATAACTTTTGCAAAGGCCGATAAAGTGGGGTTGGGCTCGAAAGGAACTCTGAGCCATCATCATCAGATGCCCATGACTCAGTACAGCTCCCATACCCCACTTTTGCACAGTAGCTTCCAATTATTGCAATGCCCTTTTATCTTTTTTATCATTTTGTACGCAAACAAAAAAAACTTTGCATCAGTTTCAGCTTTAAAGTCAGGTCCCAATCTGCGATCTGGTACTCTCTTCTTATACGTCACAGTTAAAGTACAGTAACGCGCGTGTTATTATTTGCATCCTATTTCGTTTTACCTTCCTTAAAGTAGAGGAAATTTATTATTCGTGTAGTTGAGTATTTAAATAGAGTATTTAATAAATTTAAATTGTTTTAGAAAAATATTGTAACAAAATGATTCAAATCGTGATTTAAATATCAAAAAAATTCTAACCAAACAATCCCTTAAACACTTATATACTTTAACAGGCCATTTAATTTTTTAGTTGGAACGAAATTTA